>VZRW01014032.1:0-61709 GCA_013398125.1 Aegotheles bennettii
TCTGTGATTCTGTGAAACCAGCAACCATCAGTGTAAGAAAGAGAACTGTACTGAACACCTTCGAGACAGAGAGATAATGTTCAGATTTTGCGAAGGGAAGCTGCAGACTGAAGCTGAAGAAGGAAATGTGGCATTCCTAAATTGAAGGGTTTGGTAGTCTTTGCACTGAAATTGTGTTTTTGCTGGAGGTGTCCCCTTGCATTGAAGAAGACAAGGTAATATGAGATGATGATCCACTACACTCAGTATTTTCCTTTCGAATATCAAAATCAGGCTTTCTATCAAGACATCATTCCAGAGGAGTCTCTGGGCCCATGACTCGTGGGTCCAAAGCACTTTGCTCTTTCACACTGAGCTCTGATTCACAGCTCCCTACTCTTCTTGCCTTAGATCTGTCTGCCTCTTCCAACTCAGAAGCTCCTAACTTCACCTATCCCCAGACTGTCCCATGCCCATCACACTCACTCCTTCCAACTCCTGATCCCATCTCTCTCTGCTGATCAGTAAAACAGCATTGGTGCTATAGACTTAACTTACACACCATCCTGACATGTCCATTGTCACTCCACAACTGTCTGCCATTGACCCACATCACCTTCTGTGTTAATCCTCTTCTGCATTTCCCGAGCTGGAACTCAGTAAGTGGACAGATAGAACGAAACTCTTGCCTCAAAATACAAAGTAAGGACAAAAATAAAAAAAATTCAAATTAAAAAAAAAATCCAAATCCATTTGATGAAGGAAAAGAGTGGAAGACACAAGGGGAAAAAATGCCTATAAAATAATGATAGGTAGACCTCAACTTCTGGCCATCCAATTTCATTTTCAAAATTTCAAATACTATCTTAAGCTTTTTTTTAAAAGATAAAGCCATATTTGTAGGAAACAAACACTAAAGCAATGAAAACTATTTCTAAAAAGACAGAAAAATTATTTTATTTAAAGCAAATACTGCTGCCCCTGTGATAATTGAACTCCCCTCTGACTACAATAGTCTCAGAAGGTCGTATGTTCTGCTACACTACATAAGAAATAGTCAAGCCATGATATATTAATGATGGCTTGCTATTTTGTAACAAAGTTAAAAATTCATTACCTTTCTTAACACAGTGAATTAACTACACATTTAATAAATGCTCAATTTGTTTAAAAGCTTGTCTTTATCTCATTTTTACTGAAGGTATATGGAAGGTGAAACTACACTTTTAGCAATGTTGGCCTGTCCTGTGAGAAAGGTGAACCTAAACAAATGAGTAGCCAAGCAAAGCTGAAGGGAGCTGTAATTTCTAAACTCCGACTGCTTCCTCCTCATAAACTGTAGAGTTTATTATGGATACAGACCAAGTCGTAAGGTTCAATATAGGCCTGATCCATTAATCAGACCAATGCTAAAGCAACCACCCAGGTGACAGATTTCATCTTACTCTTTGTTTTGTTTTTTTCTCAGGAGATTACTTCTTGTTGGAGCAGTTCAGTTCAAAATCATTAATTATTAAAATCTATTGGAAAATTTAAAAAGTATAGCTCCTCTCTTAGACATTCATTTACAGAAGAGACTTAACACTTTCCAATTTTGTGTCCAAATGTATTCAATTCTCATACTGCAGTGTTCAAAATGAAAAACATCTCCAGAAGGAAACTCTTCATCGATTTCTAGAGACAAGCAGTCTCAAAATTACATAATTCACTGTTACTAGAAAAACAGTCTAGAACCACTTAGCAAATTCAAGACACACAGACTACTTAGACATAGAAAAGAAAATTAGTCTTGAAATTCAAAATTTCCACTATTTTAGAGCTGCTGCACTTGGCTGTGGTATTTATTGTGTTACCCTTGGCACTTACTATGTTTGGCTTTTAAGATCATGTCAACATTTTCCATAAAAATATGTTCTATAGCTTCTCTAACAAAAATGGGCAAGTGTTCCAGTAATAAAATGTTAAACAGCTTTTGTGCCTATAAAGATATTAATAGGGCAGGAATCATTTCAACTTATGCAATTCAAGCCCTGTAACTCCCAGAAGGATTTTAATATAGCCAGAATTTTTAATATTTTTAGCTGAGAGTACAATCTGAGCAATGGAGTCTGTAACTAAGCTACCTAAAAGTATCAAACATCAAGAAGGAAGAAACCTATTCTATTTTTTAAGTATGTTTATTTTAACACAACCACAATCCACAAAATGTCTGTGTGTCCACAATGCAATGTACATGCCGTGCAAGATCACCAACCCAAGAAAAAAATGAAGATGTGATGTATAAATACACCAGTTGTCAGCTACAGTAAAATAAAAATATACAACACAAAAATCATTGGAGGGGAACCAGGACTGGTCAGTAAATTCAACTGCATCATTATTCTCACAGGGGAGATTGTCAAAGGCACGAGGATGAGTTAAACATCCAGCACTCAACACATGCCAATATGGGTTGGACACAACTTGCATTTACGCTTTTCAAAACCAACCCTGAGAAAAAGGCCACTTTCTGTAAGTGGTAAAAATGAACAAAAGTTATATTGAATTCACCATCCACCTTCTGCAAATAACTTTTTTTTTTCATTTTAAGAAAGTAAAGAAAGACTGCCAGTCTGGACTACTTTTCCTGCCTCACAAGCACTATACAGGCCAATACAGATAAATTAATCTATTTCCCAAAACTGTAACCGTATTCAAAAGCATTTTTACATGGGCAAGTTTTAACAACCCAGTTCTGAAAGGTTTAAAGTGGACAAGTTGCTGAATTCACAAACATGTTATGAAACTTAAGGCCAAGATCCTAAATTACTTTACAGAAGGGATACATAAACCATATACTGGTCTCATTTAATTTTTCATCAAAACCTAGACACCTGGTATAGATTAGGCAGCACTTCGGCAATATTACACAGTAGTTGGGAACATGAAGAACACCATATCCACAGAGGCCACGCAGGCAATGGGGAGAAAGAGGCAGGACATCAATGAACAGGCTGGGATGGGTTCAAGCACAGCCGTGAGTGCTCCTCATCCAGCCTGGACTGCCACAGAGTGACCTCACGTGGGTCTCAAGACTATGTGTGATGTGAAAGCCAGCACCCACTTTCTCACAACACTGTGCATCCCAGTGACACGCCACAGTACTGATGGGAGAGCACCATGCATTTAACACGCACTTGATTATTCCAGGAAGCAAAGAAAAGCTATTTCTCACTTTGGGTTCTTAGGTTTGGTGATCTAATTCTGGTCAGACTACGAGACACACACACAGAAAAACTCAAAACATATATGTGAATTAGCAATGATTAATAATCCATATGGGTAATACCCCACATACGAGCATATGGAAAAATCAATAGGAATAGGCACAACTGCCAGACAGCAATGAAATAATGCGTAGAGATACCAGAGCACTCGTTGATTTTAACAGTTGTGCTTCCAGGCACAAATATGCAAACAGAGAATCTTGTTGCACATTAGCAGACTGTAAATTTCCAAATAAAATGCAGTACTAAAAGTGAAAGGTTGTTTGTTTGCTTTTAATAGTACATCTGTTTTATTAAAATAGCAACACTTACATATTAAAGCATGTCTGGTGTGAGGTGTCTGGTCACCCGAGATTTGTGTGGGAACAAAAAACATGACAAGAAGCCCACCCATATATATACTGACATATACAGCATATACTGACTAACACCTACATGAGGCACTGTTAATGCTTAATCCTGTTTATTTTCATATAGTGAGAAATTGTTTGTTAAATCTAGGAATATCTGTTTAAATCATCATTCTTTCCTAAATTTCCCTTCTAACTAAAGCAATAACAACAATAAAAATAACAACAACAATAAAAACTAGGTTGATGCATAAACTATTTAATCTGCTGAATGTTACAGATCTTGGAATGAGCTAGGACGTTTTTTAGCAGAGAAGTTTTATTATGATCTTGAGACATCTGAAAATATCACCATGTTCCACAACATATCATCTTAAAAACTGAGTATAAATTATGGCCTTCCTACAAAAGTGAACGTAAGAGTTCAAAAAAAATCCAACTCACTTGAACATCTGTTCATATCTGGTGTTCGGAGTCCGTAGTACCCCGATGGGCAGGAATGCAAGCATTCGCCATATTGTCTCATTCCTTCTCTTCGTAGGAAGAAGAATAACTTGTGTTGGCATCTGATGCACCCATTATCCTTTGAACAAGATAAACAGCCTTTGCATATTGGATTTGGTCCATAGCTAGCTGAAAAATAAGAAAATAAATTACACTAAGATCATTTGGAAATTATTTTGGTCTGGAGGTCCTCTTACCTCTAAAGTGTCACTTATCTACCACATGATTACCAGTAGCTTTGAAAGGAAGGTTCTGAAAGTGCACTCATTCTCATACATCTGCACTGACAAGTGAATAAAAAATATGCAATCTCTATATTTTTAATTGTATGTAGCACAATTTTAAGAATTTATGCACATTAAAAATAAAGGAACAAGCAAGCAGAGACCAAGCTATATAAAGTTCACCATTATAACATAAGTAAAACCCAGATGCTGAACTCTAGTTTGAAGCTGGGGACATAAGCACACAACAGCAACAAAATATAAGAACATTAGCACCTGATATATGCACCTGGAACGATATATTCATGGAAATCCAGCAACCACACTAATGCAATTTCTGACTTGTGAAGAGAGCAATATTAAGAGTAGAGAACTCTCTGCAGAACAGTTACAGCACTAGCAACGCATGTTGTCCAATAGTTCTCTATCTGTGCTAGAACAGCTGACTTCTCACAGTCTTGGCCTTTCTAATGAGAATATCAAGACAATTATTAAAAAAAAAAAAAAAAAGTAGCAGTTTTAACTTCTAAGAGCTTTTTTCTACAAGTTTCTATCCAGAATGGGCTGAAAACCATATGCACAGACATTACCAAAGGAGAGCATTTAGTGCAGATTACCATTTTAAGTCACCAGCTGCTATGCCTTCAATTCTATTCTCTGGTTTTGTTTGTTGTGGGGTTTTTTCTCTCCCTTTTTTTTTTTTTCCTTTTAAATTACTTGGTTGATAACTGCAACACAAAACTTAGCTGCATCACTCTTTGCCCTTATGAGCTTTTATTAACCGGCCTTTCTGCAGAGTGGAAGAACACGCCCCTGTCCCCATGGGCTGTCAACTCCTTCTCAGATGGTGAGTCAACACAGGTTAGCAGATGGAGGATGGCTCAAGACATTCCTGAAACTAGCATAACTTAACAGGTCTGTTTTAAATATTAAATTTGCTACAGGACATCACAGAAATTTGCCAGTTCAAACCTGGTTTACTGGAAACAAAGAAAAAATACTATGCAGGAAAGTGTCTTTGGGGTCTCAAGAGCTTTTTAATAGAGGCCACCCCAAGAACAGCTAGCTAAAATGGCAAGAACTATGTTTAATTATTATATTTTTATACATTTAAGAGTAATCACACCCTAACATAGTACTCTGGTACTTTTATCTTGTATGGATGGATAACTGAGGTTGTTCAATGAATGACTTCACCAGCAGAGCCAGGAAGAGAAAAAAGGAAAAACCCACTATGCTCTGGAACCAGTAGCTTATAAGCTTTACTCTCACCTTCACACATCTGCACACCACATTCTCTGCTCCCGTCCCCCACACATCCCTCTCCAAGTTCAGCACAATAGCATTCAACCCCAATCTTGTACAAAATAATCCTAGTGGGTGGCAGGAAGGATGAAAAGCCAAGCAATCCAGCGTCAAACAGTTCAGCCAGTGGGACACTTTCTGAGTGTTGGGGTCCTCCGGCACCAGGCTCAACTGGTGAGATCCTCTTGATGGGAATAGTCTCCTTACCCTTTATAGTATACATACAATTCTTTGGCTATTAACCCTTTCGTAATGATACACCCCACCAGACCAACTGCCTTATACTCCTAAACCAGTTCCCATCTCCTGTTGCTCACAAGACCTCAGATATACCTTTTCCTACAGTTCATCTCACAACTACTCTCATCTTCAAAGACATACAAGAGGAGAACAAAGAGTTTATGAGCTAGGCCTGGATGCATCCCACATCTCACTGTAGTCAGGGATTGCTTATCTGTAACCACATCAAATAATACGTAACAATGTACTCCAAAGCAATTGTTATTTAACACATGGTGGGCAATCTTGTAGACTTTTGAATCCCCTTCTAATCTCCTTGCATCTCACTCTCAGTAAATCTCTACCTCCAGTTTGTTCAAGGTTCCTCAGAGAAGCCTGTACTATAACAAAATAATTCAAAGGAACAAAGCAAAAGTAAAGATGTGAGATACCTGAATTTATTCACCACTTGAGGTGGTTTTTGGAGTTTGAACTAGATGAAGTCGGGATCTCATATACAGCATGTATATGACTATGACTCAGGGCCAGGCCAATTGCTGAACAGCAAGGATATAGCTAAATGCTGCTATTCTCAATAGTGTGGCTTGCTGAGATTAGGCTCTGGAGCAGATATATTTGTAGAGTCCATGTAGGTATCATGTCTACCTACCCTTACTGACCCCCATTAAAATTCAGATTTCTTGGCTACAAAATGTGTCTGTTTGACTCTACTGTTCAACTTCCCTTTATCTATGACTGCCCACATGTTAGTCTTCTCAAGTACCTCTATTGCTGGTAAGATGTCTCTGTTGATAACTCTTTGTTCTGCAGACATATTTAATTATGCTGACTTCTCTGGGCTTCAATCATAGCTCTGTCCTAACATACTCTCACATGAAAAGGAGCTCACAGCATAAAATGATCCTCCATTATCCTGTGCTATCCTTTGTTTAGGAGATAGAATCATAGAATCATTAAGGTTGGAAGAGACCTTCAAGATCATCCAGTCCAACCGCCTACCTACATCACCACTAAACCACATCACCCAGTGCCACATCCAGACGCCTCCTGAACACCTCCAGGGACGGTGACTCCACCACCTCCCTGGGCAACCTATTCCAATACGCAATCACTCTCACAGTGAAAAAATTTTTCCTAATGTCCAATCTGAATCTCCCCTGCTGCAATTTAAAGCTGTTTCCTCTTGTCCCTTCAGTATGGGCACAGAAGAAGAGACTGACCCCCGCCTCACTCCAACCTCCTTTCAGGGAGTTGTAGAGAGCAATGAGGTCCCCCCTGAGCCTACTCTCCTCCAGACTGAACAACCCCAGCTACTTCAGTCATTCCCCATAAGACATATTTTCCAGTCCCTTCATCAGCTTTTTTGCCCTTCTCTGGACACACTCCAGCACCTCAATGTCTTTTTTGAAGTGAGGGGCCCAAAACTGAACACAGCACTTGAGGTGCGGCCTCACCAGTGCAGAGTACAGCGGGACAATCACTGCCCTATTCCTGCTGGCCACACTGTTCTTGATGCAAGCCAAGATGCCGTTGGCCTTCTTGGTCACCTGGGCATACTGCTGGCTCATATCCAGCTGGCTGTCAACCAGCACCCCCAAGTCCCTTTCTTATGAGCATCTTTCCAGCCACTCTTGTGACCCAAGTGCAGGACCCAGCACATGGCCTTATTGAACCTCATCCCGTTGGCCTCTGCTCATCGATCCAGCTTTTACTGCTCTCTCTGCAGAGCCTTCCTTCCCTCAAGCAGATCAACACTTCCATCTAACTTAGTGTCATCTGCAAACTTACTGAGGGTACACTCAATCCCCTCATCTAGGTCATCAATAAAGATATGAAACAGAACTGGCCCCAACACCAAGCCCTGGGGAACACCACTAGTGATTGGCTGCCAACTGGATTTAGTTCCATTAACCACAACTCTCTGGGCCTGTCCTTCCAGGCAGTTTTTCACCCAGCGGTGAAAAACCACAGCACATATTTCACAGCGTAAGGTCAATACAAGATACATGAGAGAGTTAAAAAAACACAGTAATTTTATAAGTTGTATATATTTATCCCAAAATTTTAACTTGTGTGTAGGTTTTTCAAACCATGATATCTAGACTCTCCTTTATCTCCTGAGCAGCCTTAACAAATGATTTATAACTTATATGCCTGTACTTTTTTCCCCTCCTGTAGGAACACTGAGATTTAGTTCATCAAAACTTGTAAACTGCTCTGAAATACTCAGATGTGAGGTATTAGAGATGTGACACATGTATTGTTACTTAAATGAACAGTTATTAAACTCACACAATGAATTTGGACAACAAAGATCAAGATGGTCACATAATTAATGGTCACATAGGGCTGACATTCCCCTGTTGCTCTCCTAGTTACTAAGTTAAAAACCTAAAAATCTATCCAATATTTCTTTTCTTTCTTTACCACATTAAGCAAAAGAAAAAAAAATCACTGAAGAATTATGCAATGGTAAGAGAGAACAATATGATTTCTGTGCTGTAATAGAGAGAGTAAACTTTATGAAAAAATCTGAAAACTTCCCACTGTGCTGCTTAGGCACCAAACTGAATAATTTCCAGATATTTTGCAAACAGTAAGTTATTGTTGAGTGTTTATCACAGAATTGGTGGTATTCCACATTGTTGTTACTTATATTCTTTTTAGAGATTCATAGGAAGTGAACTGACTTCTGTACCTTTTAATTAGAAAATAAAAAAAATAATTAGAACATGCTGAGTTGGAAGGGACCCTCCAGGATCATCAAGTCCAACTCCTGTCCCTGTGCAGGGCACTCCAGGAGTCACACCATGTGTCTGAGAGTGTCATCCAAACACTTCTTCAACTCAGTCGGGCTTGGTGCTGTGACCACTGCCCTGGGGAGCCTGTGCCAGTGCTCAGTCACCCTCTGGGTGAAAAACCTTTTCCTGATATCAAACCTAAACCTCCCTTGATTCAGCTTCCTGCTGTTACCCTGAGTCCTGTCACTGGTCACAGGAGTGAAGAGATCGGTACCTGTCCCTTCTCTTCTCCTTGTGAGGAAGCCATAGACTGCAATGAGGTCACCCCTCAGCATCCTCTTCTTCAGGCTGAATAATTCAAGTGACCTCAGCCACTCCTCATAAGGCATCCCTTCTAGTCCCTTCATGCCCTCCTCTGGACTTGCTCCAGTAGTTTGATGTCCTTTTTGAACTGTGGAGCCCAAAACTGCACACAGTACTTGAGGTGAGGCTGCACCAATGAGGAGTAGAGTGGGACAATCACCTCCCTTGACTCGCTGGCCACGCTGTGCTTGATGCACCCCAGGACATGGTTTGCCCTCCTGGATGCCAGGGCACACTGCTGGCTCATATTCAGCTTGCTATCAACCAGGACCCCCAGGTCCCCCTCAGCTGCGCTGCTCTCCAGCCACTTGTTCCCTAGTCTGTACGTACAACCAGGGTTGCCTCATCCCAGGTGCAGAATCCTGCACTTGCCCTTGTTGAAGTTCATGTGGTTGGTGATTGCCCATCTCTCTCGCTTGTCAAGGTCTCTCTGTAGGGCCTGTCTGGCCTCGAGGGAGTCAACAGCTCCTCCCAATTTAGTATCATCTGCAAATTTCCAGAGAATCCCTTCGAGTCTTGCATCCAGGCCATTGATGAAGATGTTGAAGAGAACTGGGCCTAGGATGGAGCCTTGCAGAACTCCAATAGTGACTGGTCACCAGCCAGATGTTACCCCATTCACCATCACTCTTTGTGCTCGACCTGTGAAACAGTTGCTCACCCATCATGTAACCAACTTGTATTCTGTCAGTTCAACTTGTCCCGAAGCAGGGAAAATCATTATATGTTCTACTACTAAATTACTTGGACATTGGACACATACTTTAAAAAATCAAATACCATAGCAATCTTACAAAACAGGGTAAATCACATTCTAAGTTACCAGCCACATCATACGCAATGCAAAACGTCACACTACTCATCTCTATTTCAACCCTGCCTGGAAATCCCTCCCCAGCTCTGTGTGCCAGACAGGCAGGTTTCCTCCAGTCAAATCCCTCATGGAAACTTGCTCCTTCCACAAGGCCCACAAATATTAACCAGCGCCAGAGCGCTGCTGTCATCACATCATAAAACCGAAAATGCACACATGCTCTAAGTTAGCACCATCCTCTGGGTCTCAAAGCGCATGATTGCCCTGGCTGTCTGTTCAGATTGTAAGGTCCTTGCAGCAGGAGCAATGTTTTGTACAGTCACATAAGTATATATGCAGGTGAGAACAACGCACATCAACACAAATACACACCTTTATACAGATAATGCATTTGCTACTCTTTCTGCTTGCTGCTTCTACAACTATACTCTAGAGCATCTCTATATTTAAAGAATAAGCATTTACAGACTTGATTCCCTATGTTGCTTTTTTATTTTAAATCTGGGATTAAATTTGCCAAGTTTGAAAAGGTTACTTGAGAACATAGAACAGTACTCAAACACTGAATGAAACACTTTTGAACTCTAAGGGTGTTCAGAGTTTCATGGTTTGGATCTATATCAAGTAAAATCAAATGTCAGCTAATTACTTTAACTCTTGTCTGGATCAAATGTATTTAATCCATATTGCTGAAGCAGTTTTAAGTGAATTGTTATGACGATTTGAAATCACCAGAGAATCACAGCACAAAAGGAGTCTAGCCTGCTCCCCACAAGAATACAAGTTGTTCTGTAAGCAAGAAAACTAAAAGCATTTGATTTCCTACGATTTTACGGTCCTGCAGCCCGTACCACAACAACTGCTACTTTCTTGTACACCCACTTGTTAGGTGTCAGAAAACTCTTTTGAACCTGATGCTTCAGCTCACCACAATAACCTGGAATTTTTATGCTTCTGTAAAAACCAGGCTGAAAGGGACAAATGAATTCAAAACCAGTTGGAGAAAGAGGGCCTGGCAGAGTAACAAGCAGTAGAAAAAGTCATTACCTAAACATAATTTCTTTAGAGGAGCAGCCTAACATGCTAATTATGTTCCTAATATCACTCGCTGACTGGTGTCACTATTTGGCAGTCTTTGGTCTTTTGAACTCTCTGAAGCCAGAAATTGGGCTTACTGGTGCAATGGCCAGTTTAATGGCACTCTTGCCCTAACTGGGATTGCAGCCACATAAATGCTGGTAATTGGTTTTTAATTCAGATCTACCAGGAATGTCTCCAAGACACTTACTGTAAACAAGAGGTGAGCATAGGGGACTCAGATGAGGGAAGCAACTAAAAGACCACAGCAAGCTGCACTTCTTGCAGAAAAAGTAGATTTCATAATCCTGAATTCAATGAATGCTATAAAGGTATCTCATACATATCTCAAATGAAACCCACTACAATGCACTCATGCTTGGCATATGTCTTCAGAGTACCAAAGAACAAAACAAAGAATACAGCCTTACAGATACACCAGTATGATACAATACACCAATGTACTGACATTGCAAGACTGCAAGGTTGTTATAGTTAAACATCTGATGGGCTATGAACAGAAGCTGGCCAAGAAAAATACCTATTTTTCATTAGAGTTGTGTAAAAGAAAAAGTAACTTTTGGACAAAAAACTTCAACAAGAAAAAAAAGAAAAAAGAAAAAAAAAGAAAAAAAGAAAATTATTGACTAGCTTGACTTTAGTCATTGTCTTTAGGACAATTAAGAGATTCAAGGTCAAAGGGGATTTTTATGAATAATTAGCCCAATGCCCTGTACAAAGAAGCCACAGAACTTGTGCTTTACTGAAACATGTAATTTAAGAAACAATTCAATCTTGATTTCAAATTGTCAGCGGTAAGGAAACCACCACAACCTTTGTTAAGATATCACAAAGGCTAATCACTTTCACTGTTGAAAATCTGCAGTGGAATTTTGAACTTCAAATAGCAACCACTGGACCTTTCTATATCTTTGCCTGCCAGATTGTTAACAGTTTTTCAATGGTTTTTTCCCCAATGCAGACACTCTGATCAGGTCAAGTCTTAGCCTTCTCATGGGTAAGATAAACAGAGCAAGATTCCAGAATGTCTCACCGCAAGGCAAAGTATCCAGTCCTTTGATCAGTTCCCTGCCATTTTATCAACAGGCTTATGGACACTAAAAAAAGAGCTCAGTAACAGAAAAGCAATTGTACTAGTGCCAAATACAGAAGTGATAACTACTCTACTTTTCCTAGATATTACTCTCCTGAAACATTCATGTGTTATGTCAGTTTTTTTGACCACTAAGATGTCATTTCGCAGGTATCATGCTGTTCTGGGTAGAAAACAGCCATTTCGGGAGGTTACACAGGAGACCACCCAGTGGGATCTTTCTCAGGACACCTAACTACTCAAGGACATTTTCTCTGAAGTCATCCACAACTCAGGAAACCCACATGTTCCTCACTCTTCCTCTGAAGATAGACTAACTGTAGGGTGGCATTTCACTTCAATGAGTTTGGTATAAATCTCACCAAATTTATGTTCATATGTGAACAATTTTGCCTGCCATGAAACTATTTCTTCACTTCCTTTAGAGGTCTTAATTATATTTTCAATATCATAATTTTATGCTTAAACTACTCTCATTTGTGAGCTCATTTTATTCTCTCATTATCGATATAATATCCTTCTGATTATTCTAGTCTAGGCCTCAGAAGACTTGTCTTCATTCCATCTATATTCAGAAGACAGTGGACTTTTATTCCACTTCCAAATCAACACATTTTACTTTTGCTACATGGCTATCCAGTTGAATACTCTCAGAATTTTCAGTACAGAATCTTCAGTAGAATTTTCCTCACCACCATGGTAGAGGGACTCACTATGAAGATCAGGTAGATATTAATGTCCTTCAGCACCCTGGCAAGTCTCAAGAAAGCACCTACAAGTTCAGATATTTTGCAGTATTTAGTGACTGTAAGCATTATCAGCATTACATACTGATAGATACTACCAAATCCAGAAGTCTATTTTATCAATAAAATAACATGTATGTTGGTTTCAGGATGCCTTGGTTGCTTAGGTATTTTGAGAACATTACTGACTTTCTTTCCAGCTGGTCTGAACCACCAGTCACAAGTATCTCAGCCATCTTTCTTCATTCAACCATATGGAGCTTTTAAAGGAATCTCTCATAGTTTACTTCCTGGATACCTGCTATCATTTAGAAACATTTAACTCCCCTTGTCCTCTTCTGTCTGCAGTTCACGACCTACCAGTACTTACTTGCCTTCAACTCTACTGAATGCTGCTTCCTCCTTCTATTTCTGATGTGATTCCTTCTCTACAATTTCTCTGTTCATTTCCTTGGGGGACATTTCCTCTCTCCCTGAAAATGAAGCAGCAATGCTTCCTCAGTATGGTTGCTCAGACCTCTTCCATTTTCCCAGTGACAGTACTTGTCCTTCCTTTCCAGAAATCCAATGCTGTCAATAATTTACATTTTATGAACAGGAAGTCCTTTCTGGCTACTGGATGACAAAAAAAAAAGTATGGAACATATGTTGCAGGTCACAAACACCAGTCAATCACCTGTCATCCTAAAAAATCAAGTACAGAAATAAACACAGAGAGGAAACTGTCCCACTGCCTGTTCAAATGACTAGGAAATATTAGATTTTATTGCTGCTTACAGTTCACAGATTCAACAGTTTTATCCTAGGTCTTTCTGCTGTCACTGACAGAGAGTAATTCAACACTCACACTTAGAACACTGGGGATAAAAGGTCCAAGCGTCATAGCCACTAAGTGCATGCAGAGACAAAAAAATAGTAAAATAAAATACATTTTAAAAGCCCTCTTCCCTTGCATTCATGCCTACAGGCCAGCTACATAGCCTCATCAGGAAAAAAAACACAACAACCAAGCCTTGCCAACCAACTGTTACGCAAACACCACTCACAGGTGAGCTATTTTGAAGGCTAGGCCCACCCTACACCCCCCACCCCCCTCAAATACTTACATTTGGTGTTCAAAAGTCTTACATGATACACATTTATGTGCATGTTGTCATTCCCATTACTGATTTTCAATTTATGGCCAATACATTTCAGTTATAGTAAGAATTTGCATTACATCAACAAATGGATGACTCATTTCCTTTAATCCATTCAAGCTGTTGATTTGTAAAATCACTTCAGCTGTTATCACGGTGAGAAGAGTCTCTCTGTTTCATCTGCTTATGAGTTGGCTAGAATGATGCTTTTTTAGGAACCCTGTAGTCTAGCAGTACTGAGACATGGCCAATACATGCCCATCACTGTACAGTTTTCACAGCTGTGGCGAGTTTTGTCTACTCCAAATCTTAAAATTCTTTATCTTATCTGGCATCTTCAGTCTCTGTGAAAATATCCATGATACAAGCTTTAAATAAACTTCCATCAGGTAGTTTTATGTTTATAAGCCCCAGATTTGATTAAATGCTGGTAGCTTCATGTATAGCAACCTTAAGAAACTCCAACCATAAAACCCAAGAGGATTTTTAGCATGCAACAGTTTTGAAGGATAACTTGTCTTCCAATTTCTCTTATTTAGATTCTACATCCATTATACTTTCAGCTTTTTATACGACTATAGAGTAAAACATAGAAATCCACCAAAGCCACTACTTAAAAAGAAAATAATCCTGTGTGAGATTCTGGGTTGTTCCCCAAACCCCATCAATTCAGACATGGAGGTAAAGCACCACAAGTCATTACCTTTGGCAACAGCATAGATCAATTACCTCTGATGAGAACTGTGTAAATCAATTGATGGGACAGACACCAGACACCAAGTCTACTCTACCCCTTGGACCTACTCCAGAGTCCAGCTCTCTCCAGCATGCCCTTCATGCAGTGGTGGGGCTCTTTTGCCTTAGCAGCCCACAGCAAGCTGGTTTCAATGAAGGAACATCTACAGCTACCTCTCACCAGACCATTGCTCCATCACTCACCAGTCACAGTTCCCCTGCAGGCAGTGAACTACAAAAAAGCGAGAGTACTGAGCAGCCCAGCTGCTGGGCATGGGGTGCTCTGTGCCTGCACAGAGCCAGCCTTAGACCATCTACACCAGGAATCAGGAATTTTCAAAACTAATCGCTGTGTCCTCCCAAGCAGGCTTTTTAAAATCACATTCCTCAGATAAGGCTTTATTTCTTTTTCACTTATATCTCCTATATCTCACCTACATATGAGGTGCAGGAGCTCCTTCTAGGCTTTGTATGTAGGAAGAGGGAAGCAAGGAAGACAGTACATGACAACCTCCACGTTGCCCAGCTTATTTCAAGTGGAAAGTTTATTTGCCTTCCATTGAAAATCACATTGGGAAGCATGAGCAGACACTTGAGGCTGGTATTTCCACTTCTAATACAGAAGAAATAGTCCTGGTCCTTCCAGAGACTTATTTATACCTTATATTATACCTTGGACCAACTCTTTATATATGGTGCTAATGTGGAAGCTGCAAAGAGAAACAAAAAAACCCACACTCCTTTAGTTTCCTCATAACACCACACTAGTGGGGACCCCTGGTCAGAAGAGTCCACAAGGCACTGTATTTCCACCTCTCAAGTACTGAAAAGTCACTTGGACACCAGTCTCAGAACTTTCCAATTCAGATTCCCATTCTATAGTCACCCAGAAATGCACAGGCAGTCACAACCTACTGCACAGAAATGCACAGGAATGCATTTTTCCCCATGTACATATTCTGTATGCCACTATTTGATGGTACATTCAAAAGCAAACTTCATCCAGCATATTACTGCTGCAAATCAACATCTGGGGCACAAATCCTATTGAAACAAAGTCACAGGTATTTAAACAAACTCATTTTTTCCAAGCTTTTTAATATCTAGAATATCTCAGCTAGCTGTTGTGAATAAGATTCATCTCTAGCATGCAGGTGAATAAACAGAGATCTAATTTTTTCCCCTTTGATGGTATGTTTACTTTGTCTTCTATTGTAAGTTATAACTTTTCCAAGCACTGAAAACTGCAGGGATCCAACATAGAGGCGTTCCAAGAAAAACACAGTTCCAAAACCAGATCCACCCAAACCGCTGAAGTCAAAACATTTTTGGAAGTACTAAAGCTGAAGAGGTGAAGATCCAGAACACTCTGCTAAGACACAAAGTACAATGACATACAAGAAGACTTTATGTATGATGCGTGATATTTCACTTTGCCTTTTCATAATTTTACTGAACAATTCCTAAAAAGGCAGAAAAGATTGAGGAACAGAAAAAAAAGTAGTTAGAGAAGGAGCTCAAGTCTTTCTTTTCACTTCCTGGAAGACTAAATTCAACATATTTTATAAGTGATAAATATCAGATCTGGACTCTAAAGCTAGATAATCGATACAGCAATTCCAACAGAAATAAACAGAGACAAAGACCATATAGTTTTTTTCATTGTTATATTATGCACAACTAAACTAATGACTACATGCTTAACTATTGTTTACTATCACATATTATTGTACAAAAGGAACTGGCATATAAAGGAAATGCTAAACAAATACTTGACTGTAATTGTAAATGTGTTACAGTGAAAACATGTTTTATTTCTCCAGTTTATAAAGCAGTGAACACACTGGTTAGTGTTTTATAAATACCAAACTTCTGAAATGTTGAACAGCATGTAAATAGAGCTTTTTTTAATAAAAAAATATTTAAAAAAAAAAACAACAAACAAACCTGAAAAGGTACAGAAAGCTGTACCCTTTAAGAATAAAAAAATTCAATGTTTAGATAGTTGAAATAGTCTGGAAGACTGAAAGGCCTCAAATATAAGGAGCTGAGTAGGAAACTTAAAAATGCATGCAGGGTTACATTCACAGTATCATAAATTTTGCCAGAGTGTTGTACAGGTCCTTACATTGAGCAAAAGCTAGTTCTGAGCAAAGCTTCAGTGGCACTCTGTAAAAGCAGAACTGCCACATGTCCAAGTCTGATGGACGCAACCTGAGTTTCAGGTTAAGCATTAGTTTGAGAATGAAGCTTGGACAACACAGAAGTAAAATTGCTCCAATGGTGCTGCAGAGGACTAGGCTGGTTGTCTCCGGGTACACATGACAAGTTTGCAGCGGAAGTCCTTAGGGTACCGTATGGACACAGCACTGCATTTCCTCGACTACAGCAGCTGACAGAGAATAGTTAATCACAGAATCAGAGAATCAGAGAATCAGAGAATCAGAGAATGGTTTGGATTGGAAGGGACCTTCTATGCTGTGGTTACTCCAACAGTTACCCAGTTTCAGTAAGTCCAGGACTCCAAGTGGCATCACAATACTCCTCAACAGGTAAAGGAAGGTACAACTATTTCAAGGTTCAACTGGATAAAGCCCCAACTAAACTGGTCTGGCATCACACTTCTGATGGAGGAGGAAGAGGTAACAAAGCACACAGGGATATGGAAAGCTTTCTGGATGTCTAAATATATTCCACTTCACACTAGATCCCATGGAGAGAGGCAACAAGTATCAATGAATGAAATGGAAACAAAACATTTTGGAAATGTGCTGTAATTGCAAATAAGGGAACCTAAAGGATACCCTCAGAGGTGGAAGTATCCTTTTCCACACACAGTGAGCCATCTTATGAGAAAGAAACTCACCAGAGTAAAAGACCTATAGACAGCAATGCAGCTCAGCTCAAATGAGATGAAATTCAGGAAAGTGAAAAACAACATTCACCATTGGCCAAAAACCTGGGAAAGTTCACCCAGAAATATCTTTCTTTTGAAAAGAGCAGAGATGTTCCAGAAGGACAGGTAGCAACTTCCTGTCTCCTGTGAGCAGAGGACTCACAGAATCACAGAATCTAAGGGGTTGGAAGGGACCTCGAAAGATCATCTAGTCCAACCCCCCTGCCAGAGCAGGGTCATCTAGAGTACATCACACAGGAATGCATCCAGGCGGGTTTTGAATGTCTCTAGTGAAGGAGACTCCACAACCTCTCTGGGCAGCCTGTTCCAGTGCTCTGTCACTCTCACAGTGAAAAAGTTTTTCCTGATATTTACATGGAACCTCCTATGCTCCAGTTTAAAACCATTGCCCCTTGTCCTATCATTAGTCATTACTGTAAAAAGCTTGGTTCCATCATCCTGACACTCACCCTTTACATATTTGTAAACATGGATGAGGTCACCCCTCAGCCTCCTTTTCTCCAAGCTAAAGAGACCCAGCTCCCTCAGCCTTTCCTCATAAGGGAGATGTTCCATTCCTTTAATCATCTTAGTGGCTCTGCGCTGGACTCTCTCAAGCAGTTCCATGTCCTTCTTGAATTGTGGGGCCCAGAACTGGACACAATACTCCAGATGTGGCCTCACCAAGGCAGAATAGAGGGGGAGGAGAACCTCTCTTGACCTACTAACCACCCCCTTTCTAATGCACCCCAGGATGCCATTTGCCTTCTTGGCCACAAGGGCACATTGCTGGCTCATGGTCATCCTCCTGTCCACCAGGACCCCCAGGTCCCTTTCTCCTACACTGCTCTCCAGCAGGTCAGCCCCCAGCCTGTACTGGTGCATGGTGTTGTTCTTCCCCAGATGCAAAACTCTGCACTTGCCCTTGTTGAATTTCATTAAGTTTCTCCCCGCCCAACTCTCCAGCCTATCAAGGTCTCTTTGAATGGCAGCACAACCTTCTGGTGTGTCAGCCACTCCTCCCAGTTTAGTGTCATCAGCAAACTTGCTGAGGATACATTCTGTACCCTCATCCAGGTCGTTGATGAAGATATTGAACAACACCGGTCCCAGTACCGACCCCTGAGGCACTCCACTAGTCACAGTCCTCCAACTAGATTCTGTCCCATTGACTACAACTCTCTGACTTCTTCCCTTTAACCAGTTCTTGATCCACCTCACTACCTGATCCCCAAACCCATACTTTATTAGCTTATCTACGAGGATGCTGTGGGAGACAGTGTCAAATGCCTTACTGAAATCGAGATAAACCACATCTACCGCTCTACCATCATCTATCCACCTAGTTATTTCCTCATAGAAGGCTATAAGGTTGGTCAAACATGACTTACCCTTGGTAAAACCATGTTGACTGCTCTTAATGTTGACTCCCCTGACTAGGACAAGCCACCCTGCCTTGCTCTGACACTAGAACAGGGGTTTCATTACTGCACTCCTAAAATGAGAATTTGGATACAGATACCCACTTTGTATTAACAAGACCGAGCAGAAAAGGCTGTATGTTCAAGTGCTAAAAATCCTACCCACGCCCCCTGATTCCAGGAGGCGAGACTGGTAAGCGGTGATGGGGCAGTATTCTGCATCAGACCAACTATTACCCTTTGGCAACACACACACAGAAGTACAGCAAATCCATAGCCCATAAAGTTCATTCACAAGACTAAAACACCAGTACTGGTGAACTTCCAGCTGTCCTAGACACCAGGATGAATTACTTTTTAGCCATCAGCTGTAAGAAAAACGGAATCCCAGAAAACTTTGGTGCTGAAGAAATCTGAGATATGTTTGATATGAACATTTAAAGAAATTTATCTAGTTTCTTTAATAATGTGGGGTATTTTGTGTTTATAAAGAGCATTACCTTAGTATGCTTGTTATGGGGCAACTCAAAGTTAGATTAACTTTAAAGACTACAAACAGGTAAATTCTGATCAAAAATTAGCAGTTGACAAGGTACCTGTGAGTTTTGGGCTGGCTACATTTCCACTGTACAAGCAGTACAGAGCATAAGATGGAAATGTGATTATTTGAAACTTTGCAAGGGCCAAATTTGCCAAGCTTAAATTACTTGTTGGCATAATTGACTGGAAACAAAAAATCAGATGTTGTGAAGAGTTAAAACCGGTAGTTGTTTAAGGATATTCTACTGGATTAATAACAAGCCATAGTATCACAAATACCAAAACAACAACAACAAAAAAAAAGTAGGGAAAAAAAAAACAGTCTGACTGAAAAAAATATATGGAAGTGGTATTAAAGCACAGTTTCAAAGGATGGAAGAACAAGACATAAATAGCAAGTAATGTAAGTTAAAAAATGGAGATAATTGACAAATAACCTAAAGGGATCAAAAAAGCCCAATCAAAAAAACAAACCCCCACCCCTCTAAACCCTCAAATCCCAAAACTCAACAGTGAATAGAGAACACAATAACAAACCATATTTCTAGCACTTAAAATAACAGAAAGAGAAAGCAAAAGAGCCTAACAGTTACATCTCATGTTTGGAATAAAGCAGGATGTATCCACCCAATGTGATAACACAGCTGCAATCAAAAGTTTGCCATCCATAGAAAAGGAAGCCATGCAAGACAATTTGCCAAAGAGAAAAAAAATTAAGCAACTATCACTGCCAGTCAATTTCTAAATCCATTAACTTAATGCTTCCTTCTAGAATTTTTTTTTTTCAATAAATGCTTGAAGACTGAGGAAAGCCCAACAGCTCAGAAGACAAACAGGGAACTACATACTGATTCACCTAACATTAATTTCAGGGGAAGAAAATGGAGTCTTTAAGAAAGAAGAAAGTGTTGCATCATTGAGAAGTTGAGACTAAATATACATAGATACATATGTAATAGATAGAATAAAAAGGATTTAGATTAAAATAACCTGTTACTCTCTGTGAGCATGGAAGAAAAGAAAACTGTTGGTGACTTACTTTGATTTCTTCAAGTCATCTGACTTAGTACAACATGACATTTTGATTTTAAAACCCAGCTCACCAATTAATCTCTAGATGTACACTGTATTAAGAAAGGATCGTTGCTTACCAATAAAGCTCCAAAGAATATATAATATCTTTGCTGGCACAGTTTCCACACAACAGAAGGTGAGAGGGTAACAAATCATCAGAAGGAACCATTACTGGTACAGAATCACCTCAAGTCTCAACTAACCATTTACAACCTAAAAAATGTAGTTGAACACAAGTAAATACCAACTACCCAGGGGAAGGGAGGGATGGGGTCCATCTTGCTGATGATGACTGGAAGCTGAAGTTAGGTTTGAACTAAAACAGGATGTGATCACCATGTAATTAAACACTGGAACATGCTACCTGTTAAATGGAGGCAGGAGGAGAAAGGAATAGGAAAGGTTTGGACTGGTTTGAAGCCCTTGTTAGGGACACTACCTCTCTCTTAAGAGGTTATATGCTTTCATGGCACTTCCGGAATAAAGTATTTCATTCTTGCCCCCCAAGATGTCATGCAAGCACTTCAGAATACATGAATTATAAGTGTCTGTCACAGTTTGGATCATCAGTGTGTTTTTATATCAGCAATCAAAATCATCTCCTATAGACTGAGCTTTGCTCAACATGACATGACAGAGCAGTCCTGGAGCTGCATTTCCTTCAGATTAACCTGAACTGGAAAATATGCAGTTCACAGGACCAGATTAGAGCTTGCCCAAAGCAAAACCCTGAAACATGTAAAGCATGGTCAGCAGGTCCCCAGAACTAGTAGTTCAGTTCTACAAATGTACCCCACTGGACCTCATTTCTTGCTGTTGTAGACATGGCCAGTGAGTCTCTCCTGATCCCAGGTAGAATCTGGGCAAATGCCCAGATTGCCCTCAGTAGTCTCATGTCTGTTAACACATTAGTTATAAATCACATATAGTCTCATACTTCAGGGCCCAGACATTAACCTGAAAAGGTTATAGTCTATAACATGCAACCAACAGATGTAGTTTCCCAAGTGAGGGAAAACTGTTTTTCTTCCTCTGAATGTTGAGAGAAATGACCATAACTAGGGACAGGCAACATGCTAGAACAAAGCGTGTGTCTAGTTTGTATATGTCCCCCATATACTCAGAGTTAAGCTAGTTATCAGGCTACATTCAGAAAGGAATTTTCTTCCATCAAATCAGCATAGACTTGCAGCATGTGACATGGTTTACCTGCTGGGACTGTCTGGGCAATTTTCATTTAGTTTTGCAGCTGCATGGTCACTGATGTGGGCTGTGACACAGAGTTTAGTAACCTGTTAAGTTCTTTGTGCCAGTTTGAGTCTTTAGACTATGTACATCTGAATAACAGGTAACAATACTTGTCCTTCCTGGTCTTAAGAGCCAAACGAGGATATGCTGAAGAAATCAGTTTAATTTTTATTCTCTTTTATTACAAAGGCTGTACCTCTGAGAGGAGGAATGAACTACTCAAGGGAGCCCTCTAGGATAAGATACTCCTAGGTTCAAGGAATAATTGAGCCACAATTGTTTTCGTGACTTGGACAAGTAACTTTTCTTACTCTGAATTCCTCATTCTTAAAATGGAGATAATAGCACTTCACTATCTCAGAATAAAATTAGTGTCAATGACTTATAGGAAGAAATGACACAGTTTTATTTCTCTCTTTTAAAAAAAAAAGTTCAATTCTATTAAATAAAAAAATTGAAAAACTTCTTTTCTGGAGTATTTCATAAGAAAGAAATTATTTCTCTGAAGTTCTCCCCTCAAGTCTCAGAACATCATCCTAGAGATCACCAGAGCTAAAAGCTACATAAGCCACTGAAAAAGCAGCTGCTGAAAAAGACAGACCGGAATTTTCAAATGACGCACATGAAACATGGCAGTTAAATCTATACTTTGATCTTCAAACAAGTTTTTAATTTTGATATTGCTGGACATTAACAGACTCCAATAATTTCAAATAAGTCAGTAGGAGCCAAGACTACTCCAATTGTGAGTCTCCTGGTACAGTTTCCTTAATGATAAATATTTGATGATAGTTTTCCAGAGGAAGGACTGTGTAGTACAGCCTTAGTGCAACTATGGTCTTTAATTCAGCCTGCTAATTCATATGATGATTACAGATCTCATTCCTAGATTTTTAACTTGAAGTAACTAACTGGAAAAAAGAAAACATATCTTCCCACTGGAAGCAGATGATATGAGTTTTCTGTAAAGACAAGCAAAAACTCTTTAAGAATTGAAGTATTAGGAAAGCCCATGGAGAGCCCAAAAAGCATTATTCAAGTAAAGAAAATCCTAGTCATACTGTCATTTAACAAGAGCTGCCTAAAATTAGCAGTACTAAACATGTTCTTACATATATTTGTTCAAAGTCACATACTACAACATAAAAAAAAAAAAAAGTAAGTCTTCGTTCACATAATTACATGTGAAAAGAAGCCGTGAAGTGAACAGGTCTGGTCTCTAAAATAAGAATTGAAAACGAAAACAAATGTTATTTCATTGCATATATGAATGCAAGTACATGCACTAAGTGCATGTGAATGATCCCCTAATGTACCTGTTTTCTTCACACAGTTATTTTACAGGAAAAAAAGCAAAATATTTAAATGCATCTCTCACTCTGTATCCCAGGTTTACTTGCATTTGTAATTCCTTAAGATTTTTGGGAGATATTTTTAACACAAAGCTGCAGCCGAGAATCATATGCATATTCTCATTGCTAACAGCAGAGGCAAATTTTTAAGAAGTTATGACACTACTTTTGCCACTAAAAAACCCATCATTAAACACATTGATATTTAAATTTATATTTAAATACACAGCTAGTTAAGCTGAAACCTTGAGTTACTCATGTAATCTCTATGGTGTTAGTTTTTTGGGGTTTTATTTTATTATTTTCTGACATTGTGAAGCATACAGAAAACAGGCTTTCCTAACCTCAAGTACAGAACCATTTTTAAAAAATGGAGTAAGTGATGCATTCAGAATATTCTTCAAAGTACAGCTCCTGTCCAAAACATCACTGCAAAAACAACATAGTGGCATTCTGCACTTGTGCCTCCAGGACTTGCAGAACAGAGTTTGCTCAAGTTAAGAGCTGCACACATGTGCATATGCACACATACACACATGCATACATATTCCCTGCCAAAACCAGCCCTACAAAACAACTAATTAAATTATGCCATGGAAGGTGCTTGTATCTCCCTCAGAGATTTTGAACTCACTATGCTTTCTATTAAGCCACTTAAAAACCATGGCCTTCATAATTAAAAGGAGATGTAAATAAGAGGAGAATTTAGGGGTTTCCAGTGTAATTTTATTTCATTATTCTCTAAGTATACAAGTGGGAATGTAAAGCATTTTTTGTCACAATGCTGGCTTTGCAAAGTCAACGAGACAAACAAGCACCTTTTAATTATATGAAGCAAGAATGATAGGCAAGATAGTCCCAGACAAAAGACTTTCTCTTACAGAAGATTTTTTTATATTTTCAAGATTATTTTATCCTCTTTGTTAATTCAAAATATATTCATCATGTCTCAATGCATTACTATTAACTGTTGCCTAAACACTCATTTTCAGCAGCTATTACAATCATCCAGATATAGGATGATCCCAAACATGAGGCAACTCCTAATTTTTAACATCCTCTTGTGGCCTAGAAAGTAACCTCAGGGTCTCCTTACACTTGGAGTCATGGGACAAGACACAATGGTCCAGCTCACTCAGATCAAGGACCTGGCATCACCTCCATGAAGGGAAAAGGATGGGACCACCAAGCTCTGTACATACAGTGACTGCCAATGCCTCCATGTCGAGCTGTAAGCTCCCAGATTACCATGACTGACTCCACGGTGGTCATCACAGACAGCTTGTGATGCTAAGTTTGTGGCTACAGCCAGCCCTCACCAGTAGACCCTCCTCCAGTTACTCCTTCATTCTACCTGAGCGGAAGCACTGGCCTGTGTGACTGACCCTGAACTTGGCCCACAAGAAAATACAAGGTGATGTTAACTTTGTGGCTGTTTTCCTTTTAAAAAAACTTGTCTTAACATCTGCCTGAACACAAAATGAAACAGATAAGTACCTGATCAAGATAAAAGATAAAGTAGATGATTTAGAATCACCACATAAAATGCAGGAGAGATAATCACATATGATTATCAGACTTAAGTATTTCATTACAGCCAGAGAAGTCTGGATCTTGGAAACAGCTTCCCCGCTCTGCAAGCTTTCTGTAGAGATTGTTAGATGATGCAGTGCAGTTGGGTCAGACCAGGATTCTGGCAAAAAGTTATAAAATATCCTGCAAAGAGGCAATGAAAGGGGAGGGGGAAGAGGGATGTATATATAATGGCACCTTCCTATGCCCATTCTCTCCTCCTACACTCATATATCACCACTCCCCGTGGAGCTATTAAACTCAGTGTATAGCCCCTTACAATTACTATAACCATCTGATTTTTATAACTTCCCACTTCAGGCTTTCATTAACCCCAGACTCACTTGATGCCAAGTCTTCCTTCCTGGAGCACCAAGGCTATGTGTGGAGTCCAGCTGGCGAGTCAGGGAGACGTCGTAAATTGGAAGAGTGTGCTGGAGCTACTTAAAGTTGTGGTGAACCAGAGGAATAGGACAAATTGCACAAAAGATTTAGGAAATGGATAGAAGGTGTTAAAATATCCATAGAGTGCATAATTTGTAAAATGACATCCAGAGCACAACAAATCCTAACACTAAAGACATCTACACAAACCAAAATCATCCATCCAGACCCCATTCAGTGCAAAGCAACCCATAAAAGAAGACCCCAAACAGCCACCATACATACACCTATCGTCATACATTTCCTGACTTCTGGGAGTACAGCACAGTCAGAAAGCAGCAGATTTCCCAGTCTTGTTGACATGCCTCTAATTTCAAAGCTGTCAGATTTTGGTCACTTTTCAGCAACGACCTCACATGGCATGCTTTGGCCAGGAACATATTTTTAGACAGATTTAGCTCCCTCAAAATGGAAACACTGACAGGTTTCTAACTCCAGAAATATTAGCAGGAACCATAACAACACAAGTCTGGTTTAAAACCCAACCTGTAACCTGGAAAGTAATTTTAAACACTTTATGTTTTAACATTTTGTGTGCCTTTTTAGTGTTAAATATAAAAATTACAAACTGAAAAAGAATCCCTGATGCCAAAAATGCACAGATTTTTTTCACTCTCCGTTATGGTCCTTATTGAACAGCTGCCTCCTTCGTCTTCAAAGATGAAAAGAAAAATGCAATTGTGCTATATACCTGCCCAAAAACACTGATATGCTCAGCTCTGCTTTGTTGCATGTACTGTAATCCACATTTATTTTAACTTGCCTTTTAAAAATTACTTAATTCATATCTGGAGAAACAGACAGATGCATTAACACATTCATAGAATAATATAATCATTTGCATTGGAAGGGACTTTTAAAGGTCACCTAGTCCAAGCCCCCTGTAGTGAGCAGGGACATCTTCAACTAGATCCAACCTGAACTTGAATGTTTCCAGCAGTGGGGCACCTACCACCTCTCTGGGCAACCCGTGCCAGTGTTTCACCACCTTCATCGTAAAAATTTCTTTTTTCTATCTCGTCTGATTCTAACCTCTTTTAGTTTAAAACCATTATCCTTGTCATATCACTACAGACCCTTCTAAAAAGTCTGTCCCCACCTTTCTTGTAGGCCTCCTTCAAGTACTGAAAGGCTGCAATAAGGTCTCCCTTAAGCCTTTTCTTCTCCACAGAATCACAGAATTGTTATGGCTGAAAGAGACCTTCAAGATCACGCAGTCCAATCGCCTACCCAGCACCAATATAATAACCCCTAAAACACTAAACCGTATCACTCAGTGCCTCATTCAGGCACTTTTTTGAATACCTCGAGGGACGGCGACTCCACCACATCCCTAGGCAACTTGTTCCAATGTCTAATCACCCTAACGGTGAAAAAAATTTTTCTAATAGCCAATCTGAATGTCCCCTGTTGTAACTTAAGACCATTTTCCCTTGTCNAGGCTTGGCATAAGAGACCAACTCCCACCTCCCTACAACCTCCTTTCAGGTAGTTGTAGAGAGTGACGAAGTCTCCCCTAAGCCTCCTCTTCTCCAGGTGAAATAAACCCAGATCCCTCATAAAACATATTTTTCAAATCCTTAACGAGTCTCATTGCCCTTCTCTGGACACACTCCAGCACTTCAGTGTCCAGGGTGTCTGTCTCCAGGCTGAACAACTCCAACTTTCAACCTTTCCCCATAGAGGAGGTGCTCCAGCCCTCTGATAATCTTTGTGACCCTCCTCTAGACTCACTCCAACAGGTCCATGACTTTCTACTGCTGTGGAGTCCTGAACAGGACACAGTACTCCAGGCGGGATCACAAGAGCAGAGTACAAGGGAGAATCACCTCCCTCGACCTGCTGGCCGCATGTCTTTTGATGCATCCCAGGATATGGTTGGTCTTCTGGGCTGCAAGCGCACATTGCCAGCTCATGTACAGCTTTTCATCCGTGAGTACGCCGCAAGCTGCTCTCAATCCCTTCATCTCCCAGCCTGTATTGAAAGTGGGGGTTGTCCTGACACATGTGCAGGACCTTGCACTTAGCAGCCCAGGGCATCCCAGCTTCTCACGCCCTTTCATAGTATTTAGTGGGCTAAAGGGAAGCCCTCGGTGACCGGCACCGAGACACACCAGTCTGCTCTCCCCACAGTGCCTGGGAAGCTACTGCGGGCAGCCAAAGTCCTGACTGCACAAAAACATCAAGGTAAAGTGAGAGTCCCAGAGCTCAGGAGCTGCAGCAGACACCACTCCCAGCTTCACCCTCCACAACATCTTTCCCAACTACAAAATACAGTCCCAGGGAAGCCCACCAG
Organism: Aegotheles bennettii; assembly: GCA_013398125.1. Classification (NCBI taxonomy): domain Eukaryota; kingdom Metazoa; phylum Chordata; class Aves; order Caprimulgiformes; family Aegothelidae; genus Aegotheles; species Aegotheles bennettii. The sequence goes on from VZRW01014032.1 coordinate 27,441, forward strand.
ACTAAGAGGGAGTTATATACTAGTGGTTTCTGCAGTGATTCCAAGATGGTCCAGACTTGGTTGCATTTAATGACCTGCTGACTGGCAATACTTATGTGCACCCACATTTATTTCACATCTAACAATCTTCCTGCTATTGTATTCAGCAGTGTCTCCCTGGCTCAGTGGAAGCAGACAGGCTACAAAAGTATGTGAAAATACATACACAGTGCAGTATTTTAGAACCAGTTTACTTTTTAACCATATCAATTAAATTTTCCTTCGTTCTACACCTCCTTTTCTCAGCAGACCATGTAAGATACAGAATTGAAGAATCCTGATTTATAATCAGAAGAAACTATAAATACTACTAGATAGTAAGCTGAATATGAGCCATCAGTGTGCCCTGGCAGCCAGGAGGGCCAACCGTGTCCTGGGGTGCATCAAGCACAGCGTGGCCAGCGAGTCGAGGGAGGTGATTGTCCCACTCTGCTCCTCATTGGTGCAGCTTCACCTCAAGTACTGTGTGCAGTTTTGGGCTCCACAGTTCAAAAAGGACATCAAACTGCTGGAGCAAGTCCAGAGGAGGGTCACAAGGATGGTGAAGGGACTAGAAGGGATGACTTATGAGGAGTGGCTGTGGTCACTTGGATTGTTCAGCCGGAGAAGAGGACGCTGAGGGGTGACCTCATTGCAGTCTATGGCTTCCTCACGAGGGGAAGATAAGGGGCAGGTACCGATCTCTTCACTCCTGTGATCAATGACAGGACTCGGGCTAACAGCAGGAAACTGAATCAGGGGAGGTTTAGGTTTGATATCAGGAAAAGGTTTTTTACCCAGAGGGTGCCTGAGCACTGGCACAGGCTCCCCAGGGCAGTGGTCACAGCAACAAGCCTGACTGAGTTCCAGAAGCAGTTGGATGATGCTCTCAGGCACATGGTGTGACTCCTGCAGTGCCCTGCACAGGGACAGGAGTTGGACTTGATGATCCTGGATGGTCCCTTCCAACTCGGCATGTTCTGTGATTCTGTGATTCTATGATAAATTGTCTTAAAGCTGAAACAGCACATTGGGAAACACAAATTAAGTTACCTAGGATATACCTTACTACTTAACTTACTGGTTGAAGACTGGAGAACATGCATTTACCAATACATAGAAGTTCAATGGAAAAAATAATTACGATCTCCTTTTAAAAGCTGTCTGAACTCTGTTTCCTTAAGGAAACAGAGTCTTGCCAGCCTTAATTATAGTTTCCTCCAACTGTAACATTCATAGCTCTTAAATCCTTAGTTTTATTGCCAGTAATTAGAGCGTATGGTTTCTGTCCAAAGATGGAAATGTTTTAAAATATTAAGAATTTCATCAAGAAAATTAAGTACTTTGAAATTAGCAGATGACCATTTTACTCTCCCCCCCTTTAATTGCCCCCACTCTATTTTGCTGAATTAATTTTGGAACATAACACATATCAAGCTTGGATTTGTCCCAGACAAATAAACCTTAAATTGTTATTTATCATTTACGATTCCTGTTCTAAACACATTTGGCAACCGAATCCCAGCCAGATCCCTTTTGACTGAAGAGTTTGCTTCAGCAAGCAGGGCTTTAGACACAAAAAAACAATTTATACAAAATGTCACAGCACTAAACCTGAACTTCAATCTTAAATATATCCTGCCAAAGTAAGTGCACTTTTGGTATATGAAGTGATAAAATACATGACTAAAACATGTGGGCAGTATTTTGATCATTGCAGGCTAGAAACAACATCTAGGTTAAACAGCCTTGTTAAGTAATGAAGTGGGCACACATACCACAAAACATATGCCTTAGCAATCTTCTGTTACATTAGCCAACTAATGACACATGCTTTGCATCCAAGTATTGTTAAACGAACACGAACAAACAGGAAAGCAATGCTGTAAAACTGGACATAGACACTGCAATGTAGTATCACTTACAAAACAAAATCTTTGAACTAGAAACTGCACTATAGCCACTGTTACCTCAGGAAGCTGTGGTTTACTGCTTGGAACACTTCATTCATGTACTATTTTTAGGAATGTGGACATCTAAATAAAATTTTGTAGGCACACAAGGTTATTTAAGGGTAAAACTTAGTTTATCATATTCAAAAACATAAGAGAAGGAATACAGAACAGCACGTGTTTACTGGTGTAGTCTTTTTGGAGAATGTGCTGATTAGGAGAGAAAGAAAGGCTTGCCATAAGTCTTTCAGTCTAAGTTGTGCTCTCAGAAATCTGCACCACCACAAGGCTCAGAAGGGATCTCAGAGATTATTATTTTCACACCACTTCTTTTCAAGAATGGAACTCTTCCCCATAATGAGAAACAAGTGCCTTGGTTGGTAATGAATAGGCTGCAGTGTTTTTCTGATGGTGATGAAGTTGGTATCTCCCTTTTCCTTTCTACTTAATCATGAATGTGGTCTTTCTCATAGCTTTGTTCCTACTGATGTCATAGGAACCACTAGAGTTTGCTGCAGGGTCAAAGACCTCTAAGGCCTTCAACTGATTCATCATAAAACTCTTCATTGTACCACCACTGGCTTATCCTTTTCATTTCGTCATAAAGTTCCAGCCAAATGCTGTCTTACCAGGTCCTTCTGCAGCCCCTGCACAACCACCTGGCTTGGCATGGACCCCTGTGCAAAGCCCTGCATTCTCTAATGAGGTGAAGACAGAATTAGGAATACCTCGATTAGGAACCAAGATGCTCAAGTATTTACATGCCAAAGTATCTAATTAAATATGTTCTGTAGCAGAGAAGCAGGCCACATCAACTTTTTATTCCAGAGGGCCACAAGCTAGGCTGGTCTGAGGGCACATAGAAATGACAAGGGCGTACAGAACAAGGAGATTAGCATGCAACACAGTTTTACAGGGGGAGAACACATGTAGGGGAAGTACAGACAAGAAAAGGTTCAAAAAGGAAAATTAGTCCATCACATTCATACCATTTTCATGCTATTCCACCTCTTTATCAGAGGAAAACGTACCACAAACAACCTTACTCCAGGGAGGGTGCATTTGACTCAAAACTTTTACTTCAGTTCTTCACTGTAGGAGATGCATATTCATGAGAAGCAGAGATACAGTAACAAGGAAGCTTAGTTACATTGCAATAAAGAAATTCTGTATGCTACAGCTGATTTCCTCATCTTTATTTCTAGTTGACAGTAAAATGGCAATTAGTTTTGAGTAGTAAGATGCTTAAAACCATTCCAACTATCTTCTTTCATTACCCACCCCCCTGTCCTTTTTACTTGCCTCCACAGTCCAAGGTTGGTTGTCAGAAAGGCTGCAGGTTTTACGTTTAGAGGGCTGGACCTGAGTCACGTTTACCAGCATTCAGCTGATGCAGTAATTTAAATTATAGGATTTTTTATACACTTTGGGAACTGCCTTTCTGCTGCTTGTATTTTAGCAACTGTGCCATTCCCACCCCCGTCAATCCCACTGTGTACAGGAAGTCACACTCCTTTTCTAACGATGGGATGCTATGCTTATGTGTGCCTGCGTCTGCATCCAATGTTAAACCACTTCCTCAGGCTTCAAGGAAATGTTCTTGGAGAAGGTGGTGCACAGAGGAGTGGAAGTATAACAAAGCTCTCATGAGAAAGGGAAGAGAAAATAAACACCAGGGTAAAGCCAGCAAAGGAGTTTGTTAATACTGTTTCACAGTAGTGGATGATTTCAAGTCCTTCCCATCCCAGTTGCAAATGCAGAATAGACAACAACTGATTATTAGATGAATTCTGCATAATATGAAAGTCCAGTCAATATTTTAAGAGATACTTCAGATTTCTTCTGTTCTCTAATGCAGTTCCATGCTTACTTCCTAGTTGTCAGCTGCCAGTTCTGCATGCTGCTGGGACAGACTAGCTAGTAAGATCCAGCTGGAAGTTAACAAACTCAATCTGGCCCAGTGCCTTTTCCCTGGAGGAGGCAAACCAGCCAGCACAGCCCCACCAGCTGCCTCTTGCACAGCTGGGCTGGGAGCATCTGCCACTCTGCAACATCACGGCCTTGGAGAAACCTGAGCGCTGCAGTTTTCTTCAAGTGTGGAAGAAAGAAGAGTCAGCAGAACTGCAAGTTGCTGTTTATCAGGGGAGGAAAGGAGACAGGAGGGGAAGAGGTCAGCCTCCAACACAGGCCAAGGTTGCCCTGATCTTCTGCTGCTGCTGTCTCCCCAGAAGAAACCCCAAACAAACACCGAGTTCACATGCCCAGTGGTTAAGACCAGACCACCTTAGTCTAAATAAAAACCTAACCATTAGATCTCCTGTGGTATGTTACCTGTACAGTCCTCAAAATAGAAGACCAAAAAAAACCTTTTTGGAACGAGAACTATTAACTGCAAATGTGATAATCCCAAAACTTTCCTCTAGCTTAGTAGTAGGAATTGTCAGTTTGATGTACGCAAAGGGATAGATCAGACTTAGCAGGGCTTGGAGAAATCTCGGGGGTATTTCAACCCTGTTGAGAAGATTTTCACGGTGGCACTCAGCTGGAAAGGCAAGGAGTTGCCAGGCTTTTCCAGACACAGGAAGCGTTCTTGGAGTCCTGCTAAGCAGCTGTAACATCTCTGCCCATTCATCAGGTTTTCCTCAAAGGTTCCTGCGGCTCAGGAAATCTCCCTCCAACTGCCCTCTCTGCATACACCATCCAGCCAACAGAAATTAACAGGATATGCTGAAGTGGAATTAGAACAGGAAAAACAAAGTTAGTTCTTCTGAAACCCTCTGAAAAGGTCACCTTTCATAAAGAGGAGTAGTCATCAGATCAATTTGCATTTTTTAAATCATTCTCCACCTGCTGGTAGGAACATTTTGACACTGCAATACAAGAGAGCATGAAGAAAAATACCTATCCTAAGAAACAGGAATTAATATAAATTTCAGAAAATAATTACAAGAAAGGAAAGCTATATACACACACACACTTAGTATCTGCAGCTGAACAGCTCCACCATTTGCTATCAGGTAAGTGCTCTTCTAGGAAGAGACCATGACTCAGTATGACTAAAAACAAACAAACAAACAAGACAGACATCAGCCCAGACTGACATTAACTCCTACTGCAATCCCCCAAATCACTTATTTCTCAAATTGCCCCTCTCTCAAATAGAGATGGTGACTAAATAAAAATGCATTTGTTAAAATAGGGACAGAATTAAAGATATCATTTCAGTAACAAAGCGGTTTGGAGATTCTAGAAGCAGTTAGTGTACCAGTTTAGTCTTTGAACTCTTTAAATTACAGATTAATCTCATCTCCTTCTGGCTGCTGCTCTTTCAGACACATGTGATCTCTAAATATCATGTGTCAAAACAAACTAATAAAAATGCATCCAAAAGTGGAAAAGCTCATCCAAACTTATCTGAATGTATTTGGCAACACTAGGCACAAATACATGAGAGAACAGACCAGTTTTTGCTAAACTGATACATCAACTTCTGACCATATCCAGAAAGTGCACAAATGCAAGATTCTGGCATACAGCTGGAGAAAAAAAAAAAGTTAATCTTTATAAACCACAAAATAACATCTGCTTACATATGTGGTGCAGTTTCAAGTACGTCCTTGTGAGATCTCCCATCTTTACATATTTATTGTGCAGAGCATTTTCACAGGCTAAGAACAGAACCTTTCTGAAGAAGACACCATCATTGAGAGATGAGGCTGAATTCTGCTCAGCTTCACTTGTAGTGATAGGAATCCCTTACTTGCTTAATCCACCTCACTAAGCAAATGTGTGAAAACAGTTGCACCACAGTCAAAATGGAATACCCCTTACTTCCAATGGTCTTGAAACCAGCCTTGTTTGACTAGATATTTAAAATCAGTTACATCTGTACAAATTTGAATTTGTTTGGAAACATAAGTATGAAAAGTAACTTTCAAAGTTAAATGATAGACTAGTCTAGACAACAAGTGGTGCCAAACAAGCACACTTGGCTAATAAATCCATCAGTCAAGCTGCATGCCAAGCATCAAGTACTATTCTTTCACTTGACATCAAACAGCAAGTACCTGGTCTCTCTTTACCAGCTGAAGCAGCACAATAAAATACCCTAACACACCCCTAGCTAGAGTCTGGTCAAACAGTAATAGGTATTTTTGGAACTGGAATAAAAAAGACTTACAGCAACAAGAAAGGACAAGCAGAAATGAAATAATGAATCTAACAAGGTGCAAGACCATGCAAGACCACTCTAAAAATCCTACCTTGACATACAGGTGCATACAAGTCAAGTAGTTCCACCTGCACATGGCCAGTAACTTCAACATGAGAAAAATTAGACACACAGTTATAAGGAATCAAGAGAATAAAATGGGAATTCTCCATTTTCTATTTAAATAAGACATAAGGGAAACCTTATGGTTTCCTTAGGTTTTGCTTAGGGAGAAAGGTTTCCTTAGGGAAACCCTACTTTTTGTAGTAGGGAGGAAAAATAAATATCTAAACACTCAAGAAACTGAATTCAAATTCCTCATAGAAAAAAATAATTTGCTGAACATATTTTCAATAAATCCTTCAAACCCATGAAACATGAGTCAGACTGACTCTTCAAGCGCTTTACAAACTCCTTTTGATCGACACCGGAGACATAAAACCTACCTACAAGGTCAGCTGTAGGGAGTATCAAGAGAAGCAGGGGCCACACAGAAGCACTTGCCTACACAGACAAAACAAATACAATACATATAAGATTTCAACACATTTTCAAGTCCTTTTAGAGTTGGCAGAAAATGCATGTTCCCTTGAGTCCCATTGAAACTATAAACGTTACCCAGGTCTCAGCTTTGAGAGCCTGTTGAAACAACTGTTTTCCACAGCGTATTTTGTGTTGACACCAAACGCTGAAAAAAAATACATACACTTCTCCTTTTTTGCTTTTTTTTCCTCTTTGCTCTCCAAGTTGGTAAGTGAACATATGCAACAAAACAAAGAACAAATTACAGCACACTGTGGAAACTCTAAAACAAACATATCACCACAAATATAAGTATTAGAGATTAATATCAGTAGCTACAATGCAAAGAAAAAATATTTAGGAATTAAACAGAAGGCAGAAGCTGTCAAGCATCAGTGCCAAAAAGCAAAACAATTGAAGAGCCAAACCACTGCTTCATCCCCCACACCAAAAAAAAAAAAAAGCCCTAGATGGTAACTATGCGAAGTCAGACAGAAACCAGAGAAAAGCAATAATCCATTTACATATACAGTATACTATGGAGAGGTTAATATTGTTGTGCAAACCAACATACCAAGATTAGGAGCTTGGCAGAACATCCTAACGTGCTTTCTAGGCAATCCTGAAATTCATATACCATGTCAAGAATCTCCACAAACACTACTGCTGAAAAAGATTCGATTTTTAAACTGCTTCAACAGAATTTGAGACAAGTAGATTTCTTTATTTCCCAAGTTTTTCCATCAGTTCACTGACAGCTGTGACAACAGAGGTGTCATCCATAGGAACTGTGTCAGCTTTGTGCACGCGAAGATTTGCAAGACATAGTCATTCCCATATACATTTGTGAAGTCAAGGTTTTGAAATACGGGCATACAGAATGGGAAAGGACCTGTGCAGGTTGCACAGTGTTAAATACTTGTCATAATCCTTTTAAATTCCATCTCAAGTGTTTTTTCTACCATAATCCCTTCTGCTATCATTCCATAATGGAATGTGCAAACCACATGAAGTTCAACAAGGCCAACTGCAAGGCCCTGCATATGGGTTGGGGCAATCCCAAGCACAAATACAGGCTGGGTGGAGATTGGATTGAGAATAGTCCTGAGGAGAAGGACTTGAGGATGTTGGTTGATGAAAAGATCAACATGAGCTGGAGCATGCACTTTGCAGCCCAGAAAGCCAACAGTATCCTGGGCTGCATCAAAAGCAGTATGACCAGCAGGTCGAGCTCTACTCAGCTCTCATGAGATCCCACCTGGAGTATTTTGTCCAGCTCTGAAGTCCCCAGCATAAGAAGAACATGGAGCTGTTGGAGCAAGTGCAGAGGAGGGCTACAAAGTTGATGTGAGGGCTGGAGCACCTCTCCTGTGAAGACAGGTTGAGAGAGTTGGAGTTGTTCAGCCTGGAGAAGAGAAGGCTCTGAGGAAACCTTAGAGCAGCCTTCCAGTACCTGAAGGGGCCCACAGGAAAGCCAAAGAGGGACATTTACAAGGTCATGTAGCGATAGGACAAGGGGGAATGGTTTCAAATTAAAAGAGGGTAGATTTAGATTGGATATTAGGAAGAAATTCTTTCCTGTGAGGGTGGTGAGACACTGGCACAGGTTGCCCAGAGAAGTTGTGGATGCCCCTTCCCTGGCAGAGTTCAAAGACAGGTAGGATGGGGCTTGGAGCAACCTGGTCTAGTGGGAGGTGTCCCTGTCCATGGCAGGGGGGTTGGAACTAGATGATCTTTAAGGTCTCTTCCAACTTAAACTATTTTAGGATTCTATGATGTTTAAAAAAAATTCACTGAAATTTCAGTCTTCAGACTCTACCAGATCTCCCCAGACTGGAGCCCACCTGGGGGCATTCTGAGTCCTGACAGAGGTATTTCTTTTCACAAGTTCACAACTCGAATATGTTGGTTTGCTCAACTACATTAAAGCAAAAGTTCTGCTTTACTAAATTTCATAACAAACACAATTTCATTTGCCCACAGGCATCCTGGATCGTTCTCAAGTCATAAGCAAGTAGGCCCTAGTAATAAGCTACAATATCCAGCAATCTAAGGATGGAATTCACCTCACCTAACTTCACCAGCTAAAACCTTAAAGATTCACTCTTAGGTCAGCCCCTTGGGATAAGATAAATTGCCTCTTCCACTGACTGCAGAAGAACCTAAAAGCTAAATGGGCTGGACATCCCTGCAGAGATGCCAATTTCATGTCACTGACTAATGGCTAGGTCAGAGTGAATCTAACCTTCAGATAGCCAAAACTAAGTGAATTGGATCCCTCCCTAAACTTCAGTCTATGACATTCTTGCACTGTATGCTGTAATGTCTGCAACACTAGGCTGCTCCACTTCTGGTGCAGGCAGGCAGATGTTTGCCAACAGTATCTGTTTACTAGGCAGCAGCTCCAGAAATACATCATTTACATAAATATCTAACAGAATTGAGAAGGTTCTGTGAAATGAGGGTTATTGTATCTATTATTTCTCAAGAGACTTGAAAATATCTTTTTGCTGTACATTTGGCTGGAAATGATCACTCAATGCACATGAATTCATACCATCTCCTTGAGGTTGCCTCTAAAGATCCCTTTTATCACAGTTTACATATTACATTTTAAACTCCTTAACCGCATAAGAAAATTACTTTTGGCTTAATTTTCAGTACAATTACCTTTCAATGGTTGAATTTCCAGCTTTGAGATCTAAGGGGATTTTCTGGGGTTTAATGCTTTTTTGTTCATATGTGCATTTAGCATTACAGTACTGTTATGCTGTAGGAAATGAGGCACTTGTACTTGGAGAACACCAGCTTCTTGTTAAATTCAATCAGCAGACAAACAACTGTCTCTTTGTCACAGAAGCCCAAGTTCAAATGCATAAGGATCAGATAATGAAGAAAAAAAACCCCAACTTGTATGACACAATATGCTTTCACTTTATTTAAGAAGTGAATGCACAAGTATCTAAATCAGATGCTCTTGAACCAAAGCAGTGTGAGTGCATTTTAAAGCCTAAAATATATTTAAGCAGTTGGATGTTATAATAGCATATAACACATTGAAATTAAGTTAAAATCAGACTTTATTGATGCAGTTTTAAATGTAAAAAAAAAACAAAAACAAAAAACAAACAAAAACAACAACAAAAAAAAAAAACCCTCACCACTACACAGAAATAAATGGCCCTAAGCTCCAGAAATACTTTTAAAATTTAGGGAGAAAGGAATTAAAAGAATCAGAATTCATTTTCACAAACAAATTACATCCTAACATCCTTGTCTTTTATGTTCTGAATATGTAACAGGAAGTGGAAATTGTCAGAGGTATGTATAACTATGCCTAAATTATAGCTATAAAGCCAGCTAGCCTAATTCTTGGAGAACTTCTAGTTAGAACCTACTCAGATTACATGCAGATAATAAAAAGAATTAAGCTAGGAAGCTGAAGGGGTTTTTTGCCCACACATTATTTAAACATGAATCCAATTACTGAAGTTTCATGGAGCAGCTGTCTCACTTCATTCAGTTTCCTCTAAAACAAAGATATTAGCTGCATTGTGGTGTTGAACAATCCTGAATTAATGTGGGCAAATGAAATTGCTTCTACAACATTATTCTGCTGCAGGAGGGGGTGTGGAAGAATCCTTTTTAGCGTAATAAAAAATCATGGTGATATAATGAATAATTATCATGGGATTTTATAGCTGGAAGGCATGGTAGTTATTTCAAAGCTATTTGTAACCAACAGCCTTATAAAAAGCTAGAATGTATTGCATATGTGCAGAAGGTAACTACAAGCATGTATTAAATCCAAACATCTGAAATGATGAACGGATGTTAGTTTCTACAGTAACTACCTCTTTATCAAATGTGGATTGATGAGCAACTAAATTAATTTTCAGCCGTTTAAGGCCACTGAAATGAGGACTTAAAAATAAACTGTCATGAGATGAGAGCTCTCCTTTTCTTCTTCAATAGCTATATCATTCCCTTCCTTCCAGCAGCAGTCTGGTTTTTCCAGTGAAATGGATGGGTGGACGAGCCCTTGTCAATTTATTTGTCCCACTTGCTATTCAAAAAGGAGCTGATGTCAAAAAGCAGAATCCCCAAAAGGTGGTATTGCTAACACTTAAAAAGTGGGAGAATGGGATCCAAACTAGTCAGGTCGTAGATTCCTGTGATAAATAAAAGAGCAAACAATGGAATTTCTTTATTTTCTTAAGGAAAAAAAAAATGAAAAAGAAAAATAGAAGAAGCTGTGTAGGACTCTGGCACAGGTTGCCCAGGGATGTTGTGGCTGCCCCCTCCCTGACAGAATTTAAGGCCAGGTTGAATGGGGCTCCGAGCACCCTGGTCTACTGGGAGGTGTCCCTGTCCATGGCAGGGGGGTTGGAACTAGATGATCTTTAAGGTCCCTTCCAACCCAAACCATTCTATGATTCTATGGCTAAGTTTGCAGTCAGTCTGTGTAACAGCCTTGAAATGCATGAACTACTTTAGAGACCACAGACAACTTTTCATTTTTCACTTTATCTCCCTTGTTTTATAGAACTATTAGAGATGAAATGTGAATATCCATGTGGACTATGGAGTGGGACGTGCACCTGAACATGGGTCTGTTGCTTTGAATGTAAGAACTAACAGCTCTGAATATGACTTTGAGGGGGTGACCCAAAAGAAGTAAAACAGCTCCTTTCAAAGTCAGTCTACTTTTTTAAGCAAACCTAGGCATCTCATGGAATTAATAATTCAATATGAAAAAAAAAAGTAATAGAAAGGCTGAAATGTATTAGTTTTTAAAAAAAATCTTTTTTCCAGAAGTCTTTTTTTATATGCTCTTTGGTAAAAATTTGATTCTTGGCTCCTAGACAGAACATAGCAAGAACTTCAAGAGTGTGCAGTAATTCCCCTATATATGCTCACACACTTAAATGCACACACAAACTTTTCTGAACAGTAGAAGCCATTTTAAGACAAATAATGAAAAAGTAGAAGATTAGATTTCTGCCTATGTTCTTTTAATAGAGCCATGACCTTGGCTTTCTACCAAAACATGCTTGTCCTATCAGTGGTACACTTGTGCAAGTGTCCAGAACTCCAGCCTCAGGGTCCATCAATATTTTCTATCCCCTTTCTTGCAGGTGACTCAGTGCCTCTCTGTGGTTCAGATCCAGCAGCGGACCCAGACAGATCTGAATGGGGAAGCAGCACATCTTCCAACACAACGTGGGTGTGCACAGGCAGTCTCACCAGCCTGGCCTAAGGGGTGGAAGCAAAGGATGGACTGCTACAGATTTTTTTAACATGATCCCTACAGGAATGTTGACAGAGAATCCAGTGACTTTGGTTTCAGTACAAAAGGAGTAGCTAGGCCAGGCAGGACACATGCAGGGTCAGTGAGCTTGGAAATACTCCCACGTGTAAGGGCTATTTTGGGCAAGGGGCAGAAAAGGAAGAGCACTTGCATACTGTGGCACTAGGCTTGTTACACATTAGTACCTAAGCACTAGTTCCTAAAAAAAATGGTGAATAGAACTGCTTTATTTAAATGCTTAGCCATGAAACAACTTTTAAGAACTACTATTATCATTTCTGTGTAAAAAAAATTATCACTGATCCAGGAGGACCACATCCTATATCCATATTTCCCTGCATATATCTACTCTTTGTAGACTTTATTCTGAAAGAGGATAAAGTAAAATACGTATTGAAACAATTGTTTTAAAATGCAAGTGATATACTTGAAAAGCTGCTTATTATTCAAAATCAGTTTTTCCTCAAAAGCCAGGACACTGCACTTCGGTTTCCAGGAATTTAAAGGGACGGTGCAATCAACACTGATGCTTGCTTATTGTAACAATGTAAGCCATAATACTGTTGGCTTGACTCCATTAATGAATTAATCTTTGTCAGAAGACTGTCTATAAAGAAGGTTCTTAAAAGACCCCAAAGACATTATAGCACTGATGGTTTGCCATTATGTGGTATTAGCAAAGTTTTACTCAACCAGTTCTAAAAACAGACATATGGAGTCCATTAAACCCCTCTCTTTTTTGTGGTATAATTATGAATGGCTGTATTATGCTACTTATTTAAAATATGGATTGTAACTTCCACCACCAATTAATAAGAGTTCTACACATTGCATGCAATTTATAAGATGCACAAACTTTGTCATCAGCACCTAAAACTGAAACAATGTCAAGAACTGTATTTCAGCTAACCATAACAAATATAAGATTAATATGATGAAAGCCAAATAACACTGACACTAATTAAGTCAGGGACACACAATTTAGCTGCTGTTAAAGTCAAAGAGGTGCTTCTCCTCTATATCTCCCGATATATTGAATGGTTTGTCTTTTTTTTTAATGTATTCATTGGTATCCTCTGTCACGCATGTATAACCATACTCAACCACAACATTTCCAAATAGGGAATTTATATTTAATTTTATAAATAAATATTTTTAAAGAGAACCCCACACATGAAACTAATCAACTCAGCTGATTTCCCTCCCATAACAAAAACTGCCTTCTTCACTCTTCCTTCTTGGGCCACATTCTGCCCTCTTACACCAGCACTGTCTTTTCCCACCTTCCTTTCTTTACTACGCTCTTTTGGACTTTCTGATTAAAGCAATTAGGCCTTAGTGGTTTCTGAATTCAATGGAGTTCAAAGGTATAATCCCTTGGTTATACCTCATTTCAAGATCAGGGCTACAACAAAAGATGCCAAGAGACAAGGACCAGGGTGCATGCTCAAGCTTCAAGTGACTATCTTCTTGCAAAGCATCCTACCCAAATAACAAACAGCAAGGAAGTAAAGCTTGAGATATTTAGAAAAAAATACAGCTGCATTGCACTTGTGTACATACTTATTTTCAGTCTTTGCTGTGAAGTTTTTGACTAACTAAAAGAAAGCACACAGCAAAGCTCGTGTATCTTTACTCAGCCTTCAATCACTGGGAAATGCAGTTCAAATGCAAAACACACCAGGTTTAGTAAACTTCTCCAGTAGTTAAGAAGAAAGATTGTCAAAGACACAAATAAGAGTAAAGGAACTAACTCCCTTGTCTTACTGAAAACTTAAAACATTCAAGCCCGTATGACCACCACATTCAATTTAACACAACAATATCTAGTACATGAGCTTTTACCATGAAATCTAAACGAATCTGATAGTCCACAAATACAATCACATGCTGGCTACTAGAAGTGGATACATTGAAGAAAATGGGAGGTGAAAAAAATGACAGTCCATTTCAGATTGTTCTCCTCACGTGCCAGACAGTCTTCAGCCTGTAAATTGTTAGAAAGCCACAAAGATGAGGATGTGCAAGGTTCTCTGTTGAGCAGACCTGTGTCTCACTGAGCCCATCACTGGCTTGGTTCAGCTCAGGAGGGGACCAAGATGACATGACTATATGCTGAAAGATGTTGGCAGTTAATACTTATCAGCACCTGTTAAATATTACAAAGAAAGATGAAGCCAGACTGTGAATGTAAAGTTCCCAGCTAAATGCTTAACCAAGCAGGTATCATCACCTGCAACTTTACAGCAACACTATTGCAGCTTTTTCTTTCCTATTTCAGCCTCATAGGCTTTATTCTGAATGGAAAAGAGAAAGATCATCTCCATATGAACCCAAGAAATGATTCTCCTTTGAAAACTAGCTCTTACACTTTATCTCCTTTTTGAAGTTAAAGACTTGAAAACTTCATACGGTAATCATATAATCATGAATTATCAAATATAACACAGAGCAAATGTTCTCAGATGAGTCACTGTACTCTATATTCTGGATTTGTTGGCTTCTTTGCCAAGCAATCATCAGCTAATTACTGAGCTAACTATGGAACACCAGAATTGTTACATCTGCTTAAAGGGAAAAAAAATTATAATTTAATATTTGAGCTAAAATGGAATTGCACCTAATTATAGTTTTTAAGAGATTTCATTACTGCTTCACTTCAACTATTCACAATTATTCACATAAATATGTCCTTTATGTTTAAGAGGACTGCACAGCTATATTATCTACTGACTACAACCCCACCTTCAGGCTACTCTCCCAGGTCTTGCAATACATTTGAGCAGATTTGGGTTTCTCAATCCAATATCTGGAAAATTTCAATAGATCAGGTAACATTACAAAAACAGAAACAACCTTTCTACAGAACACAGGGTGCAATTGTTTTCATGGCTTTTGCCTCCCCTTCCATACACAAAGTGAGCAAGGAGTATTATCAAATGCTACTGCAAAAGAGTTCACGGGTCTTTTAACCAATATCAAAGCCATCACAGTGTACAAGACAGACTTGCCAGCTGTACAACACCTTGGGAGGCACAACAGACAGTTCATAGCAAGGACCTCTGTGTTCAGGAATGTTCCTGGAGCGTCCTCCACTGCATTAGTGACCTGTTAAAATCATCATTGTATCAACACAGAAATGCATCCCTCCCTATTCACAGTTGTTCAAATGGCAAAGTACTGGCCAAAAAAGGAATGGCTTTTGTTCAAAGAAAACAGTGCAACATGGACAACAGGCAGCCAAGCTGTAACAGCAGCTTTTAAAAGTAGCAGTAAAAAAAAAAATAAACAAGGTTTTCTGAGGGATCTCATCTTTTTTTAAGGAACTGTAACAGGAATGTCTACTACTGTTACAGATACAGGTACCACTGCTGGTAGATATTAAGTTTCCAATTATTTGTTATAACACAGCTGAGAGTGATTAGACAGTTTACATATGACTGCTAGGAGCCCGGTGCACATTATGTTGGCAATCAGGTCCTGCAGCCTAAACACAATTCTTGATTTAATGGATAAATTAATTTTGCTAGACCACTTCAAATACAGGAATGTTTTCTGAATCTGTGCACAGGCTGTTAGTATATTTGCATGAAGTCTCATTCCAAAGAGATCACAATGCACTTTGTCAGGCCCAGTAGAAACTGCACCCCAAAATCCCATACCAATGAATTAGACACTTTTCTACGGCTGCTTGTAAGATTCTACACTGATCTCATTTGGCAATTATTTTTCTTTTTACTAAATGGTACTTTTTATGAAAGTCATCTGCTTTTCATGACAAAGGGTTTTGCTTTTTTTCCCCCTATTTCTCTGCCTAACCTCCCCAACCACTGGAAAACACTTACTTGTTTTTCTCCACCAAACACATTGGTTCCTTTGCTCATTTTTCCAAATAAGCATCTCTGTGCTTTGGAAGCATAGTGATCTTGGTCCTAATAGAAAGATCTGAAGCTTAAGAAAGGGACAAAGTAAGGCTACAAATTCTCTTCACTGCATCTTTTACTGCTCAGTTGCTGTTGTCCTGGAACTTGACTTGTCCTTACAAATGCCATTATTGAAGATCTGACATTTCTGCTACACTGTCTTGTAAGAAGAGGAAGGAAATATGGCAGCACACTAATGCAATACCAGAATTTTGCAGCATTAATATATAACAAATTAATTAAGCATTGATTAGGTGGTCCCAAAAGAATGTCTCCTTTTTCATTTATAAAGGAACAATCCTTTCACTTACACAAGTTTATTTAAAGTTTATATATCCTGGAAGCCCACACACTGAAATATCTTTAGGATGAACTCCATGGGGAAAAAAAGGAAACTTTATGAAAACATGACGGCTTTCAATATAAACAATATAAAACTCTGCAGTACACAATGGGTCCATTTCTGGAATTACAGACTTCAAAAGCTTTTGAAACATCACATATAATGAAGGTCCTTGATCAACATTCTGCCCTTCACAATTTCAAGCAAAAGTCTGGCACCTTGACAGTGCTAATGCCAATCCAAGAGGAAAACATAACATGGGAAAATTAAAACTGTATTCAGAGACCTTCAGGCTTCATTCCCATGCTCCTCATGGATGAGCTATCGATAAGATACACAGACTCTTCACTTTATTTTCGCTTATACTTTCCAGTTTGCAGCCCAGTGTTTGGAAATCCATTTTCCCCACTGAATAACAGCAACTAATTCACTGGAGGTATGGCCACTGAGACCATTATGATCATCACTTCTAAGATTCTTGTAGCACATGCTATGGTATCAATAGGAATTTACTCTGTTCTACTTCTCAAGTGATCTCGTAACTCTCAGATTAAATTTGGGAAGGAAAATCAGTCCCAAATTAAAAGATTATGGTAAAACAGAAGAGCTTGGATTTACTGCTTCATTGACTGGATTTATTTATTTATTTTCATTATTATCTCTGGTGTAAAAATGTAGCCATTCTCATAAATGAGGAGTCTTTCTTCTGTAAGGCTTACTGAACAACTCTTCACATATTCTTTAAGCTGTCTTGTTTCTGGATTCAATGAGCTGAAGGTAATAAAGCTACTGGCCCTATCTATTTAAGCTATGTCCAGCAAGATGTGATAGGCATCAACACATAATGTCAAACAGTTGACATTTCTCAAGGCTTTTTGCTCCTAACTCCAAAATAAACCAATAGCAGATGAGTCTTGTCAACAATTTGCTAGTTGCTTAGTACACTCAGACTACCATGTTCTAGAATGTACATTATATATCTGGTTGGTATTAAAGTGCATAATGAAGAACATACTTACATCCTGTATTTTTCCAGTCTTATTCTGTATATTACAGGATTAATGGGCCTACAGTTCATGTCAGGACCCAAATTGTTCTAATAAAATATGAAGCGTTTATCTACTGAGAAGCTGGAAAGGGCACAGTTTGTTTATTGCCAAGTCTGAAACAAGACTAACAAGAGCATGTGTTACTAAATCTCACTCATGACCATAAGATTTTACATGCTAAGACTATGCTGAGTAAATAAAATTCAGAAACCTAAAGGAAATCCTATTATCTTTTTTTTATTAAGCATTAGTAAAAAGCTTGGCTCTATACTGGAAACCACCTGTTTTCCAGCTCACCTCAGCTACCTCTAAGGTACCTAAGGTCCCATTATATAAGATATGGGAAGTACGGGGCAAACAAGTAAAGAAACACAGTCCTACTAGAATCTGGGAAAATCACTGCATAAGCAAAGTTTGTTGACAGACATATCCAACTGTCACAACATTTCACCTGGCACATGTGAACAGGTGGTAGTATTCTCATTCTACTCAAGTCAATGGAAGATGTGCCATTCATTTCATTGAACCAGAATTCTCCCCACGTCTTTCCTCTTAAAGAACTTACCAAACAGTTTAAACAATGACATTGTTTCAAAGGCCAAGCATGAAGTTTTGACCATCACATTGCTCTTTATAGACAAAGCTTGCAAAGGACATGTTGGACAAAGGTGCTAAAAACAGAAAATAATGAATGCTAAGGAAGATGTCTTCCAAGTTATAAATATCAGAACAAAAAAGGTGTCCAACAATCTAAGTAGAAACAGAGAACTAGATAGCAGAAATTAATTTATTTCTTCTAAGAGACGTGCAGAGTCTTTACCATTATAGTGCTATAACAGGTCTGTGCTAGGAGCAAATGTGTAATCCCATTTTGCAGATGAAGAAAGATAGGGACAGGAGGTGGACCAAACAACTCACCAAGGTCACACAGGTCTTGTCAGGAAGTGAAAATAGTTCTTCTGCATCCTGAGACAGCTCCTTATCATTGCAGTCTTCTTGTTCTATACCCTCAGTAGAACTGAACATAACCAGTGCAAAACCATAACTCATAGAGCTCTTAAAAAATTCAAAATACTAAATTTTAAAAGATTTCAATACTTCCTACAAAGTTTTCTTCCAAAACAAAAATGAACCAATAAAACCATTTTCAATAAAGACGGGGGGGTTGGAGGTTTGGGGACAGAAAGAAGGTGATACTTCCAATAAATACAGAAGTTTCAGCAATGAGCTCAGAGAGAAAAATGAAGAATTTGCCAGCAAGACAGAAGAGCTTATAGAAACTTTGAAAAGCCAGGAAGAAGAATAAATGCTAAAAATTATGTTAAAGCTGCACATGACTGAGAGGAGAAGCAGCAAAGCCATCTAATCAGAAACGGGGAAGACAGAAGAGCAGAAGAGGTGTCTTTGAACATAGTGGAGAAACACCAAACTGGAAAATTATAACTCTGGAAATATGCATTGATTACCAGATATTAATATATCTGAGTTACAGAAAGATGTATGGAAAAGAGAATTCAAGCTCTCACTGTTTCCACACTACACAATGTACATTTAGCTGCAGGATGTCACTTTAAATCAATCCAACAGCATTGTGCTTTACATCCTGCACATACTTAGCACATTCAAAACACCCATCAAATCTTCTGTCATCCTCCCTGTTGTCAGCTCAAGGCATCAGAATTCAAGACATCAAACAATGATGATGGACCAGACTTAGAAATCTTGAACTAGAACAGATGGAGCTCATTTACTGCTCAGATATGTATAGCTTTACTTCCTCATCTTGCAGGAAAATCATTAAAAAATTAAATTAAATGAAATAGCTTCTGTATTTCAGATGCACTTAAAATCACAGCAGGCAGAGTCTCATCCAGAAAGAATGACACTTAATGGCTACAGGGCTTTTTCCAATCCAAATCAGAATTCCCCCATAAAGATGACAAAGAATAAAAATGTATTAATTTTACCTGTGCACTCTAGGTGCTTAGCATTCAGCACATGTCAAGCAGAAAATAAAATTAGTATTTGTCAAGGAGTTATTTAATTTCTTTGTTTTTTCTGTGGGAATGCAAATACAGTCTTAAAAATAGACAAGCCATGTGTTTATAAAAAACTAAAAGCCACTTGGTTCACATTACATAGATGAGGTTTGTAATATGAATAATAAAGGACTCTAGAATTAAAGGAAAGACACTGGCAGCTCTGAGGAGGTAAAAAAAAGTATACCATATACATGGGTTTTGGCCTCTGAAACATCTTAATTTCATAACCCAAGTCTTGTCATTTTCAAAATCTGATAATATAGTTATTTTGGTATGAAATAAAACAATTTATTTTTTATGAATATATAAATTCTTCTTACAGCAATTTAGTCAGCCTACTGCAAATGCCTGCATGCATATGAAAAGCTCCATCCCTTGTATCTGAAAGTTAATAAAATATGTCAGTATAAAATCCCATTTGAATAATTTCTCAGACTCCTATCTTGTCATGAAAAAGAGGGGAGTAATTTCTGCACACTACAGAGAAGAGATGCAGAGTCACACAGGTTTTGCTATCTCATCCCTGGCAGACATGAGAAGACAGAAGGCTTCACATCAGATAGAACCAACACTTTCTAAGTCTCTTAAATCACTGCCATGAATGCAATGTTCTACATGCAGGTGTTTGCTCAATCAATAAACTTGGAGGCAGGAAACTCACTTATGTGCTTATTATCCTTCATAATAATGATATACATGTCTAGAGATTAACACTCCAGGACCTCTTAGCCACACAAATCACTGACATAATTTAAACTGCACTGTGGTAAAACACTATCCTCTGCACCAGAGGAACTAAGGCACAGAAGTGAAATAAAAGCTTGCAGTTCCTGTTTAAGCTGTGAATGCTCAGCATGTCTAAAAAAAAAAAAAAAAAAGAGGGAAAAAAAACCCAAACAACTTATTTGCAGACACACATCCATTATGGAGGTGGTGGGGTAGAAGAATCTGTTTTTAAACATACTGATCAGCTCTGCTAGTAAGAGAACCAGGCACCTTGGATTCAAATTTCATGCTCTCGCCACTAAACCACAATCCCTGCAGAGCATTTAAGTAAAGCTGTAAAATGGAACATCAAACAGCAAATGTGAAGCTCTGGGATGTACTTGAATACTATCAAGTGCATTCAGCTAATCAGATTTCTCTGAAATTATTCTGTACAGTAGAATATCATGGGGATCGCTACATGGTTACTATAAAGAGAGAGGATATAGTGTTTCTGTTACAAACTAAGTATGAATGACAAGAAGAAACAACACAGTAACAAGCAGTGATGAAAAACAAGTCAAATATGTTTGTGGCTAAACAAAATGGTTAATGCTCAGTCACAATTTCATAAGTTACCAGCAGGACATGTAAATGCAAAAAAAGGGTAACACTAAATAGTTCTGACATTAGATCATATCAGTACAAGCCCCTTGAGAGACATGCTATTCCTCCATAGCACTGCATTTCATTGTGTACTTTCTCATTATATATCTGCCAGGCTTAACTGTGGCTTGGAGTATTTTTAAGAAGAAAGATCAAGCCCAGGAAAATACATGCTATGCTGAATCACACAAAAATATAGAATCAAGTACCATTTTCTGTAGAAACAGAGACTTTGCAATGAAAATTTTACATGGAAATTGATATACTGAGATCACTCCAACAGCAGTCAATAATGCTTTAGGGAAAGGTGTAAGAAAACTCTTGATGGTAAAGGCAAATTCATCTCCACACTAAGATTATTCCTGTTCTGTAATACTCAAGTCTAAACCTAGAAGCATGAGATTAAGTAGTTCCTCTAAAAATTCCAATCTTAATAACAGTCATTTATTTTTTTTTATTTCCATAGACAAGTATTTTCCACTTTACCCTACAATGGTCAAATCCCAGATTTAGCAGGAATGCCTATAGTGACCCGGTGTGGTGAACATCCACCTAATTGCATGATGTGGGCACAATCAATCATTTCTTTTTATTCTACCCCTATCCCAACTCATAGCAGTGTTGAGTAAAGAAAAAAAAAATAAATCACTTATGACTTGTTTTTTCAGAGATGCTAAGCATCCCCAGTCCTCACTGTCATTTACCTTAGGGAAAAACTCAGGCCTTTATAACCCCAGGGCTCAAATTCTACACCTATAAGAGATACCACTCACTTCAGAGAGGTGCACAGGAGAGTGTCCTGAGCACTCCAAAACACAACCACAAAACAGAAGAATTAAGTGATTTCCAAATACAGTGTCACAGAAGCTATTAATCCCACATAATCAGAAAACAAAGACCATGGTGGATGAAGTACCACTGCTACTAACTACTCCACTGGGTCTTCTACTGGATTTTGAAGTGTCAATGCATGCATTTTTTTGCAGCTGTCCGCATCAAAGGATATGAACTACACGTGTAGCTCTTTATCAGCTAGAGTGTGTACACTGAGGTCCCAGCGAGAATAAGAGCAACAGAATGTATATGAAAAAAATGTCAAGACTCTAGTAATTAGAAAAAGCCAGCTGCAGCTAATAAGGAGAAAGAATGTTAAAGTGGGATTTATTTATTTTATTTTTTTTTTTAAACTACTGCAGCTGAGACACAGAAGCCGAGTAAATCACTGGACTCTTTCACTGTATAACTGCTGGTAGAAAATTGTGCATGGAAAAACTACCGCAGTTGATCTGGTAGGAACACAAGCCCTAAATGGAGGTCTTCGTTCAGGTCAAGCTTTGGCAAATTCTAATCCTTCTCAGGTGACATTACTTGTATTCGACCACATCCAGTTGATCTCTTCAAATATTTTCCTTCCTCTGCTCCTTAAGCTTTCCAGAGTGTGTTTAAGTAGCACAGACTAATGTTATTTTACCCAATGAGCCTCATGTTACACCAGGCTCAATATGCAGTAGTTTCACTTAGCTGCTGCTTGGAAAGCTATTAAGAGAACACAATATGAAACCAAGTCTGTCTTCAGATTCAGGTTTAATAGTCACATTTCAACTCTTTTCCAACAGCTGAAATAAACCTACATATTGATACCACTGCTAGTGTTACAATAACTGAAATAAAAGTTGGAAGCAGCAAGACTTTTTCCAGGAGTCTGGTGGAAAGAACTAAAAGTAATGAAAAAGTTTGAGTCCTCAAATACAGCATTAACAAAGCGAATTACAGCTCTTTTAAAGAGAGAAGTCCCTGACTTTCAGTCTTTCTGTAGGATCTGACAGTAATATTGCCTGAGACAACAATAAACCAGATGAAGCAGCACTTCAGAAATATATACTATATCTGAGACAGCTTGACATTACCCTCAGATTTACAAAAGAAACAAGTGAGATCAGAGTTAGAGTTAGATCTAGTACCTGAACCATTCCATTCATAACACACTCCTTGGTGTTTGTAAATATTTGGAAAGGAAAAAACCTCATATGATGCAAAATTAGCATGATATAGAATCTTACTTTTAGAATAACTTTAAGTAGCTTAGATCACCCATACAAGCTTAGTTTATCATCTTCACTTTGATTTCACCTCTTACCTTCCACTGTGCATCATCAGCTTTTCTTTGCATGGAAGTGTGCATAGGAGGGAGAAGGGAAGTAAGAGGTAGAGCAGGTGCTGTATCAAGACTTCAATTAGACTGGGAGTCTTGTTGAGGGGAAGTGACTGAGCTGAGAAGTCCTGTGTCACTGCTAAATACCAGGAAGCTCCTCTGGGTTGATCTCAGTACTTCAACAAAGTTAGAGTGATTGCAACTGCACGTGATACAGTCACATATTCCAGGGTTCCTAAAGGGACTGCACTCCACAGCCGACTATTACTAAAATCGAGCAGGCACAAGCGAGGTACTTGATACTTTTCCAAACCACCTTTCACAAAATGGTTCAGGTTGGAAAGGACCTCTGGAGGTCATCTGGTCCAATTATCCTGTTGAAGCAGGGCCACCTGGATGCAGTTGCCCAAGAACATGTCCAGATGTTTTTTGAATATCTCCAAGGATGGACACTCCACAACCACTCTGGGCAACCCGGGTCAGTGCTCAATCACCATCACAGTAAAAAAGTGTTTCTTGATGGTCAGAGGCAACCTCCTGTGTTTCAGTTTGTGTCCATTGCCTCTGCTTCTGGCATCAGACACCATTGGAAAGAGCCTGGCCCTGTCCTCTTTGCACCCTTCCTTCAGCTGCACTGATGAGATCCACTTTAAGCCTCCAGGCTGAACAGTGCCAGCTCTCTCAGCCTTTCTACATGGGAAAAAACACTCCAACTCCTTAATCATTTTCATGCCCCTTTGTTGAACTCTCTCCAGTACATCCATGTCTCTCTTGTACTGAGGAGCCCAGAGGTGGATGCAGCACTCCAGGTGTGGCCTCTCCAGTGCTGACTAGAGGGGAAGGATCTCTCTCAACCTGCTGGGTAATACTCCTACTAATGTAGCCAAGAACACCATTGACCTTCCTCTGCAGCAAGGGCACATTGTTGGCTTATGTTCAACATACCATCCACCATGACCCCTAAGGCCTTTTATGCCCAACTGATTTCCAGCTGGGTGCCACCCCCACACCCCCAGCATATATTGATGCATGGAGTTGCTCTTTCCCAGGTGCAGGACTTTGCACTTGAACTTCATGAAGAACATGAAGAACTTTTTTACTGCGCAAGTTCCCACACACTGGAACAGTTTTCCCAGAGAGGTTGTGGACTCTCCCTCAGTGGAGATATTCAAGAACCAGCTGGATGCAATCCTGTGCCATGTGCTCTAGGATGACCCTGCATGGGGTGGGGAGGTTGGACCAGGTGACCCTCTGTGGTCCCTTTCAACCTTACTGATTCTGTGATTCATGAGGTTCCTGTTGATTTCTCCAGCCTGTTGAGGTCCCCCTGGATAAGGAGTAATTTTCAGAACACTGCTGGCACAAGACACAAATAGCAAGACATTTTTAGCAGCAAAACAGACAATATTCTCCTCTTCTTGTACCCAAAGTTGAGCAAAACTAGATACCCTTTGATACAATATAGAAGTCTCTGTATTGGGGTGCAGATTATGTAGAAGACACGGATAGAACATATGCAGCACAAATACGGGAAGATAACAGGAAAATTGTTTACTTTCTTGCTGAGAGAGATACAGATGAAGCTGAACTGTGCTATCTGCAATGGAAGAAATACTGGGGTTTTGTTAGGTTCTGTTCACCTAAAAATGAGATTTTGCAGATTTGATTCTCAATTTCACAGCACACAAATGGCATTGAAGCAGTTCATAGTTTCCTGGTTCTACAATAACCTCTACAAAAAATAAAAACAAAAAACCAAACAAACCATAACACAGTAAACTTGAATCAAAGTAAGCTTTATAAAAAAATAGTTACTTGAAACACTCCAAAAGTGTCAAGGATTTTTTTCACTTTCCTTTCCAGCTACAGCTACAAATGTTTCCTAAAAGTCAATGCCCAAAAACACCTTTGAAGGCCAAGTGCAACAAGTTCAGCAAAATCTGAGACTGAATAAGAGTTACTACAAGGTTGTGTAATTCTGCAGTTTCATTAGCTAAAAAGAGAACCATGACCCACTGTCATCTCAGCATAAGTGAAGCTGAAAGCCAAAGCAGCTGTCAAGAAGCACCATTTCAATTAAATGCTTTAATTTTTAACTCACATACTACCATAATATTAACTTTTTCACACTGGAATACTGCTTATCATTTACATAAAACTGGGATTTATTTTTTATTACCATTGCCACTGATGCACACATGTATTAACCAAGAGTTTTACATGCGGAAAGACTAACAATGGCAGCAATCCCCTTCTGGCTCCCTGAAGGTACCCTCTTACCAGCAAGGCAGACATCTCAGCACCAAACTATGTCAGGTATACAACACAGACACAAAGCAGGTGATCTGCCCACGCGCAATCAGTATTTTCTGAACATCTTAAAAGTCACCAGGATGCATGCAGGCCAGGTATCCTTTTGATAGCCCAGGCAAGGAGCCCAAGAACTATCCTGTCATCAGCTGTTGCCAGAAGAGTAGATCACAACAGCAAGGGCACACAACTACCCTACTCCAAAAGGTGCCTTCTCTCAGATGTCCCTCAGAAAGCCAACTTCCTTCACAAGTGAGCATTCAACAAAGTAGGGAAGAGAAGTCTGACCATTTTGGAGAGGACAGGAGACCAAATTTAGAGGTAAAACCACCTCCCAAGAAGGCTGCTGGTGAAGGTACTAAAACACGTAATTTCATGAGGACACACTCTACCAAATGTTCTTTGGTTTTAAGGCCCTTGCAAGGG
Source organism: Aegotheles bennettii (assembly GCA_013398125.1). NCBI lineage: Eukaryota > Metazoa > Chordata > Aves > Caprimulgiformes > Aegothelidae > Aegotheles > Aegotheles bennettii. The sequence goes on from VZRW01014032.1 coordinate 53,070, forward strand.
TGAAGCATCTCAAACCGGAAGCTATTTAGAAGTATTTTGCAATAACTGGCAATAGCTTAAAATAATCTAAAACCAAGTAACTACTGTGGTGTTGTGCTGTGAACACAACATGATGTACCTCAGGTACCCCCTGCGGGGATCCTGCTGAGATACAGTTACTCTTGCTGAGTCAAAATGAATCCATGTCCACCATGCTATTGGCATGCACTGTGTAACATGAAGCCTAAAATAGGTCTGAACTATCTGTAATGAAAGACCAAAGAACATTTCTGCAAGTGGAGGGAAATCCAGGACAGATTCTGCTCTGATGACCTTAATTCAGAGGTTATTGTCTAAGCAGGGCCAGTGCTACAGGGCATCATCTCAGTTGGGATCCTTAACTACTATCTCAATACAGATAAAGATGAGACTTCAGTTCCCATTCAAAAGAGTTGTAGCTATATGCTTGTCAGTGGAATCACTGGGTAAGTTGGTAGGTTTATAGTGAAAACATATCATACCTACCAAATATTTTCATAGCAATTCAAGAAAGAGCAACTCAGTGACACCTATCTTTGCTAGCCATAGTTGCTGTTTCACTGGTTTCCAACTCGCCCAGCAAGTTTTAGTATGGACATGCTGGGTGTTGTCAGTGCTGCTATACATGTGCAGATTAATCTGTGCATGCACAACAGCCATTTGTCTGATGTGGCTAGTTTGGGGTTTTTTGGTATTTCAAAGGTGGCAACCATACGGCTGAAAAGACATTAGTGCAGAGCACATATTTGTGTGTAACATATTTCAGCCAGCATTTCAACTCAAAAAGAAAATAACGCATCTGGATCAGGAAGTTTATATTTTGTCACTTCACTGCAATTCTCTAACTCAAATATTTGTTGGCCCGTTTGCAGTGTAAATCAGTACAAGTTTTTCACAATATATAAAAAGGCACAGGCACTGTCTCCATTGCTGCACATGGTCTACTTGGAAGTTAGTGCTCATACAACTGCCCAGAGATTAAAAAAGCACCAGTTTAGGCAGTACCTAAAAGCCAACATCACAAACACTATTTATCCTTTAGGCCTCTTCCTCTGCCTCACTACATCTATGTTTGGGTCTGTTTTTCATCAAGATGGAGAAAACCTTGACAATTCTCAAAAAAAAAAAAAAAAAACCACAGATAAAAGTTCCTGCAAGGTAAATTTGAGACTCATAACCCCTAAACCATATGCTCTGGATTGTTTTTAAATTTATGTTTTTTAAATCTTAAAGAGCAAATATTAGTTTTTAAAAACAGAAAATCATACTAGAAGGATTTTGATAATATTTTGGATCTATGTTAAACATGCATGAGATTTCCTGTTGCCCCCTTCATAATTCAATTACAGGAGTGTTTATTTTGAAACATAATTACAGAACTGCATGCCTCTTCAAAGTACTACTTGTAATTACTTACACTTTCCTTGTTACAGTCATACAAACACCATCCCATGAAAACAAAAGGAACAGCCTAAGTTCCATTCCCTCATAAAAGGACAAAGTCTTCCAGATACTTCAAGTACTTAGCTCTACTGAAACTGGTATTTCAAAATTAAATACATACCTGATTAATTACTGGATGCCAAGATTTGCAAACTGCCTCCTATAAAAAGATGTTTCTCCTATTACAGCGAAACAGAGAGCATGAACATTTTTTGCACTGCTCATCAGGTCTTAACAGATGGAATCTTAAAAACACATCACATAATCAAGGTACCTAAGATGCCAGTTGCTTCTTTTCTTTCCCTTAAAAAAAAATCATCTCTTTCTGTTCCATACTACAGTTTTACTTATTTTTCTTATGTTCTTTTGTTCTCCACAGTTTGTACATTTAGGTCCCTAAAACAAGAGAAAAGGCCAGGAAATTCAGTCACCGATCTTTTGCATGCTATCACCTAAAAAGAAATTTGAAGTCACGACTTTGCATTTAAGCAACAAGCAAGTGTATCAAAACAGAGCGAGATTAAAACATTAAAGATATATTCATTGGAGCATTGCATTTAAGAGTATTTAAGTACAAACACGAGGATGAGGCAGTGTGAGCTGTACACATCCAGAAAATATTAGCACCTGCTCCATGGACCACAGTTTGTAAAGGTCAGAGGTATGCATGGCTTTGAAACCAAGGTGCTAAGAGGGAGCAATCCCAAATTAGAGACATAACATTAAGGTCTCAGACCCTGTAGTCTCAGATGAAGATACTCCGTCATTTTAGATGAGTTCCAGTCATTGTCTCCAGTCCATGGTCAGGACACCAATTTTCACATCAAGTATTTTGAAAAGAGATTACATATAAGTGTTACTTTCTTGTAATTCCTTCTTCCCCTCTTCCCCCCACCCCAGCCCTGTCTTCACTGCAGAAAGGGACATATGGGAAAATACTGCATTGGAAAGGTGACATTAATTAGAGAGTTTGTCAGACTCATTCTTTCACTCTTCTCTCCTGTTTTTGACACAGTGTTGCACCATTGCTGAGCATACACTGGAAAGACCACCGCCCTGATCTCTTTCAACTTCTTTCCTCCTCTGGGTTTGGAAGAAGTATTAGAATCGTTTCAGTTGGAAAAGACCTTCAAGATCATCAAGTCCAACCATCAACCCAGGACTGTCAACCCACGTCCCCAAGGGCCACATCCAAATGTTTTTTTGAACACGTCTGGGGACAGTGACTCCACCACTTCCCTGGGCAGCCCGTTTCAATGCCTGGCCACCCCTTCAGGAAAAGAAAAATTTTCCTAATATTGAGCTTGAAATTAGTGAAAATGGACAGGATTGTTCACATCATGGTAAATCCTCTGAGAGACGAAACTGCCAGAAGTAGAAAAACATAGTGTGTCACGTTATTCTCAAGTCAGGCTTGCACATTATCTTACTGCCCAGAGATATATGAAGTTCAACAAATATAAAGGTAAAATCTGGTCATTAAGTGGCCTTTATGTATGGAGCTGACTGGCCTAAGCCATTGTGCAGACAGGAAAAATAACTGCATGAACCAAACTCTGCATCTGCTCAGGAACAAGATCCACTTGACACTACTTCCTAAAACATATTAGTCAGAACCCAAGTATCAAAAAGTCCTACCACAAACTCATTCCACGCGAAAAATTACTTTGGAATTACTTTAAACAAAACACTGCTGCCCCCAAAAAGGTGATAGATTCACTCTGCATGCACAGAGTGACTTTGCAGTATCCAATTGATATTTTCCAAAGCATTGCATCTGCTAAACATGTACTACAAAAGCAAGGAGTATATAAACCATGGCAGCACCTAATTTTGGTGTCTAAAGCAGGTCATGATGAAAGGATCAAGCTGTTGCATTTGTGCATTATCAACAGCCAACGTGTATGAAGTCATGCTTTTCACTCAGAAAAGTATTAGCAAATACTTGGAGCCCTGACAAATAGAGAAGGTTCTCCAACTGTGCCTGAACAAAACTTTGAGGTGAAAAGAGAGGGTATGCCTGAGGAATTTAATTTAGTATTTAAAAATATCTGAAACTAAATAAATCCCTAATACAAGAGAAAGTATAAGTTTCAGGAACTGTATCTGTTAAAGTTAACGGATCTACACCTACACATAATCTTAATAAACGTCAGAAGATTGGATGTGGTGGATCCCTTCTCATTTGGGATTGATTTGATTTCAGCTTACTTCAGGGACTAACAAAGATGATGAGTACATCTGAACTACACTTCAATTATAGATAGATGCAATCAGGTAATCTTCGTTAATATTTATTGACTTTGGGGTATGCTTTATATCATCAAAGGCAGGCATCTACTGCAGGATGAGTTAATTGTGCCAGCAGCTCCATGGACTGTAGTGACTAGCACTACATCAATATAAAAGAAAACATAGACATTTATCTTGCAGATAATTACACGTAGTCACATGAATCCCACCTCCAGAGTTTATAATCAATGATGCATTTTTTGAAAGGGTTGTTATGGTCAGCTATAAGTTTTTGAGTTCGATGTACAGTGCAGTGGGAAAAGTTTGCAACCTGTGATGATCTGCAGGTTTGACTAGGCAGTACCCTCTAATTTATGATTAATTAAGGGTTTTGGTATTAAATAAAATAGATGATCAGAAATTAAATGCAGACCTCCATGGGATAGTCAGACTCTTGGCAGAAGTAGCAAGAAAATGAAAACAAAAAAAAAGAACAAAGAAACAGCCTACAGAAAAAACTACCGTTTATTTCTTTATGCCTTGAATTTTGGTGGTGAATACCACTTCCACATTCTAGGTTTTAAATAATGTTGTATTTTCATTAAAAGCAGCTTATGTAAACAACACAATGCTAACATATTTCATCATAGTAATTATGCTAGTCTGTATACTGTAAATGATATACTAAAGTGAGAAACTGCATTCTTGCTGTTATCATTTTAGCTCCCCTATATTACTGTACAATCTCAGTTTGGGTATTTGTCATGCATTTTGGACCACCCTAGTAACAGATTTCAGCCAAGCCTTTAAAAACATACATTTCCCTCTTTCCCCCAAAAAAAGGAAAACATAAAATTAATTTATCAAGCAAACAAGTGTAAGTCCCTCCTCACACCGTATATCTTCCCACAGGTTTTAATACAAAAGAATATAAGTATATACTTACAAGGTCTGACCAGACACAGCCATCTAGCCCAGTTATCCTAACCCCAGGTGACCTGTAATGGAAGCTAAGGGATGGATGCAGGCAAGGGAAAGCATACACATAGCAACACTGTGCCAGCACGTGCTCCCCACTTTCAGTTTCCCCCGTATTTGGCCTGGAGTCACCTAAGGGTGTCAGATGTGTGTGACTTGCTGCAGAGTACCCTGCCTGGCCTCTGGTTGCTCAAGAAGGTCATATACATGCCAGGCCCAAATGGATAGCCATTAAATATCACAAGCAGCACTAGAAACCTACTTTAATAAACTGAATTGAGCCCCTAAACTGAGGTGTCTGCTTTCATGGTGAATCCCACCCTTGGCATTTTGAGCACCTCTTCTGCAAATCTTCACGATCCACTTGAGCATCAATTATCCTGTCACACTGCATCATTAGCTAGTTTGGTATTCAGTCATTCACACAGAGCTTTGACTTCTACTGACATTTTAGTTAAAGAAACTTCCTCAGACTTACCAGATAACGGAGCGCAAGAAGCCAGTTTTGACTTTTCAATGGTTACAGTGTTAGGATATTCTTACTGCTGTAGTAACGACATGTATGTAAAGAAAATTTAATAACTAGCTATCCTAAGTAGTAAGGGGCTAAGGAACAGAAGCTATCCTCCAAAGCTTTACTACTGATCACAAGTACCTGGGAAATAACTTGTAAAAGAACTGAGACGAGTTAACACTTTCTGGAGTAATCTTACTAGCATTTAATAAAACACCTGAAGAAAGTAATTATTTCAAAGTACAGCTTCCTCATAAGATTTTAAGCTTTAACCTGCAGAAAAGAAGTTAACTGTTCTCCAAATACAAAACATGTTTCAAGTTCAAAGAGAATAGGATAGAATAGGTAAAATGTTTGTATACTGTTGGAAAATTAGAAGATACTCTTTGTAGTATGACTTTTTTGAGAGAGTAAATTACTCTTTTTGAGTTAGTACAGTCCTTGTAAAAGCAGATGTGGTATTTACTTCAATCAACTATTTCCAACATAGGTTCCTTTTCCCCTAATGCTCAAATCATCAATCTTTGCCAAAGCCTGATCACACAATCCAACTGAGACAGGTTCCAAGACTATCCCTGTCTCAGGTAAGCATCTAGTTAGGAAAGCCAAATCACAGTCCCCAGCATCTGAACAGGTTTTTCTTCTGGTTGAAAAATCTAACAGCTTCTTATATTAATAAACTGGTTTGTGGTCACTTATTTTAAGATGATACAAATTTAATTTATGTAATTTTGATTCCAGCTACTATATTTCTCCATATATGCACACACTCCTATAAACACCATACTCAGAGTTCCAAGAAACACTTGAGGAAATTTCCTTTCCCAGGCACTCCTCCTATTTCCACACGTGGATATTTTGCCATCACCCCTGTCACTTACTTTCCACTCACTGCCACAGATATTGCCCTTTTCTTTATGTACATCTAATACAGAGTGCACCTTAGCCACTATCACACTCCTTGGATATGAACTAAATAGACAAGTATTCAACACCCACAGTTTCAGTTCCGAGTTGTTGGCTATAGGTAACTTTCAATTTCCCAGTGTGAATGCGTCCCATTCACATCTCTCATTATTCCATCATTGGTCTCACCAACTCCAGAGAGCCTTCCTGTACTACAGCAAACTCTTCCCATCAACACGGGCACTGCTGTCACAGTGTCTCTTTTTGTCAGGGAATCTTGTTAGCATCTCATTTTTGAGGGCTGTTTACAAGAAATCCCATATTCCTTTCTGTCAGTGCTTGTACTTCTAGAACACCACCACCCCTCCTGGCAAACCACCCTGACAGTCTTCATTTCTATATACTCCCAGTCTGATCTGAAGTACTCTTTAGGAAAGTTGTTCTTATCCTGTCTCAAAGACGAGGGAAAAACCACTGGTCTTTCATGCACCCCATGATGTTCAGTGAAATGCTAAGACATGCCAGCTGTGAGATTACACCAGTGACTTTTAAACTATGTAACCCTGAAATATATTTTGGAATAGCTTCTGCAGGAAAGGCAAGTAATGATAATTAACTACTCAGGAAAAAGATTTCCAAAGGCAGAATTTGCTGAAGTGTTTCAAGGGAAGCAAGGCTCTGCTCTGAGCCAACTAGGCACTGAAATATTCTAATAAACTGCAGAAGTACCTAAGAACAGTGGAGTTGACAGGATCTGTGGCTTATAATGCCTTTACTGAATACATTTTAACAAAGTGACACTAACTAACAAAACACAAATCAACGCCAGGTAGGAACCACACTTTTAAACCTTAATTTTTCATTCCACTTCTAGTGCAGTGTTGCACGTGTTTGTTTGGGAAGGGGTTGAAAGCAGAAGGAGAATAAAGAAATCTGGGAACGTCCCCCCAAATTTACTAAACTCTTGTTTACTAGAGTATTCTACATCAGCTACAAATCCACACAAATTCTAACAGAGGCATGTATACTTCAAGTTTACTATACATTCAGCTGCTTTAAAGAAGAAAACTCAGCTACACATGATATTAGCCCATGATTCCAGACTGAATGCAATTGATTTTTACCGCACAGGAGACTTAATCTATGCCAAAATTTGATTTCATTAAGAAAATGATATTATGGAGCATCTGAGATCATGTAACAGACAAAACAAAATGCCAGAGAAATTTTAACTGCCAGTACCCCACAGTGAATGCCTGATTATTTGCAGATGGGATATGGAAAAATTGTGAAATTATTGGAATTTTGGGTCCTGTACGAAAGCATTACTCCAGACTGCATGTGTCACGGCAAATGTCTATTGCAACTTGAACGCATTCTTAGATTTTGCTTTCAGTGCTTAGAACTGGCTATGCTTACTTCTTTAGACTTATCAACTGGAAAAGACTGCATGCTTCAAAGCGCAAAACAAAACCCTTAGGTGATAGCACAAACAGTGCCAGTAAGTCAATTGTCAATACTGACATTATTTATCCAATAACTAAACTAAAAACTAATTTAAATCAATCTCCTTTGGAAAAGCCAACTGTTCAACAAGCACAATTGGTCTAAGATAAATCAGCGAACATGAGATCAATTAAAACCAGCTTAAGTTTTTGTAGGAGGACAATTCACACAACTCGAGTTAGATGTCTATTCATTTCAGTCCTCCCACAATGCAATCCTTAAGCTCTGTTGTAAAGCAGAAATACCACTATCACCCTCCGCTGTCTAGCCAGCACTCTAAGTAGTTCCACATTTAATTAAAGACACAGTATACCCTTTGTTAGCACAGATAGTCTGGTCACTTTAAAGGACTGCTATCGTTTTAGCCACACACACAAAAATTAAACTCTGGAAACCATCTGTTGAAAAACCATCAAAACTAAATTGCTTTACAATTTTATTTGTGCTCACTCTGAAAGCAACATATGCCTGAAAGCACAACTATTTTCTTTCTGTTTTATTACTGTTTGTACTGACTTATCACTGGAGATGTTAACTCCCTCCCCTTCCAAATAATTGCACCAAAAGTGCAATTCTTTCAGAAATGCAAATTTCTCAGCAGCTGAGACACCTGATTTTCAGCTAACTGTGGACACAGGAAGGGGAGACATGGCCGAGAAAATAATAGGAAAAGGGATAGTAAAATGATTCAGAATATGTGGATAATAAAAACATTTTATAGCAAAGGTGTACTCAAAAAAAAAACCAAAAACAAAAAACGAAGCCCACCGACAGCCCTGACATCTGGGGAAGGCTGCAGTAACCTTTCTGTCCACACGGGTGCTGTACTGGCACATTTCAGCGCTCCGACTCCTAACTCCGGTAATCCCGACACCAGCATCTCAGGAAAACAGATTAAACCCTAACGCACCGCTTTCTTTTTTTCCCTCCAGGGCATCTGCAGGCTCTGAGCGAAAGCCAGCGGCGCGGCACTGCCCTCGGCGCTGGGCACGGCGGAGCCCCCAGGCGCGGCGGGGCGGCTCGGCGGTGCCGGCACCCGCGGG
>VZRW01014032.1:63043-113512 GCA_013398125.1 Aegotheles bennettii
CCCGCCGGGCCCGAGCCCGAGCCCGAGCCCGAGCCCGAGCCCGCCCCGCGCCCCCCGCCCGCAGCCACGCAGGGCTTCGCCTGGAGGCTCTTTCCCGGCGGGCTTCTCCTCCCCGCAAAGCCTCCTCGTCCTTTGCCTGCACTGCTTATAGCCTCGGCAAACCTTGCCCTGCTCACTTCTCTCCCTCTTTTGTCTTTTTTCTTTGCCTTTTGTTTATCCCTTCCCGCAGTGTTTGATAATTAACTNCCCCGCGCCCCCCGCCCGCAGCCACGCAGGGCTTCGCCTGGAGGCTCTTTCCCGGCGGGCTTCTCCTCCCCGCAAAGCCTCCTCGTCCTTTGCCTGCACTGCTTATAGCCTCGGCAAACCTTGCCCTGCTCACTTCTCTCCCTCTTTTGTCTTTTTTCTTTGCCTTTTGTTTATCCCTTCCCGCAGTGTTTGATAATTAACTCTATTTCTTTCTTCCATCCCTGGTTTTAAGACCTTGATCCATTTGTTTTCCCCTCCTTTTCTTCTGGCTTCCTAAAATCTGATCTTGCATGTTACCAAAGGCTCTTCTTTGAAGTGCCACTTCCATTGTCCTGGGAAGATGGCTCTTGAAGTCCTGAAGTGTAACTTTAGCAAGTGATTTTTAGCTGTTTCTAGCCTCAGCTCTACCTGGCAAAGATATTGTAGACCTGGTAAAGCGGGAACCCCAATAGTACAGATAAAAGAGGGAACACCCAAGAGGTTCCAGATTAATTTGGCTCTGATGCAGGAGTCTTTTAGTTCCTCATAGCATCAACTGCACTGACCCCACAGAGCCATTGGATTTCTCTGCTCCTCACGCACAGCCTGTTCCCCAGAACCACAGGTATCAACAGATCGCAGCTCCTTGGCTGGGATGCTGGACCTGTTGTGCCTGACCGAATGAGCCCCCATTGGACCTGGAGCACTGCGGGTCAGGTGCAAAAGCTGGGGAGTCAGCATGGGTCTGGCATGGCTGGCACAAAGCCAGGTCTCATAAACCCAGCTGGATCCAGGCTGACTCTGTGCTGGGTGTTTCTGTTCCACCTCCCGACACTTCTGGATGTGGAAATGTGGTGCTGAAATACCTGAGCTGCCTCGGGATGGAGCCAGCTAGGTTCTGACAAAAGCAGATGTACTCCTTCCAGAGCAGAGCTGGCCCGAGAAAGAGTGTAACTGCATTCACGTGGCGCTGTGCCTGAGCTAATAAATCGTGTTAGACCCAAGCTGGCTTTTCATCCATGGCCCGGACAATCTGACCACAAATAAATGAAGTCTGACTGTAGGGTGTTTACCATAACATCCTGAGACCTCACAACTTTTGACTGTATTTATCAGCATGATATTCTTCAGAAGCAGTGCAGCATCAGCATCCTTGGTTTGCAAACAGGAGACTGAGTTAAAAAGAGCCTAAAGTCAAAAAGAGCCTGAAATCAAAAGGGATGTATGTGACTGTCAAAACTTGGTCCTGAGTTTTCCAAGTTCTTGGGCAGTGCTATGACCCCTGGGCTGGCCTTCTTTGCACTTACCCACTGTACACTAATAATACTATACTAGCTTAACCACTAGTATGAAATGTAAGGTTTTTTTAAAGTGACATTGCAATATATAAGAATATCTTCTGATGGCAAATCCTTATTTATCATAACTGCCATTATGGGGTTACAGTCCAGGAGACCCCACTGTGATACACAGAGCTTTTCATAGCTGTCAGTGTTTTCATAATCTAAGCATTTTAGAGAGCAAACCCATCAACTAAGTAACAGAGACCTAAGTACTAGGTTAGTCAAGGCCATTCTAGCTCAGTGTCAGTGGTCTCCAAGTGGATTTGGAGTAGATGCTATGGGAAAAAGTGCAAAAAGCAAAGCAAGTGCAAGATGTATATGTGTAGTTTGTGGCCTTTATTCTCCCCAAACTATTTACACAGTGAAACTTTCCAAAGGATATATATATATATGTATCTAAAACTTGTTGCACCACAGGCTGTATGTTATTTTAGTGGAGGATGTTCACAGGCAACCAGAGTTTTCCAAGATGTGTAGCTCTCATATCCACTTCAACTTAATGTGACAGATTGTGACTGAGACTTTTTGTACTAACAGGATCTTTAGAGTACATGGTTACTATTTTCTGATGCAGGAATAAAAAGTGTACCACCACCTCACAGATCGTCCCAAGCTGCAGTGCAAGGGAGAGAGAGATCAGACTACAAGAAGAAGGGCAAATCAAACAGCAGTGTTACTTAGATATTTGTGAGGACTCCAGGAATGGATCTCCTTTACCATCTACAGTCTCTACTGTCTCTTTCAGGTCTACAAACCCATAGTCATGGGGCTTTGAGTCACCTGGAGATAAGTCCTTTGTGTAAACAGTGATATCAGGACCTCCCCACTAATACCATTCCATTTCTGGATGTGTCTGAAATACATAAAAGTTTAAATGGACTTTCAGAAAGGTGCCCTGCTGACACTGAAGATGACTGAGGTCTCTCAAAGCGTAGTACTGGGTTTCAAGAGAAACAGGTCTCAGACATTTCCCCATTTCTTAAGGAAGGATAGCCTGTCACCCTTCTCCAGCCTGGCCTCCTCTGAAGGTCTCCCAGATCTGGAAAATAAATAAGAGGAAAGTGTCTCCAAGTGAAATTCCTAGTCTTTGAGAGCAGGAGTAAGCCTCAGCACTGATTTTTTCCTGTATGCAATGAGGGAGTCAGTAGCCCCATGGGAGCCCCAGGAAGCCTGCAGTTGATGGTTCAGGAGCTGTCTGGGATTTCAACATCTAGTGTGAGCCAAGCAGGCTAGACCACCCACAGGCAGCCCACATAGTACCTGGCAGCACTAGCCCTGGGCTAGCATCCTATCGTGCCATGTATACTGCAGGACATAGCTACTTCCTTGGGACCGCTTGATGCGATTTATATCAAGAGACAGCCAGTGGGGAACATCTGCAGACAGTGAGACACACGCAGGCAGCTAAGCTGGAGTGGCATTTTCAAGACTGGTAAGAAACAGCTATAATGACTTTAAAGGTATATAACTAATTAATTTTTAAAAGTATTTGTCCAGAGCTGATGCGCTGTTAAGGAGACAGTATGAAAGCACTTGTGTGAAAGATCTGGAATTTGAGTAATAGAGACCTGCATCCTGGATCAAATGGTGATTGGATTTAAACTCTCAGTATTGCGTAAGGTAAGATAGGTAAGAAGTGCTTTCAAAGAGAAATCAAGCACCTTATGCTTCCTATTCTGTGGAAGAATTAGTGAAAATATGCAAGAAAAAGAGCATTATAATCAAAGTTAATGGCCAAGCACACAACGCTAGATAGACAGCAGGATAAATTTGATTTAAATTCACAGAATACAATGCTACAAAAAGCAAGATATTTGGCAGTAAGAATCTGGATCATCATTTTGACGCTATGATGGATGTAAAACTGATGTTTAAAATAGACTGAATGGAAAAGATATTCTTTCTAGATGTAAAGTAGATATAGTTTAGTTGTCAAACCTGCAAGGTAAGTCTCATGATGGCTAGTCACCATTACAGAAATAATGTCTGAATTTGTGTTTTCAGAGAAGACTACCCAGAGACAGAGGACAGAAGGAGGAAAGAAGGGGTACATTGAAGAGACTAGTTAGCCTGTCAGACAGCTGCACGGTGGATGAGGATCACAAGAGTATTCCCTTTGGGTGAGCTTCTGAAGAAGTGATGGCAGGAAACAAAGGCTGAGAATAAGAAGAACCACAGAGCTAACGGAGGACAAGAATTCAAGCACATAGTTAGCTATTTATGATGGTCAGTAAATCAAGAAGAGTGAAGGTAATTGCGATACATGATTAAGAAAAAGTCATCAGATTTGGGGAATAATGGTGCCAGTGGCTCACAAGCCAAATCAGAGCCTCCAGAGCCCACAGAGCCCTGAATATGTTTACAGTCAGAGGCAAAAGATTCAGGGGGCTTGAGAAGCAGAGGAAGAAAAAGTACTGGGATGGGTTCTGCAGGATGTGGTAGACCTTTGTGTCTGTAGTCCCACTGAAATCAACAGAGAGGACTTCATTGTAGGCATGGCACTCTGTGTGCACCATCGTGCAGCACTGGAGCACTAATGAACACTGCACAAATTCCAGGGGGGACTTGGTCGAAGTGAGGGACTGGGAAAATTATCTGAGCAATTAGTATGTTTAATAAACATGCTCATAGAAAGACTGCACTAGTCAAGGCCTAAGAAGATGATGTGGCAATGATTGAAATAGCAGATGATGGCAGTCTGGGCAACAGCTTTAGCTGTGGGGATGGCCAGGCAGGAGTGTATTTTACATGTTATTCAACAAGTCTCAGCAGCAAAATTAATGCACTTGAACAATGCTGAGATGATTAATTACACACTGTTCAGAAATCATATTATTTTATAATTCTGTTCATAGAAAATTCTATTTTATATGTTGTGTTCCACAGAGGTTTCACTGACTGTGAAAGATCTTACCTTCTACACTTCAGCTGTATTCAAGCCAAAGTGCTGCTGCTTTTGCAATATAAGGTAATTGGACCTTTCCATTCTTTATTGGGCTCCATAGGATGTGATCTGTAAGTATCCTAACTTCATCACATAGCAGCGAGAGATCTTAAAATGAACAATACTAAAGTTTATTTTAAAATAAATTTCTACATACTGCCATAGCTGGGCGACTCATCTCCTCTACATTGAAGGCATGATCTTTCCCAAGACCAGAGTCTCAGCAATAATATGGAAGTCTTTGTAGCTTTATACTGCAGTAGAAGAGATGTATCTTTATTTTCAGTGGAAGAAATGAGTGATCCTGGTGAGCTTTACATCTAAACTCCAAAAAGAAATAAATTTATATACAACCTAGCTTCCAAAACATTATTTCCAAAGCAATCTTTACCTCCTTTAAATTCTTAAAATCCAATTAATTAATTCTTAAAAATGTGATCTAAAATAATAAATAACAATAATGGATACATTATACTAAATAACAACAGTGCCCAGTTTTGGGTCTCCCAAAATCAAAGCAAGACCACTGGAGAGATACCATGTTTGGGAGCTGGGCTTGTTCACTCTGAAAAAGAGAGGATTTGGGGGAGACATAACAGCTCCTTCCCATACCTATGAGGTTATTGAGCAGGTGGAGCCAGAATCCTTGTGAAGGAGTCAGAATGGGAAACAGTGGTCGTGTACTGAAACAGGAGACATTTGTGCTGAGTATCAAAGAAAATAATTTTGCCTGTGAGTATGAATAGGCACTGGAAGAGTTTTGCCCAGAGAAATTGTGGACTCACCTTCCTTGGGCAAGGCCTTGAGCAATATGATCTGGACTCTGCTGATCCTGCTTTTTAGCAAGAGGTTACACTAGGGACCTCCAAAGGTCCCCACCAATGTAGATGATTTAGCAATCCTATAAAAAACATTAGCTCCTAAAACAGGGTGAGAAGACTGCCCCATGCACGTTTTAGGTAGCCACATATCTTCCCTTCAAATGCTACCTGGGCACCTCATGCACCATCCACAGTGCACAAAAAAAACAAACCCTCATAAAATTGTTTGAAGCAATAAAATGATTGAGGTAGTCATTCTATTTTTAATTTTAAGCTACAACATTCTTTAAAAATTATTATCTGTGTAAAGCTAGTGAAGCAAGACTATCCTGAGTTCTTCTGTTGGGCTACAGAGATTTCAAACTAGGCTCATTTTAAAAAAATGTCTTGTCTCAGCATAAATACCCAATGCCTTATGGAGGAAGACTGTAGCTATTAAGAGATTGTAATTAGAAGCAAATCCAACTAAATTCTCTTACATATTGAGAAGGGGATCAAAGATTGTCTTCCTTCTGGCTCTCCTCCCTCTCTGAAACACAAACTCCTCGGTTTTTGACCTGTTTGTCCAGGCTTTGCTCATGCAACACTTCCAGCAGTATCCATGAGCATTTTGCCTGAAGAAGAACAAATTCATTAAAGCTGTATGTTTTCAATAAGGGCTCAGAGAAGCAAATGGGAAGAAGGGGTAACATCTCTAAAATAACTTTCGTAGCTCTCTCAAGTTTAATTTTCATATCTTACTATTAAAAAAAAAAAGTAATAAGAAAAATATGCTCTAAATTATGTGTATCCTCCTCTCCCAATTTGGACTGGCACAAGACAGTTCCTGCTTGCCAGCTGTGGACATCATATTTCTCTTGGAGTGTGCAAGAGCCAGTGTGCTCGTGTGAATATTACATTCTGAAGGTGAGGGTTCAAATTCCAGCTTGGCAGCTGTAGATAATCCACTTCATTTGGAGAATGGTGATTTCAATTTGCCATCGTATAGATCAGAAAATTACTATATAATTAATGTATACCAAGCCAGTGCAGGCTTTCTGTTTTGCATTACTTTTCGTAGCACTTTAACTATAGAGTAAAGGTTTGTCACATGTATATATGAGTTTAAATTTGCTTTAATATGGACTCAGAAAAAATGGCTTCACAAGGACCTGTGGAATGCAAAGATGAAATGTGAACTGTTTTTTACATACTTTTACATAGATTTCACATCTTCTGCCCTAAACTTTATGCAATCACTGCTTTATCTCTCATACACATACAAACCCACCCTCACAAGATCATAGAGTAACTGAGTTTGGAAGGACCTTGGAAGATCATCTGTCTAACTTCTTGCTCAAAGCAGCACTAACTTCAGAGTTAGGTCAGGTTGCTGAGGGCCTTGTCCAGCTGAGTTTTGAAAATGTTTAAGATGGAAGATTCCACAGCCTCTCTGTGTGACCTCTTCCAGTGCTTATCTACCTTCATGGTGATTTTTTTTTCCATATATCCAGAGAGAACTTTTCTCATTGCAGGCTGTGACCATTGCCCCTTGGCTCCTCTTTGTGCACCCCACCTTCTTACAAGATCCCTTTTATATGTGAATATATATATTGATATGCTTTTATAATATATATATAGAGAGATTTATATTCATATACTGCTAGTATATTCTGATTAAAATGTATGTTTAGTTTTCACTTCTACTTTACAATTCCTCTGTTTATCACCTATACATCAGGTAGAGAAAATATTTAAGATATTTTTTAAAAATTACATCCTTGAGATTAGCACTATCTGAGACACCTTGTTTTCCCACTGTTTCTGTTATTACAGAAGGAAAGAGGATCAAAGATGATTAGATACCTGTAAACACAGAACTGTTACCACCATGAGCACTGATAATTAAAAGTGGCTCTCAAAATGATCCCTTAGTAAGAGGAAAGTGATATGACGTAAACTTTAATTGGAATGTCAGAATTTGTAGATTATTTTCTTGTAAAAGAAGCATTGTTCAGCATAGACGTATTTTATATTCAACATCTTGTCTGCATAACCTTCTAATTTAGTAACTGGTTTTGAAATGTCTTCCAAGTACAATTTAGAGACCTTCCCTACTTAATGTTAATAAGGGCAAAGTGTTAGATGCTGTGATGTTAAGCACATGCTTTCTCCAGCATATCTATTTAGCAATAAAGTGATTGCAATATTTGTTGGAATATACAAGAAATATCTCTGCCAAATGATAATAAAGAAGGGAGTTTAAAAAGAATTTTGGACAGTTAAGAATCCCTAGATAAAATCATAATAATTTGTGTAGCTAATCTACAGTGAGTTTCAGAAGTAAAATTGCCTCTATTAGTATAAAAGCATATGTTCAAGACACTTCTATAATCTGCAGAATATTATACTTCTCCACTGTCACATCGTTGATTACCCCTTGTTTTATATATTTAACAAACAAAGCTCAGGAAAACAAATTAAAAGAGAACTCATTAGCATTCTCTCTTAAATACTGTCACCTCCTTTAGCCCAGCTCAGAAGAAATCCTAAATCAGTAGATAATCCTACACCAAAGGAGCAATAGATAGTGACACTAACAGGAAATGTGTGTATGATCTCACTGCACTCAGGATGCCAGCCCTTGACATATTGTTGTGACGAATATATAAGCACAGAAATGAAGGTTTCAGTGAAAGGGCAAGAAAAGAGCTTACATTCAGTTTTGTCAGAAGAATTGCACAGATGTGCCCGAGGACATATTTTCAGAACTTGAGAGCCACAAAATACAGCTTTTAATTTGAAAAAGTGCATAAACCATGCTATAATCCTGTTTTGTTTGGGCTCTATACCCTGCTAATCACAATGGGAGCTGAATGCCAGCTTTTCCTTCATAGCAAGTTTTGGAAAGGTGTATAATACCTTTCTTCTGGAACGAAATATTGACTCGTTTCTTTCCTTGTAGTAAGATAGAGCTAAACCATAAGGGGAAGAAAGTGCAAATTTAAGGTCATCATTCTTCAGAGTAAAATGAAGTTAGAAAACAGAGCAGAGGAACTGTGATGTCTGCCATTTCAATAATACCCCAAGGGCTGAGAAAGGGACTGCTGGAGCCAAAAGCGTGAACCACAGTACATAAGTTGCTTTAGACTTTAACCATGCCTGTCTTCTGTCGATCAGCAGAAAGCCCATAAATCATGTTCATTGGGGACTGTAACACTTAAATAGGTATTAAAGGACTCAGACCTGCACTGGCAGAATAATACCTATGGTAATCTTGATGACTTTGTCCATCTTTCATTTTTACTTTCCTTTGGACTCTTTTTTATTTTTTTTGTCTCCATGAGCCCTTTAAAGCAGGAGAATAAGTAAGGCCATGCCAAACGCAGACATTTCACTTCGCTTTCCCTGAACTCAACACTGAAGTTTTTACCATCACTATAATGGATATTTTGGGATCAGTTGGACCTCGGTGATTGTTTTAATTATTTAATGTCAGCTCCTCTCTCTGGGGAAAACACAAGGTTTGGGTTTTTAGCCAGCACGCCAACTGACAAAGGGAATATTATGAATCACATGGCTCAGTCTAAAAAAAGCTACTGATCATCTGCAATGCCCTCATGACACTCCCAAACCTTCCTTCACCCCAGTCCTGGTTTGGCCCACAGCTGGTAGCTGAATATTTTCTGGCTGATAGCTGGCTTGGTGAATACAACTAATAATAACATTAGGCCCAAGTCCACTCCCCACTGTTTAGAACTTCTGGGGAACAGCATCTTGCACAGTAAGAAATTGTTGCGGTATCAAAATCCACATTTTATCTGCCCAGCATGAGAGATGCAGAGCGATGTGGCTGGGACAATTTCAGGCAAGGCATTTTTGAAAGTGAATTCATCTTGTGTTGTTGCTGTCCCCTTAGCAAAGTGTTGTTTTTTAAATATTAGGAAAAGATAAAATACCTTATCTCTTATGCCATATATATATATATATATAAGGAATATAAACTATGGATGAAGTCCCTGAAGAACTTTAAGGATCAATCAAGTGTAATGTATTTCAATGTCTGCAACTAAATTTCACCTGAATTGATGCACTTAAATCCAAAATGGAAATAACAATAATAAAGAACCCCTTCTTGTCTTGCTTCTCACCTGGAGGCTTTGAATTCAGCGGCACCATGTAGCTCGATTTCAAAGATTCTGGGAGGAACAGAGCTTTGCTTTTAACTCAAACCAGCAAATGTGGAAGGCCAAGACCTTCTCTGAGAAGAGCATTTTCAAACCTTAAATGCAAAACAAGGACAAAATATGTATCAGTATTTTCAGTCTATCCCTCTAGCCCTGTCAGTGTGATTTATGATACACACTCTGAGAAAGTCTCTGGGAATGGAGCAAATCTCTCCTCACAAAACATGGCTGTGGTGGCTTCTTTGTTAAGGACACAGCCAGTGACAGTATGCTCATACTACACAACTGACTGTTTTCCTTTGTTTGCCCCGTGATACCAAAACCTACATCTCTGAACATATCCTAAGTAATTAGAAGGGGAAGGCCGGGTGGGGAGGAGGTGATCTATACTATCCCTATAGCAGCTGTGCCCTTATGCAAGAAGGAAGTCATGATTTGTTGGACTAGAGAGAACCAGGAGAAAGAAACCCACAGCCTAGGAAAGAACCGCACTTGGGTTTCTGGTGTCTAACCCCCAAAATCTATACAAATACATTAATCAGTTACTGCATAAAATGTTCCACGTGTCAAGCTACAAAACATTTCAGAATGGGAGGTTGGGAACCCACAGCTATACCCCTCCTTTGGAGCAATCAGCCCATGGCACAATGATGAAGTTGCTGTGAGTGAAGGAAGCAATGCAGCTCTTGCTGCTTTCCAGTTAGAAAAACACCCAGTTACCGATGCCTGGGGAGCAGGAGAAGTGGATGTGAGCACCAAGGATGAGGATGGGTTTGAGTACCCATCTGTAACTCTCCGGCTGGAGTGGCTTAGCCTGTAAATTACTGCACACAAGGAACACATGAACTTCCCAGGCTTGTTTCAAAAGAAAATGGTGAACTTTGATCTGTTCTTTGATAGAATGGCCATAAGTAATTGCAGGTGGTGATCATATTTTTCAGAACTCTTTGTCATGGGGGACAGTATCTTCCTTATGGTGGCTTTTTGGAGAGAAGCAGGGACACCATGCTGCCTCCCTAATACCTTTGATCAGAACATCATTCACAGGCAACGATAACCTGCACTGAGACTTCTTCAGTAGTTTCCTGAGCAGCTCCATGGAACAAACACAAGTCAGCTTTTGGGTATTTGTGAGGGAAGCAGTAGTCTCTGGTTTTCTGGTCTGCAGCTACCTGCCATTTCATGACTTTAAGAAAATGCCCTTCACAAGTTAAGGATCAGAAAATGGTCAGAAAGGGAATCAGCATTAACTGGGTTTGCTGAGTCTCACTCACCCGCTCTGACACATCTCAGGCAGCCCTCAGACCGTGGTGTAACACTCCAGCTCAAGGAAATCACCTCCTCATCAAAGCTAAAGGAAGGCCAGACCAAGATGCTTTGTATTGGTATCTGCTCCTCTAACATAATTTGATACACTGATACAGCAAAGTGACTGTTTGCTGCGTCAGCCAAGGAGGCTGCTGTTCTGTGAAACGTTAGGTGAGCATTGCTTTGCTACCTCAGGTTAAAATTCACATTTATCACTACAGATGTTTTGTCAGATGTTTGATGCTTGAATTAGGATTGTCTGCAGCGAAGAGGTGGAAAAGAAAGGCAGGGAACATCACATAAAGCCAGCCTAGCTAGATAAGTTTTTCCATGCTTTTCTTTTAGTAGTAAGAAATGTTTGACATGTCTGTGCCTGCATGTGAATTCTCAGGACTGCCATGGTGGACTTGGATGTGATCTATCTGGGGCAAAAAGCGGTGGGCCCAGAAGTGGTCGAAGACTAGGCTGATAGGGTCACAACATACAGTTTTGTCAAGAAAGTGTACTTTTTACCCAAATTGCCCACTGCCTGCTTTGAAGAGGCCTGGAGAAGGGCCAACAGCATTGTCTGTGGAGGGAAGCAGGGAAGGAGCTATTGCTCAGCCAGCAGCCATGCACCAAGCAGCTGCTGAAAGAAAGGAAAACCACAACTCACAACTGTAAAAACATCCATTATTAAAGAGGAATATGGAAAGAGGGGAAAACTTCTGAGGAGTTAATCCTAAACTTATAAGGTTGGAAGGCAGCAAATAATTTTTCTTGCCTGTAGTAATAGTAGCAATAGAGTTGCAGCATGAAACTCCGCTGGCAAGGCTTAGAGCAGACCGCTCCATATCCTGATAGTTTTCTCACTCACTCACGCACTCACTCACTCACTCACTCACTCACTCACTCAGGTCATACGTCATTCTTACGTTAACACTTCCCTCCTGGGAAGTGCAAACTACCTTTGAATGAAGATGAATACTCCAGAATCCCTCCCACTCATGTTTCTGCCCAGCTTAGAACTCATGTTCAGAACAGGATTAGGATACTCCTCTGTCTTCAGAGGACCCACCAGGGTCTGTAAACTTTTTTCCAGACCTTCATCAGAACTCAGCCTTGGCCAGACCTGTGTCAGATCCTGGCCACATTCATATTGCAGTTGCTGGGACCTATTTATTTTGGACATTTCCAACTATTGTCCTTGTGTGGATGGTTTGTACCAGTGCAGACCTTGGACCTCTGTCCAAGGAAAGAGGAAGCATGCCAACCATGGAGAATACATTCCTTGCAAGTCCTGGAACTTGACTGTAACTCTGGTATAGCTGCATGACTGTGTCATATTTTTGTATTAAATATGGGCAAGTTGCACTGTTTAGTACTGACACATTTCCATTCAGCTGTCTCATGTACAAAGGTGATTATGACACAATCATGGAACAGCTGAGGCTGGAATGGACCTTTGGAGGTGATCTGCCCCAAAGCCCCTGCTCAAGCAGGGCCACCTAGATCCAGGACTATGCTGAGGTGCCTTATCCAGATAGGTATCTCCAAAGAAGGAGACTCCACAAACTCCCTGGGCATCCTGTGTCAGTGTTTGACCATCCTCACAGTAAAAAAGTGGAGTTTTGTGCTCAGATTGAATTTAATGTTTTTTAACTTGTGACCATTGCCTCTTACCCTGTCACTGAGCACCACCATCGTCATTCCCTCCCATCAGGTGTTTATTTATGCACATGGATAAAAGCCCCCTGAGCCCTTTTCTCCAGGTTGAACAGCCCCAGTTCTCTGAGCTTCTCCTCATACATGAGATGCTCCAGTCCCTGCACCATCTTTGTCTCCCATTGCTGGACTCACTCCAGTAAGTCCATGTCTCTCTCCAACGGGGGAAATAAGTGGTGGTCCTTCTGACCTGCACAGAAAGGCCAAGCAAGGTGGACACAGGCCTGAGACTGCTTAGGAAACTCGAGGACAAAAAATGTGGGCCTGATTGTGGAGAATCTAATCAGGCTGATAAATCATCATGAAGATAAAATCCCAGATCCAGCAGAACAGAGGTCATATCAAAATTACATGACAAATATTATTTTAAAATCTAACTGGTAGAGTCTGTTTATATTGGGTCAGAAATTTGGCTGAGGTAGCTGCAACATGTTTAATTAAATCCCAAATTGTCTGCAACTGTTTTTGCATTTGACACTGTAGTACATACAATATTGATTGAGGAGCCCATTCATTTTTATGATTTGCTTTTTCAATCTTCCAGCAAGATATTCTGGAAGCAGAGAGTTTTCATAAGAGCAAGTAGTACCTTAGCAGATAAAACATTTCAAAGCAGCTAATGAAAATAATTTAATATTTTCAGTTAAAAAAAATACATATATTAAAACCCCCAAACTATGTAT
The DNA here is from genome assembly GCA_013398125.1 of Aegotheles bennettii. Lineage (NCBI taxonomy): Eukaryota > Metazoa > Chordata > Aves > Caprimulgiformes > Aegothelidae > Aegotheles > Aegotheles bennettii. Next base: position 76,238 of record VZRW01014032.1, read on the forward strand.
GTCATACATGTCCAGCATGAGACTGTGGACATATAAGAAAAATCCTGCAATAATGTGTAAATTGTCCAAACAAATAGTAGAAGAAAACCATCTTTTGGTCCAACTACCTGAAGTTAGCAATTAGCATAGCTGGGCTAAGAACAATTCCCTTTGCAGATGTCTCATAAGTCTCAGATATCACTAGCTGATACCTCAGTCAAAATAAGTCCACTTTATTGCTCTATTTACACTGCTGGGGAGTTTTGGTTAAACCAAAACCTTTCCATAAACTGCACTATTTTGTATACAAGGTATAGATAGTATTTGTGTTTGGATTACTGGCTTCTCCATTAATAGCTTGTTTCTTTAAGGAAATAGCTAGTTTGCTTTGAATAAAGCACTTAAACATTGATTATAAGGGAATGACTCTCAAACTTGCTGGGGCACACCTGCTTCAAAAGTCATCTAGGAAGCGTAAAAGCCATCCTGGTGCTTTCTTGAGAGGTGAGATCATAGAATCATAGAATCATAGAACGGTTTGGGTTGGAAGGGGCCTTAAAGATCATCTAGTTCCAAGTCCCCTGCCATGGGCAGGGACACCTTCCGCTGGACCAGGTTGCTCAAAGCCCCATCCATTTGAACACTTCCAGGGAGGGGGCAGCCACAACTGCCCTGTGCAAACTGTCCCAGTGTCTCACCGTCCTCACAATGAAGAATTCCTTCTTAATATCCAGTCTAAATCTACCCTCTTTCAGTTTAAAATCATTTCTCCTTGTCCTATCACTCCATGCCCTGCTAAAAAGTCTGTTCCCATCTTACAGGCCTCCTTCAGGTATTGGAAGTCTGCTATAAGGTCTCCTCGGAGGCTTCTCCTTTCCAGGCTGCACAACCTCAACTCTCTCAGCCTGTACTCATAGTAGAGGAGCTCCAGCCCTCTGATCATCTTCATGGCCCTCATCTGGACTCGCTCCAACAGGATATTGAAGTTCAAATCCTTGTTCTAAATCAGGAAAAGGAGGGACTTAAGCCTGCTGCTGAGTGTCTCAGGCGTGTGCTCAGACTGTACAGCAGATATAACCCTCTTTGTCTTTTTTGTTTGCTTTCCTGATAGGCCAGCTCTCACAGGTATGTTTGGAGAGTGCCCACCATTCAGGCTGGATGCTGTGTGCACACCAGGTGAAGGAACACACCATCAGCTCTTCCAAAGCTCAGCCTGCACGAACAAAACCGGGAATTAGCCAGGTGGGGAATTCAGAAGTCTCAGGGGTTAGACTGCAGCTGTTGAAGGCATCACAGCTTTAAATTATGGATGTAGGTACTTGAAAGAAGAATTTTCTACCACTAATTCATCCTGTAGGGTCACATGAGGAAACTACTGGTGACAAATGGTGTAATAGTTATAAAGAGAATCCCAAATTACTGTGGTCTCGCTGCCTCGCTGAAGAAAGATGGATGAATAATGGCTGTTCTTACACATTTCTGTCTTAAACTAACACAATCTAGTGTGTTAACTAACACATTTCTTCCTTCTGGTTTCTTTATCAGTAGAATTATGGTCAAAAATAAAAACTGAAAGTGAAGAAAACACCATGCTCGAAGTCTTAGAGGATCTGAGTAAATATTGAAGGAAACATCCCATAGACTTGATGTCAGACATAAAAGTATAGTTAGCTACACTGTTCACTCAAAAGCCAGACAGACAATTTTGGGAATGCATGATGTATCTAGGACAATATTGCTGTAGCAGCCATGGCATATCCTTACTTTTTGATATTTACAGGGCAATCCTAACACTGACATAGTTTGGGGAGCTTTTGACACACATTAAATCTGTGCTGCAAGTGAAATTCCAAGTGTAAGCCAGCAGGCAGGTAGTAGTGAAGAGCCAGCAGTTTGAACTTCATCCTGGGCTGTGCAAACCTGCTGAGGACAGTGAGGCCTTCCTAAGATTCTTAATCTGTGCTGTGTCCTGCAACCTAGCATCCTTGTTGCTACTGATATCTAGATCAGGTAGCTTCAGGCTGACATATACAGCCACCTCTGTTTTGTGGAGTACACCCATAGCTCTGTGAATGCTTTAGATTGTCCAAGCCCTGTTTACACACAGCTATTTACCAAACTTTTTATGGGCAGATCAGGTGGATCTAAAGAAGAGGATTAAGCCCTAAGTATTCAGTGAACTTTGTACCTTCTCCATTCACTAGTTTGACAGATGCATCTGGAAGGGGACTTGTGGAAGGATCCTGAAAGCAGGTCTGGGGTTGGAAGCTCCTGACTAACACAGCAGCTACATTTCTAGTTCAATATTCCAGGCCATTTGACAGCATCGAGATACATGAGCCACCTATGGTGTTTGGAGCAACTATGCTCTGTAATTTTTTATCCTCATTTTAGATCAACCTAGCAATAATAAACTGATTCTTATGGTTCCTGGCAGGCTGCCCCAGTATGAGAAGTATTCTCTCCCTTGCTTAAACTAAGGATCATTCAGCCAGACTTCTCCTCTAGCTCTGGGAGGTTTGGACTGTGGTGACTTCTTGGTCTCAGCCATCCCCACATCACGTTATTTATTTGTGGCATTTTGTGTAAGAGCTCCTATGCAAATCCTAGTTTTGAGCCTTTGTGCGATGGATAGCGAGAGATGCAGTGTGCCATTCCACCAGTGGCAAGCCTGCTTCGGTGTCACTTAATAAATCACCCTTCCAAACACAAGAAAAAAAAATATAAGTATGTTGGAAATTTAAAATTGGATCTTTTCTGCAATTTTTCTCTCATCACAAGTAAACCAAAAAGAAAAGAAAGATGCTTGTGGTACTAGAAGCCTTTGGATTGTTATAATTACTAACCAAAACCTCCAATAAGCTGCCAACCAGACTACTTTCCTCAAGCTTATTATTTCATTTTTGTTTCTGCCAATTAACTCCTCAACTGTAATATTTCCATGCAAACAGCACGGTGTGCCCAAAATATCTTATCTTACATTAGAAAGAAAACAAAATTTTTCAGGGAGGACACTGTATCTCTTTTACCCCATATGGCTGCAACTATGCAAACCCAAAATGGTTTCTCTCTTGGCAAGCATGTGAGATTCCTAATGAGCCAACACACAGAAAACAGATAAAATTAAGAGACAACGCCAGAGTCCATTTTATCCTTTTTCTTTTCCCATCATGCCTTGTCCAGCTCTTACATCCTCATTATTATCACTAACTAAAGTCAACAGATATTTAGAAATTACATTTCAACCAATGTAACTGGCTGACAAGTGCCATAAATTGATGCAAATTTAACACTTCTCCCCCATATTAATGGCTATCACCAATTTTTATTTTGTCTCTGCTCTGATTTCCTCCTAACTTTGACTAGTACTTTTTTATTCTTATTATCTGACAGCTTCTTTTCTCTCTTTTCCATAACATGTTTCATAGAATCATAGAATCATCAAGGTTGGAAGAGACCTTCAAGATCATCCAGTCCAACCGCCTGCCTACATCACCACTAAACCATATCACCCAGTGCCACATCCAGACGCCTCCTGAACACTTCCAGGGACGGTGACTCCACCACCTCCCTGGGCAACCTATTCCAATACCCAATCACCCTTACAGTGAAAAAAATTTTCCTAATGTCCAATCTGAATCTCCCCTGCTGTAATTTAAAGCTGTTTCCTCTCGTCCTTTCACTATGGACACAACAGAAGAGACTGACCCCCGCCTCACTCCAACCTCCTTTCAGGCAGTTGTAGAGAGCAATGAGGTCCTCCCTGAGCCTCCTCTTCTCCAGACTGAACAACCCCAGCTCCCTCAGTCATTCCCCATAAGACATATTTTCTAGTCCCTTCACCAGCTTTGTTGCCCTTCTCTGGACATGCTCCAGCACCTCAATGTCTTTTTTGAAGTGAGGGGCCCAAAACCGAACACAGCNTGTCAACCACCACCCCCAAGTCCCTTTCTTATGAGCAGCTCCAGCCACTCTTCCCCCAGCCTGTATCAGTGCCTGGGGTTGTTGTGGCCCAAGTGCAGGACCTGGCACTTGGCCTTATTGAACCTCATCCCATTGGCCTCTGCCCATCAATCCAGCCTGTCCAGATCTCTCTGCAGAGCCTTCCTGTCCTCAAGCAGATCAACCAATTTAGTGTCATCTGCAAACTTACTGAGGGTACACTCAATCCCCTCATCTAGGTCATCAATAAAGATATGAAACAGAACTGGCCCCAACACCAAGCCCTGGGGAACACCACTAGTGATTGGCTGCCAACTGGATTTAGTTCCATTAACCACAACTCTCTGGGCCTGTCCTTCCAGACAGTTTTTCCCCCAGTGAAGAGTATACACATCCAAGCCATGGGCAGTCAGTTTTCTTAGGAGAATGCTGTGGGTGAGAGTGTCAAATGCTTTACTGAAGTCTAGATAGACTACATCCACAGCCTTGCCCTCATCTACTAAGCGGGTGGCTTTGTCATAGAACGAGATCAGGTTGGTCAAACAAGACCTTCCTTTCATAAACCCATGTTGGCTGGGTCTGATCCCCTGACTGTCTGCACGTGCAGTGTGATGGCACTCAGGATGATCTGTTCCATGACTTTGCCTAGTACCGAGGTCAGGCTGACAGGCCTGTAGTTCCCTGGATTGTCCTTCCAACCCTTCTTGTAGATGGGTGTTATGTTTGCCAAATTCCAGTCAGTTGGAACTTCTCCAGTAGTTCATGTACTTACACATTTTGTACTTTCCTCAGGCTTCTTCTCCACCTGCTATGTCCTGTTTCTTTGGACATCCCTTTCAAACACCCTTCTGGAACGAAGGCTTCTCCCACGCCTTCCCTTCACATCCTTTATCTTTACTCCCTCATACAAGTCCATAATAATTCCTCAGTTTGAGAATGATACAGCTGGAAAAACCCACAGGAGCAAATGCTGCATCTCAGATTCCCCACTGCTTTGGAACTGGCAATTTTGAGTTGATGCATCCTGCACAAATCGATGGGTACCATTAGTTAAATACATGGATCCTGTCATCCTTTTATCCCCTATTCACTTTTCCCACAAGCGTAGAGTTAACACACAGAGGGGGTGAAAGAGAGGAGGGCTATGTTGGCTCTCTTCACGGGATCAGCTCAGAACCTGTAGAGCAAGTGAAGAAAAAGAGAATGTGGTGGGGTACTGGAATATGTGGGCTTAAATAACACAACGTGTACCTCTGTGGCTCTCTCTGCCTACATGTTCAACAGTCCCACTGCGTCTGGCTCTATACATAAGTAAAGCACATATATGATAGCCCATTAATAATGTTTAATATATAATTTTACTTTTTTTCCCCAGAAAAAATTCTTAGTATTTTATCAGCTTTCAGTTCTGCTGACTTCTAACAAGCCTTTTTGGGGACTTTTTTTTTTTCTGAGCTGGTTTCGGTGGTGAGTAGGAGTGAAGAAAGAAATTCAATAAGCCTGCAGGCAATCGCTGTACTGGCAGTGTGCACTGCTTTTCGTTTTGGAATTGGCACGAAGGGCCTCCAAGTAACACAAGCTTTCCTTTTTGACAGAATTGACAGATAAATTATATAACAAGATGCAGTTGGATAGCTTTTTTGGGGATGAGGATTGAGTGAAGTCAAAATGGAAAGCTCATTTCACATCAGAGGTATTCCTTCACCGTACTGTTAAAATCAAGCACGTTTGATTCAAAAGGCTCCTACGGCACTTCACAAAATGTCACCAAGATTTGAAATGATGTGGCTGTCTAAATTAGGTTTCTCAATCTGTAGTGGGACATACCAGTAATAATTTGATAGTCAGAATTTTTTGACCTCTCACAAATGCCATTTACTTAGCGGGGCAGGGCACTGCAAATTGTTAGTACCTTTGAGCTATGCAAGTTGTGTTAGCTGAAACTGGGTATTTTTTTAAAACACTGAATTTGTACAAGAAACTAATATCTAACCATGTTGAAAGCCAAAATAGAGGAGTGTCCTTGTTTCTTCTAACTTAATTTGAACCTCCTGGAGCCCTAGAGAAATTCTCTTTTATTTCCCATTCTTGGTAACACTTGCATTGTATTCAAATCACACAACATATTGGACTATACTTTTATACTAATTATTTCCAATAAATGTTTTCAAAGCTTTGGAAGCTCCCTGCCCCAAGTGAGTTTCAGATCCTTCAGGAAGATTTATAAGGCAGTATGAAGTGAGGAATGGAGAGGAAAAGAAGTTGAAATAAGCCTTTTCCTACATATGCAGTAAGAAAGGCATGTAATTAAACAAGAAGTCCCTAGTTTGGTCAAAAATAAACCCAAAGAAAAGAAATAAACAGGTTGCTCTCTAATCTATATACTGCTCAAACCTCAAAATTTTCTGTAGTACAAACAAAAATTCTTTGTTCTTTTCCAAAAATCATAAGAAAAAAAAGAGTTTTGTATCAAGGAAATCCTACAACACAAGGTTCATATAAGGAGGAACTACAGTTCAATGTAGGATAAACTCTTACTGTCTAAATGTCATCACCTTTTTGCTTCCTCAAAAATACCTCAATCTGGCATCACAGAAGAAAAAATGCTCCTTAAAGCAGTAGAACTAGGGGGGGAAAATCACAAATCAAGTATAACCTGGACAATTATTATCAAATAACAGATTGCATTTCTATAGCCCCTACTGTATAAGGATATTAAAACATACCGAAACAATTGAATCAATTAACATCCTAATACTCCAGAAAGGTACTTTAATTTCCAATTCCTAAGTGCAGACATGAAGATTACATATTTCTTTTTCTGTGAGTTTAAACAAGAAATCTGTGCCCAAGACGTGTAGAATCTTAGTCCTTCCACAACCAGCCTCATCCTTCAATTACAAGGTTGATCCCTCTACACGTTCAATAAATGGCTCTTTGGCATGGCATAATTTTTCCTTAAATATTACAACCTCTGATCACTAAGGGACAAGTAAGTGTTCCCAACATAGGTATAAAAAGACAGTTGTCTGAAACACTTCCACTTACCACTCCCAGGGTCATTACTAGAGGAATATAATCTACACATTCCCAGCTCTTAAAAATCCACATAGTACAGTTTCCAGCCCGTGGCCGCTTCAGCCAAGCCAGTTGTAGCTGAGCAGCACGGCCTGCACCTTTCCACACTTCTATTGTAGCGTGTGCAGCTCTCACAACAAGCCAATTATACTTTTCTTATGATAAATTCTTCTACATACATTGGACATTCACTGCAACAAGAAGTTCAACCTACTGAAACAAGCTTAAATTTTTATGTTGTTTGCATTGAAATTTCTCTTCATGGCCCACTTAGTGCATTCAGGGTTGGTTAGCTCCAGGAAGACAAGCTTCAACATCACAATCATCTAATTTGTACATGCTTTCAAACTTCTTAAACTATGGAATATGCCTACACTGCAGTATGATTTTACGTGATACTGAAGTTCAAATTTTCTGGTGGCCATTAATGCATATAAGGCAAAACCTCACATTAAAGATACTTTGTGACACAGTGGATGGAGAAGTTTAGTCCATACCATTAGTGCAATGTGGATAGGACATGTGCTGTGCCTAGTCTACCATTGGTGCAGTGTGGATGAGAGGTGTGCTGTGCCTGGTCTCATCTGCCACCACATAGCCTACTCTTTCACTAGCAGAGACAGCACTCATACATAACCTGAATTCAAAATGCCCTCTTATCACTGAGGATACACTGCGCAAGAAACAAATGTAGTACTTATGAAAATGTGTGTGGATTGTAGTCAAGGAAGATGCCGGGATGTGTAGGTTACTTCCCAGCCCAGGCTGCTGAGAAATCATAGCTATCCTCTACTTGAATGACTTAATGTGAGTATCTTTAGATAGCTATAGTTCAGTGATGGCTTCGCTCTTTGTAAAGCATTGCTCATTCTCATACACAATGAAAATACTCATTAAGATGCTTGCAGCTTTGCATTTTCATATATTTAAACTATAGTTTATTTAATCAGGACTGCAATATACAAGTCAGGAAGAAAGTTATTTTACCGCCTGTCAGTTTGCTGCTCAGTCACAGAAATGGATTTGATTCACAACTGTTCCTGTTGCCAGTTATCCTCCTCTTTAACGATACTGAATTCATTAATCCATCTGCAGGGAGCTCACATGCCCCTCCTGCAGAGTTTCCTGGCAGGCTGTTCTCAGCACAGAACCCCCTGCAATGCTGTTACCCACTGGGCTCTGAGGTATTTGCTGCATTTTTTCATTTTTTTTATTTTTTGCTATGAGGAGGCAAGGATCAATTTGTTGCCATCTTATTTATTTACAAAGATAATACATACACCAAATCCTCTGCTGACAGCTATAAAAGAACCAAGGAAAGCCAAGTTCACTTTTCAACAAGGCTGTGCCCTCGCTGCTTTCCACTGACCTCCTTCACTCGCTTATTCCTAGTTCTGACTTAAAACAGTTCCAGCAATTCATGCTTTTAGGTGGCACAGCAGTCAGACCACAAAACCTAGTGACGACTTGAAGTACAGAATAAGGCGTCTGTCTTTCCAAGCTACTGGTGGGATTTTGTTTCAACTTTTATTTTAATGTACAATCTGATTTTGCTTTCCTCTTGGATATTAAAGGTTACACAATTATACATAATTGCAGGGAAGATTAGGAGTTCCTCAGCCTTTCTTCCACTTGCACGATACAAAAGGAGCCCGTTACCAGAGGCAGCACTCTCTCTTTACCACTATCCTCCTCTTTTAATTAGAAGTCCTTGTCCGCTTTTGCAGGCTTAATTCCTGATGGTACTTCTGCAGTAAGAATTGAGAAGACATTTACTGAAACTATTAAGAATTTTATTAAAAAATTACAAACATGACAACACATCTTCTCTAAATGAGATTAGAAATGAAACACATTAATCCTCAGAGAATCATAGTTTTACACATTATCCTTGTTTAAAGAGAAAACCACAATCTTTATTTTCTACAAAACAAGGAAAACTTGACAATATAGCATTGTAGCTGCTCAACAAATTCACTGAAAAAATAGAACAACTTTGTTCAAAAAGAGTCCTTGCAGTGGGGGAGGTATCAGATTTCCCCATCTTCTACCTTTCTTCCCTTCCCCCCTTCCTAAAAAAAGGAGAGAGGGATGTCTTAAAATGTTCTTCCTCTCTCCTCTTCCCAGGGGCTTCTTTTAGCAGTTACTACAAATGGGTTTGTAAAAGCAAAGCCAAAACAAGAGCCACAAAGTGGATCTTATCTTCATGTCATTTATAGAGGAGAACAACTATTCTTGGAAGTTTATAAAATATTGCTACTGAGATTTCTAAAGCTTAGTGTATGGAGAGTTATGAGGGAATCTGCAGTTGTCATGCTTGAGGTAAGTTTCATCTACTGCCAACTTACTGCAACTCATGCTCTGGTCAGCTTCATCCTTTGCCTGAGAACACACATTGCCTTCCCGCTTTTGCTCTCCCCTCCCCATGTAACTCAATCGTAACTCATCCTTTTTTTGAAGACCTCCTAGATTCACCGTGCAAGGAAGATGTTGTGCTATCAACATCCGTGGTGACAAGCTCTGCTGAGCACACACCTAGCCATGCGGAAAAGCTGTTCAACAAGCATGGGCAGGGCACTGTCATGTGCATCCCATGAGAGAGCTCATACCTTGAGATTTAGGTTCAATAGAACTTTCCTCACTGAATAGCACTGCTGGCACATATAGAAAAACAATTGGGGGACTATATTCTTACCTAGCACACAATAAATTTACTTCACCAGAGTCACCTGAACTAAAGCCCCATAGCCTACAGGATACCAACATTTTGAATGAGACCTTCTCCTTTCACCCATAAAACCCAGGTGAGATCTATGCAAGTTAAGAGAATGGTTTTAGCAACATTACCCTCTGTAACAGCAGGTGGGCTTCAAAACACATGCAATCCTCTCCAACCATATAAGCACTTCTGTGTTTTGGGTTTTACTTTAAGAGCAGTGACATGAACTCTTTCACTTCTAGGCAGAAACAACATCAGGTGACTGACAAAATTAACATAAATAAATACTTAAAAAAACCCCTTAAGCCTTAATCCAAAATCAGAGTTTCAGGAAGCTGGAAACGTTACTTAAAACCTACTTGCAGGTGCCTGAGCTATTACCAGTTAATATATAAAATCAACCCACAAAAGCATTAGCCTAACATCTACAGCAAGCTGAATAAACTTCACACTTGGAGCTTCCTGGAAAGGACAACCCCCCCACCTCACCAGTCACGACCATTTACTGCATGTGAACGTAGAAGTGTTGGGGTTTTCTGAGCTGGACTAAACCCATTAAAATGTACAGTAGCTTGTTAGTGCAGGAATTCAAGTGTAAGGAAGACCAATGTTACTGGATGCACAATACATTTTCAGAAGGTATTGTCATAATTTTGAACTGAAGCTTTCCTTTAAGGGTCATATATGGAAAAAATTCTCATGCCTCTAAACTATTCATTTAACTGATGTTTCACTTGGTATCCGAGGGAAGCTTCCAAGAATTTAAGCAGTGCTACAATTTGCACATACCTTTCCTATGCATGCAGACTTGATAGCAAGGTTTCACCCTCAGCAAGTTTGCTGATGACACCAAGCTGTGGTGCCATTCAGAGCGACCTTGACAAACTTGAGCAGTGGGCCCATGCAAACCAAATTAAGTCCATCAAGGCCGAGTGCAAGGTCTTGCACATGGGTCAGGGCAAGCCCAAGCACAGGTATAGACTGTGTGGAGAATGGAGTGAGAACAGCCCTGAAGAGAAGGACTTGGGGTTGATGAAAAGCTCAACATGAGCTGGCAGTGTGCGCTTATAGCTCAAAATGCCAACTGTATCCTGGGCTGTATCAAAAGAAGTGTGACCAGCAGGTCAAGGGAGGCGATTTTGTCTACTCTGCTCTCATGAGGCCCCACCTGGAATACTGTGTCCAGTTGTGGGGTCCCCGACATAAGAAAGCCATGAGCTGCTGGAGCAAGTGCAGAAGAGAGCCATGAAGATCATCAGGGAGCTGGAGCACCTCTCCTATGAAGACAGACAGAGAGTTGTTCAGCCTACAGAAGAGAAGGCTCTGGGGAGACCTCAAAGAAGCCCTCCGGTACCTGAAGGGAGCCTACAGGAAAGCTGTAGAGTGACTTTTTAACAGGGCATGTAGAGATAAGACAAGGGGGAATAGTTACAAACTAAAAGAGGGTAGATTTAGACTGGATATTAGGAGGAAATTCTTTACTGTGATGGTGGTGAGACACTGGAAAAGGTTGCCCAGAGAGCTGGTGGATGCCCCATCCCTGGAAGTGTTCAAGGCCAGGTTGGATGGGGCTTTGAGTAACCTGGTCTAGTGGGAGGTGTGGCAAGGGTGTTGGCAGTAGATGATCTTTAAGGTCCCTTCCAACCCAAACCATTCCATGATGGATTAAAGGTTAGAAAAAAAACCAAATGGAAAGCTACAATGACACAATACTGTGCTCCTGAGACAATTTTAAAACTCTAAGTAAATTCTTCCTGTTAAAAGAAAAGTTGCATGTGGGCCAAAAAACATTCCAATTTTATCTCTTTTAAAATTATTTAAATATTACTCAACAGCACTTTTGTGATTGCATTATCAAACAAGGAACATGGCTATTACACAAACTGGATTGTTCTGAAGCAAGTGTTTTGGGGCTGTAATGATATAGAATGGATCTACAGCTGGCAATTTCTCTAGAAAGAAAACTTAAGAAACTTGGCATGAAGAGCATGTGCAGCCTTAGGAAACTTTGCTCTCCAGAGGCAACTTGCTAACTTCAGCTCCAATTCAGATCCTTAATCCTCATCACAGGAACCAATCCTATGCATAAATAAAGTGAATCCTTGAGCTGTAGACAGCTTTTTGTGTTGGGATTTATAGTCCAGCAATAATCTAACTGCTTATTTCCACCACTTCTTGAATTCCATCTGCTAGGCCAGCACAACTATTTTGACAGTCACAAGACAAAATACATCATTAATAATAATGCTTACTATAGCTAGATCAGTTCTTTGAAGGCACAGTTACACAGCACAAGTGGGTTTGGACAAGAGGAGTGTTGCACAACAGCAAGAACAACTCGACAAGGAGAAAATGTAAAAGCAGCTGCTTGCAGAATCAGAGTGCCTACCGAATGTGGTACTAACAAAAAATTTATGCTTTCTAGGAAAAAGGTTTAAAAAAACCCCAATCACTAATTACATCTCTACCCTACAGATACCCCAATTTTAATTTTATTCTTCTACAGTCCTTCAAGTAATGGTAGAACACTTCTCCTTGCAAGTGCCCTGTACACATTACATTATACGTTATGAAGGTATGATTTCTGCCCCCTTCCCCCTCCCCCTCTGTTTTTACAACTGAGCATTACATGATTAGACTGTAGCAGAATGAGAAGTTAAACAATCTGCTGGAAACCATTTCCATTACTCCACTGAATTAAAGTATGTCTTAAAACAAGTTATTAGTACGCATATTAATAAGTATAACCTATTAAATAATAAAATAATTTAGACTGGAAAGGACCTTTGGAGGTCATGAAGTCCAACTCCCTGCTCAAAACAGGTCTAAGTCTATTAGCATGGTCAGGTACTTAAGATGAACATCTCCAAAGGTAGAGATTCCATAACCTCTCTGGGTGACTGGTTCCAGTGCTTGATCATGTTCATGGTAAAAAAATAAAAACAATTTTTTACTCCCCCTTAAATCAAATCAGAATTTACTCATGTTTCAAATCACGCCCATTGCCACTCATCCTGTGCCCATGCATCTTCAAGACCGGTCTTGCCACGAATCCTCCCATTGAAGGGACTAAAGACAGCCATAAAATCTGGCCTTAGCCTCTTCTTAAGGCTGAACGTTACTCAGCTCTCAGTTTCTCCTTTTATGTCGCATGCTTGTCTCATCATTTTGATATCCCTCCACTGGACTTGCACCAGAGGATGTGCAATATCTGCCTTCTATTAGAAAGCCCAAAGCTGGTCACAATACTCCAGCAGTGTTCTCACAAGGGGAATAATAATTTCTGTAAGCCCACTGGTTCTGCTCTTTGCTAATAAAGCCCACAGGACACTAGAATTCTGCTATATGCACGTCTGTTTCCACAAGGGCATCTGCTGACTTGTGTTCACCTTGCTGTCCACCATATCCTCAAGTCCTTTTCTGGAAAGCTGCTTTCCATTTAGTCTATGACCCCTGCTGCCTGCACTACTACATGAGGTTATTCCATCCCAGATGCAGGACTTGACACTTGGCTTTGCTGGACTTCAAGATGTTGCCATAAGCCAGTTCCTCCAGCCTGCTGTAGCTCTCCCATGAATTGCAACCCTACCCTCCAGCACGTGGACCGCTTTCCTCCTAGTTTGGTATAGTACATAGTACAGTATTAGACATGGGAGAGTAAAGATAAAAGCCTGCCTTGAAAAATCACTTCTAAAGACAGACACTTGTCATCTTCACGGACAAATCAGTTCCTGTGACTGTTTCCCAGCCAACATGTAACTGCAGACCGTAAGTGGGAGGGTTGGTGAATTAAAACAACTTTCCACATGTAGATGAGTTCCAGAACTTTCAGAGTAAAGAGGGGAGAAAAAGTATATGGTTGGAATAAGGTGAAGGTAAGTCATTAAATTTCCCCCTCAATCTTAAATGCAAAACTGTATGCAGAGGTAGTCTCTTCCTTTCCAATATTCACATTCTTCTCACTTTTCAGTCATGATACTCACAGAATCCTAAATCAGATCTCTGATTTTCTGGCTTAGGTGCTATGATACATTCTGTAGTGCAAAGGTGCTAAGGAAATGCACAGAAGTGTGAAACACTGGCTGAAAAAGCACCAGAAACTTGAACGCCTTCAAATTGCAATAACTGAACAATACAGGGCTTTGTTGCTTCATGTTTACATTGTGAATCTGAAGAACTTCAGATTTCAAAGTAAAAGCTTTAAACCATACCCAGCTCACTAGACAGACATTTTGAAAGACCATTTCTCTCTGAAACAAAAAAAAAAACAAACAACAAAACAACTCAAAGTGTCCAAGACCAGGCAAGATTAAAAGTGAGACTTAGAACAGGAATTCATTCTGAAGCATGAACACGCAGGTCTACCCAAAACATTCTGCATGTAGATTACATTAGGTTTCATAAAGGTGTAGGCTACACATGCCTTGGATCTACCAAGCTGCTTCTGTGACAAACAAAACCAGAAAAAATTCTGGTTTGACCAGATGTTCAGTGAGGAACCATTTGTTTGTACCATTCACTTTTAGGTTTATGTGTGATGTTTGCAATAGATAATAAATAAATAAGTCCCCACTTCCAAACTCGGACAGCTATAAAAGCAAGAGCATCCTTTGGTACAAACAAATCTAACAGAATTGACGTTTTAAATTTTGCAAACTGTGATCCAAAATGCTTCAGAACACCAATATGCTAAATAGCCCCTATACAACATGATTAAGTATCAATTCAAGTTATAGAGATGCACAGACTGTTAAAATTAGCCAATTTTATTCAAATAATCTCAGATGGAACACATAATTACCTTTTTTCAAAAAAGTTACATATTTATGTGCTTTTTATTCAAATGAAAACTGATTTTTTTCCCCCCTCTGCAGAAGTATTTCAGTAGAAGCCAGAGTCTTGAGTAGCCCAGTTAGGCGCCTAAAGGATGAATAAACAAATAAAGATTAGTAGAAAATAAATTACTATATTATCTGTTGGTTACTGCAATTTATGAGAAATTATTAGCAAAAATTCTAAGACTAATATCCCTAAGAAGTGCGAATATTATAGAGTATCCTTCACTAATTAACAAGTTTAAAGCAATGGTTAATATAGCAGAAATATGTGCTGTAATTAAGTCATACAGCTTGAGACCCCCCAAGTTAGTAGTTTCAAAAAGGAAGAGGTTCTAGAAGATTCTAGAAATAAATATAGAAATAATTTGGCAGCTATATTTTAGAAATAGTATCACATAAGTTTCCCATGACTCCCTGGAATAAGCTAATCCACCACTGTTTGACCAACTTCCATTGGTATTTCAGCCAAGCAGTGAGGAAGCCCAATAAAACCATTAACGCGAGTTCTTTTAATTTGTAGCTTGCTTTTTCTGTTTTATGTATGCCTGGCCAGGTTCTTGGTGAACCTCAAAGTCTTCCACCTTACACCATTGTTGTCTCATGCAAAGCTTCCCATATTGTAAAGTGGACAGAGGCAAAACCCGATGACCTTGCCAACTTCCTTATTTTCACTGGTTCTACTTAAACCTCTGGCTGGTCCAATTACACCCCCTATCTCATGAAATGGGGGTAACAGTTAAGGTTTTTCACAACTCCTCCATCTTCCAGTCTTCAGCACCACTCACTCTTCTCTCAACACTACATATACACATCTACAGGTACTTTTCATGTACAACCCACTTGAAAAAAGTAATACAGCTACTTTTATAAACATCACACTTCAACAACAGCTCTTTTCAGGTGGTGAAGGACATCATTTAAAGAAAGTAGAGAACCAAATGACAGAAACCCACCTAGTTATGCAACCAAAAAAAAGGGAAAAGAGAGGCAAGAAAAAAAAAAAGAATTACTGTCTAATGCTCACTATAAGAAAATAAGCCTTTTCAATTTAATACCTAGTGCAGGAACTAGAAGCAGGTCCATCTGATGAATTAAGGAACAGATTAAGAATGATACTTAGATGTATCTCACCAAAAAAGATAGCAGGAATTCAGAGCAACGTAACTCATACCAACCTCAGATCTACCACTTTGATTCAATTTCTTCTCAATGTTCATAGCCAACATTTGACTACGAAAAGACAGGCTTTTGGTCTTTTCAATCACTTGTTGATAAGGTGAGACTGCATTGTTGCCCATGACTACATGGCCCTAAAACATATAAAAAAATACAGCAAATTTAACAACCACTCAGATTGTTCACAAATCATTTTACACACAGAATCAAAAAAAAAAAGAGGTCTACTACATTTTACGGGCAAGGCAACAAAATAACAGAAATTAGAATAGGCTGTGCCTGAACAAAGTAAAATAAATGTAATGAAAAATTTAACAAATTCACTTGAATCCATCTACACAGTCTTACCAGCTTTGAGTCCAATTTGGCATCTAATCGTGCATTTCGAATTAGATTGACAATCCATCTTTCCGCTTCTTCAGGAGTCATATTTAGTTTATCTGCCAACATACTAAAGGATAACAGACAATCAAAAGGTGAAATAGAATTCCTCTGATGTTGGTAAACATGACTAGGGACTATGGAATACAAGCTAACACAAAATTTGGCACAACCCAAGACCTGTATTCAATAAATGCCATGTACCTGGGAAGCATACTTTCCTTGGATTGGAATGACTTTAAAGCTTATGTACATGCACTCCTGCACATCTCCCACCCCCACTGCTTTACACTAGGACATTCTGAATGAAGAATTCACATCCTGGAAGTATATACTTGGTCATTCTGAACTACATCTTCACTTACATCTTGATCTGCACAATTTTTGCATATTCCTATTAAACCTTCCCTACATGAATATTCTTTGGAAAACTGTCAAGTAATCTCACCACAACATAAAATGGCACCCATCTTTATAAAGAGAATTGAACTGCTTTTACTCTTATTTAAATTTAACCAGCAACCACAAAAATTTAGACTAATTAGTCCAGGAAAGAGTCTGTCAGTAGCTCATTTAGCAATAAACTTCAGGGTGAAGTTACAGGAACATGAGCCATGAGACCAGTTTGTTATAGAAGATGGGACAGATATACTATGCTCAAACTTCCTGCAATTTCAAAAAAGGATGGTGATGGAGGACAGAGAAAGGAAAATTCTTAATGAAACAAGCAGTCATGTCCAGGAATAATTCTTTCTGATGGTGTTTCGCCATGGCTTTCCAGACAACTCCTTCAGCTTCCTGCTGGGAGTTGGCTCATACAGGACATTTGTAATGCTCATTCTTCCATCAGCTTTCAGACTAAGGTAACAAACATGAGGTAAGGGCTACAGACATGAGCAAAAAAACAGTTGGCTACACCAAGTTGCACAACAGGTCATTTTCTCACCATTTTACAGCATTCTAAATATATTTTTCTCCACCTGGGTGATTTCCTTCTTGACTATTATTAGTGTCAAGTGAATACTTTCCAATATATCAATTACCTTATCTACTTAGCTAGACTATCTTTATACAGTCTTTTCTCCTACATGTTCTTGATTGCCCATCATTCTCCCAACCATAAAAGTAAATTCCATTTTTTGCCACAGATAAACATGAAGCGAGATGAATAGAAAAAAAACCCCAAAAGTAGCTTCAAATACTGGACTTACATTGAACTCACTGCAGTTAAAGGACACAACAATCAGGCAACCAAGTACATGGAGTTTGGCAAAAAAGGGGAAGTAAAAATTCAACCGCAGTTGCTACTGTTCCTCTAGAATTGTTAATATATGGTGAAATTAGCAATTGTATAGATTTAAGGCAGACAAGTTGACAATAGAGGATATCAGGGATGTAAATTTTTGTGGAATTATCAGTCACCTAGGCAGAATAAGACCAGTATTTCAATAGGAAGAAGCACAAATTGCTTTACTACCTTTGAATCAGTGATGTTAAGCACCTTACTTGAAACTAAAGGTATTTCAAACTGAAAGAACATGAGGCGGGGTGTATGTGTAAGGGGAATTCTCGTATTTCTCTTTTAGAAGCATCATTAGGATTCAGATAAAGGAACTCCTTCTCCAGATGACCAGAATGGCTACTGCCAGTACAAGTGGCAATTAAACAACCTTTGGAATTAAAGCACAGAACCTCTATCCTTGGAGATAGTCAAGAATCAACTAGCCAAGGCCTTAAAGCAGCGTAACGGAACACTGCAGTGAGTCCTGCTCAGAGTTTTAATTGAGTGCACAAGATTGAATCAGTTGACTTCCAGAGGTCCCTTCCAACCTACAGCACCTGGATTTTGCTTTTTCCTTAACCTCAAGTCCCTCTGTACTTGCAGGGAAAGAGGACACAGACTTCTAGAGAGTTATTCCAAGCCAGAAATTATGAAGTGTTTTCTATCATCTAGCAGATAATTCCACTTCTTCCTATTACGTCTAAATTTTACTAACTCAGCTTCCTCAGAGGTGGGGTTTTTTTAAATTAAAACGTTACA
The DNA here is from genome assembly GCA_013398125.1 of Aegotheles bennettii. NCBI lineage: Eukaryota > Metazoa > Chordata > Aves > Caprimulgiformes > Aegothelidae > Aegotheles > Aegotheles bennettii. The sequence goes on from VZRW01014032.1 coordinate 94,392, forward strand.
TGAACAGATATAGCATACATGCAGCTATATGACAGAAATAGCACACCTCAGTACAGGTATTTTTGCCTGCAAATGCATTTGAAAAAACTTATAAATCATAGAATGAAAATAACAAGGTAAAAAGAGATATAAAAACTTATTTTATCTCGGCTTTAGCTTTGAAATTTACATGGATTAAAAATTTTAATATAAAATACCTGAAGTTATCAACTAACAACCGTCTTTTAGCAAAATAAAGATAACTGTACTAAAAAAAATTAGAACTTTATCACACTTTTGATGCAATAGATGACCTTATTTCAGCACTTGTGGTAACTGGGTTCCATTTGAGGGTCTCCTCGTAGGCTACACTGAAACAGCCAGCACCATCCAAAGTGTCTGGATGGAAATACATGGATGCATAACACAGAGGAAGTACTTGCCTGCTAAAGCATACAACCGAAAAAGCATTCTCCATCCTGCCAGAGCAAAGGCACTGAAGTTCTATCCTGATCACAGTTATGTAAGAACCAACTCTATTCTCCTATCACACTGTTAAAATTAGTAGCTAATACTCAGAGATGCAAACTACAGCTTAGCTCCTGTTCATGTTCAACAATTCAAGTAATAATGACAAATTCAGATTTACAAATATACATTAGCACCATGAATACTAAAGAATGGAAGCTACATTACCATTGTTTATAAAAATTTCCTGTATAACCTAATAAAAAATAATGAACTATAAAGAATTAATTTTACTAATATTGAAAGATTACTGTCTATCATTTCAAGTTACAGTGACAGGGTAGTTTTCAAACAGTAGTTTCAAAAAAAGTTCTTTAGATTATTTCTGTCCCTGTTTTATAAAGAGATTCATTTAATGGGTCATGCTAGAGCAAATGTTATTTGCGCTTTCCTTTATTTAAAAGGCAAGTTTACTAAATTCCACACATTTTCATAAATAAACAAGCCAATCTTGTACAGTATACAGAAGAGCAAGAGAAAAGAAGAATGAAGCATACTCAGTCCTTCAATTAAGCACAGGCATATCAACCTAACCAAAATACATTCTGAATTAATTTCATCTATCACTTCCTATTAAACATAGTATTTTAAACAATAAATAAATTGCAGGATGATTTGGGATGTATAAATTTTAAATTACAAGTGATAAAGAACTACAACCTTCAGAAAAATGTCAGCTGCCTAACAGATGTAAGCAGTTTAAAAGAAAAAACATTAAATGAGCCATCTATCTTCCATTTAACATAAGGAATAGCAGATTTCCCACTAATTGTTTTCAAATTTGTTCTGAATAATTAAATAGTACTTATCAAGCACTGTGGTACAACCAGCTAGTTTTCAACTCCAGGAATAGCACTGGAAATGACTTGTGGACAAAGAGAAGCTAGAACTATGCTTCAGTCAAATGTTTTAATTAAAAGGATTTTGACTTGCTAAATTCTCGAAAAACAAGTCTGAAATGCACTAAGGAATACTTATGCACCCCACTTAACAAGCCCAAATCTAATGGTTGTTACAGCTCACACAGAAATCTAAGACATGTCCAGCATTTAAAACACACTGACCTACTGAATAGGATCTCATCACTGATGATTGGTTCCACACATAATTACATGAATTGATACAAGGTAGGAATATCCATATCAATCTGAAATACATGTCTCAAAGTTTATCACTTGCCTCAGAACACACCATAATGCTCATAAAATAATGACACTACTACCTATATTTATGAATTCCTTACACACAACAAGGAAAGCCAACTACAACATTTCATATCATACTTGTAGTTGAATACCACATATAGCACAAAGAACCCCCCTATGAACTGTAAAATAAGTAATAAACACTAAATAAATGACAATCACAGAACGTGATTTATTAAATAAAACTTGCTATTTTTGCAGCAGTAAATCACTGGTACGTTACCCACAGTTTCAGTGTCTTTTAACAGAGATCTGAAGCATACTTAAGATACATCCTCCAGACTCTCCGCTCCTTGACTGGAGCCAGATCAGAGGAGATTATTTCTTAAGAGACATCTAGTCTTTAGTTAAAACAGCTTGAACATCTAGTTTCATTAAAAACTTGTGCTTCAATATGTACAGTATTCACAGAACTAAAAATTTTATAGGAAGTAGCAAGACTCTATAGAGTTTTATGTTCCTCAGAAAACTCAGTACCTTATTTACATTTTACTTCTAAATATTTATTCAAAACCCCTTTACCTCTGAATGTGCAGTATTCTGCTTAAAGTTGCTTTAGATAAAGTATTAGCCTCCTTATAAAAACGAATGGTCAGTATGGAAGTTTTGTTTACAGTTTTGTTCAGTTTACTATTATGACTATGCTTAAAACACAATACACCACAGCTGACTAGAACACTCAAATCCACTGTTTGCCTTTTACATTGACCTCACTGACTATTTTAAGCTAACAAAAGAAAAATAGTTTTTCAAATGCTTTGAAGACAAGTGTATCACATAGTGAAGAGAGATTAAAAACAGTAAGAATCTTTGTCCTTGCTCCAACTATACCTATCCATGGAAAAAAGCCTTTCAATAAACTCGCAAAACAAGATAATTTTCTCTCAAGTCCTTTTCTTTCAAAATCAAGCAGCACTAAATCACTCCCCCAGAGGACCAGATTCACACATCTGCAAGGTGGTAACGAAACTCCATGGAATTCTATAGATTTAACAGCTCTGGTTTCTGCTGTCTCAAGACCTCTGCACTGTTCTCTACCATTGAGATTTTTATAGCATTCAAACTTCTCCACTTTTTTCCTTTTCAATTTAAGGGATGTGGAAATCTGAAGAATGGGATAAAGGCCAAGTAGAACAGGTTCTCAATCATGCACAACATCTTCCTGCTTAGTTGCTACTATAGAGGCATGGGGGCTGATTAATTTGAAAAATCTGCTTTTACAGAATTGATTTGAGTAAACAACAGACATCCTTGCTAATAAGAACATCATTTTCTTACAGCTAAATCACTCACTTTGCGCCACAGGGAATAAGATCTATTATTTTCTATTTAATTAATAAAAAAACAATACAGTTCTAGTAATTTTCAAAGAACATACCTACAAGACAGACATGGCTATCTGTATCTACTAGATATAAACAAATTTAAGCAACTGCTGTATCTGCAATTTCTATTTAATATTACCACTCTATATCAGTATGTGTGAAATTGTGCTCCAAACTAAGACACCTGGACTTAGGTGACACTGGGTATCAAGGTTCCCATTAAATCCAGTAGACATCTAACTTGACACCATAAGAAAGTTTTAGCCTGAAAGCAGTGTTTGTCTGGGGGGTGGTAGTAAAGAGAAGTTGTTTTAAAAGTTAACCACAGGAATTTAACTTTAAAATGCTACTGTCGCAATTTAAGTTTATCACATTATTGCCATAAAACAAGGCAGACAACTATCCAATTAAATTTGAGTTACTGATTTTCATCTGATGACTGAGTATTTTACTACTGGTTTACACCGTGTGTCAAACTGTCATCCATAACTGATTTTTCTGAACTGTCATATTAAGAAGTTATCTTACCCAATGCTGATACATTGATGGATGCGACAAAAAGTCTCAAATATAAAGAGACGCGCATTCTCAATGAAGTCCTCAAGGCATGCCACTAAGAAGAAATCATTCACAAGCACCTGCAAGTATAAGGAGAAAGGGAACAAACATGGAAGGAGTAATTTATTGGTAGACACTGTCAATAAGCATGATCAGTGAACAGTCCATCTAAAGACAGTTCTTGGTGCATTCCAAGATGTGGAGAAAAAGCTAGAGATTTAGCAGAAATTTCCATTGTTCTGCAGCTTGCTAAGTGAAAAAAAAATCACATGCTAATGTGATCACTGATGTATGACTCAAGAAGAGAACAAGGTCTACTGTTCATAATTCTACTGAAGATGACTCCAACACATAAAATTTAACTCACCCCCATATTGCAGGATTCTCCTCTCACTCTGATTTGATCAGCATTCTACTAAGTAAGCTGTTTTGCACGGTAAGGAGTGCAAGTGTGCCTATAAAGCTCAGATTACAGGAACAACAGTCCTGTGCAGTGAAGATGATTATTAGCCTCCTGATTTATCCAATTAGGTGACTGAAACTAACGAAAGTCAAACCAGAGACTCTGAAGAATTGACTTCACAGCTGAACATTAGTACCAATAGCAATTCAGGTATTAACTTTTACACCAGTCAACCCAAGTGTTAATTACCTTTAACTGTTCTTAGTAGATAAACTAAGTAAGTATTCTTGGAAAATCCTATCTGAAGGTTATTTTGCATTACTTTTCACCATTACACTTGTAAGATGCAGTATCTTTCACAACCAAAAGGCAAATCCAAGCTTTTCTTCAAGCACTTATCTAATGGAAAAGCTAATGGAAAACTAATGGAAAAGCTAATGGAAAACTAATGGAAAAGCTGAAGCTCAGCCAAATGCATGATCACCTACTCACTTCTTGTTCTAGAACTGCTTAAATATAATTTTAAAGCTATATCCTTACTGGTTAAGTCTTGTTTAAGTGTTACAAAATGAATTGTCGAAAAACCCCCAAAAAACCCCACCAAACCCACCCTCCCAAAAAAACCCCACCAACCCCAAACACCACCCCCACCTCATGAATTAAAGTTCATCAGAAAATACTGACAATGGATCAAACACTACCTCAAACAAATTAACTGGTCATTGTTAATTTTAGAGATCTTTACTTAAAGGAAGAAAAGTCTCAAATATTTTAAGTCTTACTGTTTCACACTCTCTCAGCTTCTTCTGAGCACCATCGAAATCAAAATTAACGTACAAGCATTCCACAAACTCTGTGATAGGGTCCCTGTACGTGTAGGACTCCTGTCAAAAAAAAAATAGGAACAATAGTAGAAATCAAGGCCACAAGATCATTTGAGTATTCCTAATATTCTTCAAACAAGATCTAATACTGGAAACAAGTCCATACATAATCTTAACTTAATATTTAAGTTAGATTTCCCCATTCCTTTTATAAAAATTGACTAAATACACTCTTCTTTCTCCCCCAATAGTATGGTTAAACAACCAGAAGTGCAGTTGCACTTTTAGTAACTAGTACTGCAATCTCTGGGTTAGAAAAATGTCAGAGACTAGAGCTGTTTCTGTATCAAACCTACAGATTTCTTAAAATACGGTATAACATATTTTTCCTAAATTCTGATCTCAAAGACTAGTCCAACATCAAATCCTTCATACTTCAAACTGAGTGATCATTTGATTTACATTGATAACACAGCCAACACAAATAATGCTAATATACAAATGCTTGAATAATACCGATTAATATTGATCAAAGATAACTTTGACACAGGAAAAAAAAATCTCACAGTAATTTCATTAATCTGCTGATCTTTTTTGTAAGCTAAAGCAGATACTGTGTTAAGCTGTCTTAAAATGTGCATTAGAGACCTATCAGAGGATGTTTTAATTATGTCTTAATTTAAATAGTTTGTAGTTAAAAGAATTTGAGCAATTGCTGTAATGCCAAAATAAATTCAAGCAAAAGTAGTTGTAAAATGTTACTTTACCTCAAATACTAGAAGTTCATAGTACATTAAAAATTTAATGCTAAAATAAGGTTTTAGCTTAAGACAAAAGAGGAGTCTTAACAGTTCAGCTGGTCTATAGCTTCTTATGCTACTTCAGTTGTGAACACTAATGCTTAAAAACAGTGTAAGATATGCTTAAAATCTTTGCACTGATTGTGTTTTGCATAGGCAGTTATGTCAGTACTTGAAGTGGACACATTTGATTGCTGTCTATAACTGTGTTGTCACATATATATCATAGTTTGTTATTCACAATATATGTAATTATTATTAAAAGTATTTGAATCGTGATGGCTTGTACAGAAGCTGCATGCTGATTGCAGATTAACCCTTCGCATTAACCCTATTGATTGCTATCAGCACAATTCTTTTATTGCTCTTGTCCACATCTACATACTCATGCAACTATGACAACAAAAGCATTTTCAAGAAAATGCACACGAACACAAAACAATGCAAACAGTTCAGTGTTTTTGAAGTGCAAACAAGATTCCTTATTCATATACCAATTCCTTGTAGGGATGGCTGAATAGGAAGAATCAGATCCAGAGCCATTTCTGCATTTAAATCATACAGACAGAAAAGCAAAACTAAGTATATATTCTATTTTACTCATTGCTTGTTGATATGTAACGGGGGAAAAAAATTACTGTCCTTCCACTGACTGACATGCATTTTACTTCACAACGAAAAATTAGTTCAATGAGAGAAACTGAGCACCAAAATGGAAGTAGAAGTCCTAAATGAAGCATATTATTAAAAGAAAGTTGTTATGCAGTCTCAGTAAAAAAGGACAGAAAATGTCAGATATTTCAGTCCTTACCTGCTGAATAACCTTGACTAGATCTTTCAGCACTTGCCTACGTTTTCGAACATCCTTATTTGTTATGACTGCAGTAGTCAGATATCTGAGGATATGTGGGCACATTGTCTGAATTGCATTGAGATACCTAGAAAGAAAAATCCAGATAAAGCTCAGATAATGCAATTTCGCATAAAACAGCATCTAGGATAAGTAGCTTATGCAACCTTTATGCAATATGATACCAGGACTTATGACTGATCACTTACTCAAATATGGAAGGACGATTTATTTTTGTTAACTTTGTGATCATCTTTTTCAGACAGGAAGAGAAGGGAGTGAACAGTCCATATGCTAAGTTCAGGTCAACACTGGCCTAAGTTGGCAGCTATACTGATTTCACAAGAGGGGTTTGCATGGGCACACAACCACAGGAAGTCCTTTTTCATATCGCCATCCGAGTCTGCAACTTTTCTGTTCAACTCTCCAATAAATTAGCCCATAAGAGAAGTATAAATTAAAATTAAAAAACAAACCAAGACATACACTATGAAACAAAAAGAAGGCAAAAAAGTTCACTTCAAATTACCAGGATACTGGGATCATCATGCAAAAAATTCAACTGCACTGCTTTAGTACTGTTCTTCTGTTCTGATACATTACATCCAATCAGGTACTAAAAGAAAACTTGTAACTAATTTCCTAGCATTAAGCTGTTCTGGACTCCTGGATCTACATATAAGAAGTCACTTCTCTCACAAATGGCTAGTGTTTCAATTTTTGTTTTTGTTCTTAGATTTTCTGTAAGAACCCTTCTTAAATAGGTTTTGTAAACTCAAAATAGAACAATACTTTCCCCATAACAGAACAATACCTTCCTACCACTATGGTAGGAATAGGTAATCTAGCATGAACAGTTATCCCATCCCCTCCAAGCACCAGAAAAGGGCCATTTCTTCCTACTTCACTGCCCCTTCTCCTTGAACGGGAAGTATAAACATCAGGAAAAGCAGATTACACACAAAAATACAAAAAAAGGCTTGGAAAAATTCATTCAAAGTGTTAGTATCTTTAAAACTTCTGAAACAGTTTCAGGCCTTAGGCTGAAAAATGTTCTACAAGCTTGCATATTCATCATCTGGCTGCATTTTGATTTAAATACCCCAACATAGCACAACACAACTTACTGTGGTTGATAGAGAAACAGGTCAATGATATTGTCCCTCCCTTTAGGATGATTAAAAAACACGAACAAAGACCAGTGGATGAGCCATGTTCTTTGCTGAAGAGATTGCAGTGGAGAGCTAACAGACTAAAAGAAAACATAACACCAGCTTAAGTCAAATGAAACAGAGAAAGTTTGCATGAATACTAAAGCATGGAAAACCTGTAATTGTTCAAAAATTTGTGATTTGCCACTGGCTTCTTTCAGCCCTCATCACTCTCAGGCAGAGTTTAACCTCCAGCTTTTTAACCTGTCATCTGTAAAGGATAAATCTGAAAGTTACAACCAAGATAAGTTTTCCAATATTGTATTCCAAATTGTTTGTTGAAATTTTATTCAGTTGTGGCAAGAGCAGATTTTAGTTCTCCAAAGACCACCATACTAAAATAAGTTAATACTTCTCTCTTTAATCCTGAATTTCATTTTTTGTATTCTCTCTTCAGATGTGATCCGAAAGACTACTTGGCTTCACCAGCTTTTCAGTTTTTCTTCCTCTCTAAAGCCTCACAAAAGCTTTTTTGACATACACTCAGATAATGCTGAAACACCACGATCACTTTCAGCCAAGAAATACAGTAATTATCTTCATTTACATCAGCTGATATTGCACAAATAAGGATTCAGTTCTAAGTATCTGTATTAGCCCCAGAGTTCAGCAGCAATTCAAGTAGGTTGCAAAGCAACACGTTGAGAATGAACTAACATAGCAAGTAGTAATCACTCCAAAGAGCACAACAACTAACTACTGTGATACTATCCTAAAAAAATCTGCAGTCTAATGAATAAGTCAAATTTAATAGTCTATTATAACCATATAGGTTAACAAAGATGAGAAAAATAGAGAAGAAAATTTGTTAACATTAGTTATCTGCCACATAAATAAGACATCTTTTCAAGATTCTGGTTCAAGAGAGTAAAACTCTCATATTTCAGATACGGCCATTGAAGCCCCCTGAACAGAGATGCAGACTGAGAGGTTCTTAATCACTTCTGAATTAGTATTGCAGCCCCGCTCTTTCCCCTTCATGTTCTTGGTGCTCATCTGAGCTCAGGAGCTGGTAAGATAGCTGAAAACTATTTCCAAAACCAAGCTCTCTTGCATTTTCTGTCATAGGTGTTACTTCCATGTCGGCAGAGCATAGCATAGTTACATTTATTTTATTCTTTTACAGAAAAAAAACAGTTCAGTTATCCGAAACTTAAGCAGCAAATAATTTCACACAGCGATACCCTGGTCTCAAACTCATCCTTGTGACTAGTTTAGTTTTTTGTTTGTTAGAAATACCTTAAAAGTTCTGAGCTACATTTTCAAATGTGGTAAGAGGGAAGCAAGTAATTTGAAAAAGGAAGCTTCACTGTTTCTTCATTAACACTCTTTGATGCTCCCACTATTAGGAAAGTATCTAGTGTGAGGGTGGGAAACTATTCCTAAACAAGACTGCAAGTGATTAATAATAAAACTTGAATACTAACACCTCTAACCTCTCACCTCACTAACATGATCAAGATTTTACTTACATTATTATCTATTGTCTCCTTTAGTCTTGTGAGATCTTCCATGGCTGCATCCCAATTTTGCATCAGAATTTCAGATGCCAGTTTTCCCCACAGAGAACTTAAAGCATTTCTGTCTGTTGCTGGAACCTATTTTCAACAACAGCAACAAACAATACTCAGTTTTTTAAAAAAGCATTATTTACTTTAAAGACTAAGAAAAATATTTTCTGGCAGTATTTTTAATTTACAAGATATCAAATTTGCATGGTCCTATCTTTCCAAATGAATCAAGAAAAGCAGTTTAGGTACAGAAAAAAAAAACAACCAAAACCTAGTAGTAAAGCTCCTGAAGTAGAAACCAGAAAATTCTGTCAAAGTAAGATAAAGCTCCCTGTTGCTGCAGCTTCAGTTTAAATAAATAAATAAATGCACAAGGACCATATGTCACACTGGTTCCAAATTTTTTACATCATATAAAAATGCTTCTGAACTACTAAAACAAGGTTATTACAAAGCAAGTTCCTAAAGAACTCATGACAGTAGGTAACCAACTTAAATAAGCTAGTCCTCAAAGTTCTTTCTGCTAATGCTGTGCCAAAAAGCATACTTCTTACAGAACATCCAGTAAAACTGCTGCTTTGCAGTAGTCAGTCTGTTTCCTGGAAGGGTAGTCCTAGGGTCAAGCTGTGTTAGTTTTATATAGGAATGAATTACACTAGGTCATTCACAGTGTCAAATTCTGTTTTCAGATCAGTTACAATAGTTCTTTCATAGGTTATGTTTCATCACACAGAACTTCAAACAAATCTTCTCCCCTCAAAATTAGTAAAAAAAGTCCTATACCAAGCTATTACCAGCACAAGAACAGTACTTCACTCTCTGAAATTATTTATTTGACATGTAAGAACATAATGCTAAGCCCAGAATTAATGCTTAAAGAATTAAGGACATCTACCCACAAACCTACTTAAGTAGCTTTATTTCCCCTCTCAGTACATGGAATGTACCTATAGAACTGAAAGACATATAGAAGAACTCAGCTTAAAGATATATTTCCCAATTTTACTTCAATACAGGAATTAATGCTATTTCCTCTAGCAGTATTTCAGAATGCTTCGGGTATTTTTAGATGGGGCTAGAAATTAGACAGCAAGAAAATAACCTCAACTTATGAACCACTACGTATTTTCAGCAATTGCTTCATGTAAGTGTGAGAGATACACAGCTTAGAAGTCTTTCAGGCAATCAAGATGACAATTTAGCACATACTTTTAGTTGGAAGTGGTTCACATGAAACTGTGCTGGTTCCAAATCACATAATTACCTATTCACAATAACTGCCTTTAGATACTGCAGTTGTTCTAGCTACAGTATCTGGGTTTTCAAGCAGTTACCTTAAATTTCTATTTGTTGCACATTCACTGAGCACCAACAATAAATTCACTGTGTTGAGATTCTTACAAGACACAATCCTAACACTCAAAATTCACTCCCACCATTAACAAATGATATGAATTACAACAACATCAAAAGAGTTGCTTCAGAGACAATGGATCTGGTTCTACAACTCTCATTTAAGCTGTTCACATTTCCTAGGCAGATGACTTCTCTTAAATCCACCACAAAATTCAAGAGAACACACAGATGAGAGTTCAGGTAAGAAATTCACAGTTCACCATTAATACCAATCATGTTCAATCCACCTGCAAGCTTTTCATTACTGTTCAAAACTTCTGTGCACAAAAGCAAGTATTCAATTTGCTGAGGTTTTTTGGTGGGTTTTTTTGTTTGTTTGTTTAACATATTTTTTCTGGTATATCATTACAGTGAGGAAAGAATAAGTATTCTGTAATGAAATGTTACCACAAGGGCTACAATTTTAAAGGACAGTTCTGAATTCAGCATGACAATAACAGAATTGCTGCACAATAGTCAGTGATGATTATTAATGACTAATTTAAACTTTTATTCGGTGTACAGTAATTGTCTCAAAAAAGCTCAAAAGTGTTTTATTTTTGCAAATTAGTTCAGAAAACTTACTCATTTAAGTACTTCATTGGAGAAAACCAAACAAACCACAAAACAAAACCCAACCCCAAACACACATCCAAAACTTACCAGAACCCTAAAGAAGTAAAGATATTCTGCAGCTCCTGAGTAATTACCACATTCATACTGGAACTTTGCATACCTGTAGAGGGTATCGAGGTACTCTTGCCTAAACTGAAAAAGAATAAACAAAAACCAAAAAACTTCTCCAGGAAAAATGCTGTTACAAGCCTATTTTAATAGTAACCTTTGAAGTCTTTAGATTCTTTGAAAGACACTGTACACAGGAAAGACAGTAGAAAACTATTATACACTTAATCCATGCCACTGAATTAAAGATATCAATTTTGGAAAAAAATAGATACTCTATTACAAAGTAAAGCATATCTTAGTTACAAGGATGCAGCTAACATTAAGCTCCAGCTTTATTTTGGCTTGTATAAAAATTAAAAGTTCAAAGGCGTTCAAACTGACATTAGAGGCCAAAATGCTAATCTACAACTGTTCAGAGCTGCTGGCTGTGGGGCAGGTTGGACAGAGGTATTTAGAATAGAGTTAAAACATGTACAAGAATTAAGACACTTACACCATGCTTCTCAGCTAAATAGTCAAACAGCATCCGACCGTCCCTGTAACAAAGAGATAAAAACTGCTGTTTTCACAAAACAAACTGATTGTTACCATCCAACATGCTACGCAACACAACCTTTAGCTGTTAAGAGTAATATATCCAAATAGAGTATAAATTTAAAATGATACTCCTCCACTAGCTGTACAAAAGCAACTGCAGAAATAGTGAGCCAGCTATTCCTGAAGTGTCGTAAGTTTCAAAATCTTAAAATTAACATAATTTTAAATAAAGAATGCCACCTGCAACAATAACTAGGGTTAAGAAAGGGTGGGAGGTAGTTTTAAATTCAATGGCATCCTTAGCTTTCAATATGGAAGTTAAATTCTGACTTAGAGCTCTCTCCACTCATGTTCTAATTCCACAATTGTTACTCTAGCCACGCAGTTTGAATTTAAGAGGAGACTGGAAAAAAATATGGCAAAGACTAAAGTAAAACAGAATTAGAAAGGAAACTTATTCCACTGTTCGCACTGGGATGCAGGGGTTAGCAAGAACACCTCTACCACAGCAAATGCCTGCAGAACGCACAGCTATAAACAATAATCATGCTTTGTAAGTTCTAAACACGTTATTCACACATGATCACATTTCTGAAGTTACTTTTTTAACACGGATAATAAAAGGACAAGCAATATTATCTAGATCAAGGGAATGTTCAAGTGTCCAGTAAGCAAGCATGAAATTATCTACCATTAATAAGTCTCATATTAATGACCACAGCTATTTTTAAACAATAGTTAACTTAGTGAGTATTTCTTTATCCAGTTTCTGAAATGGATCTTAATCAGCTCTTAGGATGAAATTTTAGGACACCAGCTTTTCAAGGCAATAAGAATTCCATTCAAACTCTGCTGAAGTCATCTGACAACAAGAACCATAGCTGCAATCATATACATAGTTGTACTCATATTCATGAACAGAAAGTATTTTCAAATTGGCACTTCAATTGTATGGGCTGTCTTTCTACAATAAAGAAAGAGTTAATGACATTTTTTCTATTCTTCAGCTCTCTTTCCTCCTGGGTACGCTTCTAGACCAGGAGCTACCCTCCACTTCATCTCTACTGTGCATTCAATCATGTGGTAAAGACGACTGAGAATTCATGGAAGTATCGTATTTGGCAGAACATGTATTCAAGATTTTACTGAAGAGGAGAGCATCAAGCTATAAATTCCTCTTCGGACAAAGACACAGTAAAGTGTATGTAGGGGAAAATTTCCCCATTTACTCCAAAATCAATTGACTATAAAGATGCGAGTTTGTTTAATTCTGCAGGGAAATGGCACATTGCCAAGGTAGCCAAGAATTACAATCCCCAGTAATACTTGTGGAAGCAATGAAATAATCTCATGGGTTTCTTCCAGTGGAACATACTTCAAGGATGAGGAATACTGAATATTCCTCTATAATTTTAAAGTCAATGTCCTCCAACAGCTGCATAGAAAAAAGAAAGTGAAATATTTTTGCTTATTCTCAAAAGAACTTCCACTTGCAATGTCTCCTTTACATATCTTCTACCACTCCCCTGACTTTAACATTTCAAACATCACTGTCACAGCTCAAAAGCTGTGGTGATCTAAAGCCCTGATAATACACAGCTCTAAACTTGACCCAGGTTCCAAATCACCAGCAGAAAGTCATAAAAATCAAAGAATCAAAAATTGCTTTCTACTATCTAAAGCACACTACTCAGGCCTAGACAGGTTGAAACCTTTCAGCCTGATTCTCCTGATTAGTCCGTAGTCCCAACAATCTGGATTCGAACTTCTGTTTAGCCAATAACCAAAACCAGTATTTCTGAGATGCAAAGTTTTCAGACGTTTAAAAGCAATGATGCACCAGTTGAGACAGAACTTGCTGAATACAAGTATTAGGGCTAAAATTTTATAGCATTAGGCATATTACAGTCCATGTAATTTTTAATCACATCTTATGCTTCCAAACAAGGTGTTACTGATTTGGAATAAGTACTACTGACTAATTTCTCTGGATCAAAGGTCAAGTAACAGATCACAACTCCCAAGAAATGCTAGTACTTAGAATTGTAACTAGGTAATTTTTATAGTAATATTTAGCCTAGAAAAAGTGGCTAAAGGCAAAGCAAGAATTGAACAAGATCTCTCTGTATCGATCAGAAGTTCAATTAGCTCTGAACAGAGTTGTGATAGTATCAGGAAGTCTCCTCCTCAAAAAATACTCAGAACCAACTTTCCCCAGCCTCCCCAAAACCAATCTTGGCCATGATTTGACTGCACTGAATAACTGTCACTTGTTCCAAGTTGATTCATGAACATTAAAGAACAGAGATGCCTCACACACAGCAAGCAAAAGCACTGAAATCAGTAAATTGCGTCCAGTAGTTTCAGTTACCTGATCACAAGCTCTACTTAAAATATTGGCTGGAAATAAAAACGTCTTTGTAGTTGTTCTTTGCAGTTGCTACACAGAGAGCATTCCTATCATCAACACTTAAGAGATACTAACAAACCATTCTTCAAAATTATGTTAGAAATTACCTAGTGGACTGCATTTGCCTTGTAGTCTCTGGATCCTCAAACATCTTGACAATAGGTTCAGTTTCAGCTTGAAGCTGCTTCAGCTGTGCAACAACAGTTGTTCTCTTCTCACGTAAAGCTAGACACACAAACAAAAGTTTCAATGTAATGCCTTAAGTTTTTACAGAAACCAACCTGTAATTACCTGGTGCTGACAGCACATTTAAACACGTCTTTCAAGTTTCTTGTCCTCTCAGACAAGTCACAAGACTAGAGATCTCTAATATTTCATTAATTTAATAAAAAAAGCTTCTAACACTTGGTTCCTTTTCTTATGTGTGGAGTTCTAATGAAGTCACTAAAGAGCAGATATAGCCAGAACAAAGTCTGCACTAGACAAGGTATCTTCTGGCTTCCACTAAGGAAGAAACAACCTTTTAAGTAAGTTCACTTATTCCTGATAAACTTGGAAAAAAGTAAACAGTGCTATGACACTGATAAGATGGGTTTTCCTCTAACTGACCAGGGTTCTGAAAGCCGATTTTTAGAATACTTAACTGGAAATTAACAGGAAGAATTTAAAGCAGCTCCATCTGCAAAATTATGATTTGAAACATTATGCATGCTTAACTAGAACATTATTTTTTTTTATGAAAAATCATTAGGAACTAGAACTAACAGCCTTAGATTGATTATTCTACACAAACCCAAACTTCCTCACCAAGTGCTACCAGTGCAATAAAATACATAAACGAAATTCAGAAAAGTCTTTATGCTTAAAAAAAAATAAAGAAAAAACAGCAGCACCCTGAGACTGCCTATATAAGCCAAGAAATATATGGGATCAGAGGAGCCAAATTCCAGGGTCTAACAGCATGCAGGAAACTGTGAAAGTGAGACACACACCAGGACACTCAATGACCAGTGAACCTATTAGGTATTTCTTCCGTGATTTGACTATATATGTATTTTCAGAGGAGGTCCAAGGTGGATAATACCATGATGATGACCCAGCCTAAATCCAAGAATGACTTGCCTGATAGGAAATGTTCCAGTAAGGAAAAATTATCTCCAACTTGAGATGAATCTTGAGATTATAAAAGAGGAATTGAAAACAGATGAAAGAAAAAACATTCAGTTGACTTCCTAAGTGTATGAAAATGTTTTCCTGTGACATCTCCTGGCTGTGTAATTATAAGCTGATCTCATAGACAGGACAAAAGCAACCATAAATTGTGCAGACATATTTCTAAGTAAAACAGTGTAGCTGAACTCAGCTTTGCATACATAAAACAGTGAGGACTTCACAAAAAAAAAAGTGAGAAATTCTAACAAAGCCAGCAATTCCACAAACAAAAAGAACCTGACTGTACATCCATTCTAGTAAATGTGGATGAATGAAAACGATAACTTACTCTGAGATCTCTCTGGTATGTAAGACCTTTTCATAGAAAGCTGTACAAGCTCCATGTGAAAGCATTATCTCTGCTTAGTTAATTTTATAATATTGAGTAAAAAAAAAAGAGATCAAACAACAATAAATCATCATATAAAAAAATCCTGTCAAACTGGTGACATATCTTAGAGACTTTAAAAAACAATGTAAGAAAACCATTACAAGCGTGAAAATTGTTGGACTATATGAAGGCAAATTCATTCAACTTGCAGCTATGACCTTATGGAATTACACACTTAGCAACCTGCTTCAATAATCAGAATATTAAAGTCACTAGACTAGTTTCTTTGTGAAAGTGTGCTAGGATTGCTATTTCTTGTGCTGTTTACTACTTTAGCATTTTACTACTTATTTTCTACTGATAACAGTAAGTCAGGTTGGATGGGACTTTGAGCAACCTGGTCTAGTAGGAGGTGTCCCTGTCCATGGCAGGGGGTTGAAACTAGGTGATCTTTACGGTCCCTTCCAATTTAAACTATTCTATGATTCTTCTCTAACAGTTTAGAAAGCCTGGAACAAGGAGAGAAAGAGGAAGAGGAAAACCTATTCAGCTTTCAGATCTTTATACCCTGAAACCATCTGAATTTTTTAATCAGTAGAACTGATAAGTAACCTAAAGGTGAAGCCATCATTACAACTGTTTCTTAGACTACAAAAGTGAAAACCCCTGGTTCTCAGTATTTTTTATCAGTCCCATGCATCACTGCATACACACCCATAAACAACGACTAGGCTATCGAATGCTAGCATATCAAAGATTCAGTCAAAACACTATATCCAACATCCATATTAGTTCTCTTCACGTATTTCCAAAGAGGCTAACTGCCAACTCTGCAGTTTAAAGAGCCCAGAAAGAGTAAGATCCATAGACAGAAAAGTTGGATCTTGTACATGACTGTGCAAAAGCATCCGAGTCTCTTCCTCCCAAGCTGCAGACAAGACAGACTAATCCCACTCATTTAGAAAAAGGTGAGGAATTCAACAAAATGAAAAAAAGATGGAGAAATAGCAAGAAGTATATATTCAAAGACTAGGGTCAGGACGGAAAAAACTAACCCAGATGAAAATAAATAGAAAAACAAAACCCAAAAAACCCATGAAGCATAGAAATTAGTAAAAGCAAGATATTCTCACTTTCTCCCCCTCCCCAAACGCTCCTTGAAAAGACAGAAATTTAAGTAGTAAACAGGAAAGTTTCCAGTAAGAGAATAAATTTCATATTCATTATGATATTATTAGTTAACAATTATTTTCTTCTAGTGAAACAGCAATTTATATGTTGAGAGAAGGGAAGAAAACATGTATTTTCAAAAACATCCGTATCTCCTCAAAGTCTAAAAACCAACCACAGACTGATGGATTGATGGAATTAGTCACAATGGAAATCTAGCCCTGATATACTGGATGCTTTAAAGAAAAAGTTTAGTGATTCCAAACTGTTGTGCAATAATGTTTAATTTTTGACAGACAAAAACTAAACACAACTCCGTAAGTGCTTGAAATTACCAAATCAGCAATGAAATACTTTAGACATCACTCAAAGACTAAGTTCCAAACTTCCCAGGATCAGGGGATTCTATTTCTTTCAGTATTGCACGTCCTTTTGTTAAGGCCAAATTTAAACAGTATTCTAGCTTTTGAATGCAACAAGCAAATTACCACAAGCTATTAATTTAGATAGAAAGGGTGTAAAACCATTTTTGCTTCTAAGTGAACAGCTTACCATGTGGAATTTCATCAGAATACAAATTTTTGTACACATCCATAGCAAAATCCACCATGTTGGTATCACTGAGGAGATCCAGTTTTCCTTGGAGTAGCTCTTTTTCATTGTATATCTGAAACAGGAATTATTAACAGATTTCTTTGAATACTGTTGAATAGTTTCCCATTCATATTGTATAAATACCTTTATGGCACAGATTAGTTATGGATTTTTGTCCAGTTGAATAATTTGAAACATCCAATCTCACAGCACTGCAAGATCGCGCAGTTCTGTCATTTAGTGTGCTTATGATACAACCTCTCTACATTTCTAGTCTTGGCAAGATAGCAGCAATTTCCTGCTATTTATGAATGCAGGAACTTGAAAGAGTAGTTAGAAGACAAGCCACATTTTAGATTACTATTCCTGCTAAAGTAATGGTAATTCTTACTACAATTAATAGGAAAAAAATCAAACACAAAAAGTCCCTGAAAATTATATCTATTTTATATATAGATAGATATAAATATACATATACAAAATAAATAAAAAACTTGGTCAGATTTTTCTTTCAAAGTAGTGAACACATTCCACAAAATAACATGAACAGTGCAGACTAGTCAAATAATTTAAAGTGGATCTCAGAAGAAATACCCAAGATCAAACTTATAATTATAGCAAGATTAAACACATATATAGCACAGATATGCAGTTAGATCTAGAGCACAACAGCAAATTCAGTTTAGCTTGTGTAACTGAGTGATGTTCTTTCCAATTTGTCTAATTGTTTTTTAAAGTTCCTACCCCATAATTTAGCCATGAGTTGCAAACTGCTGTTAGGTCTTTAAGGTATAGGTGGGGGCCTAAACTAGAGTGTACCTCAAAAATACAATTGCATGAAGGCTGTATTACAATTCACCACACCACATTTACGGACATCTCAGATACAGAACCTGCAGCAGTTTGTTATGCATCACTCTGAGTTGTATGTGTAACTCAAAAAGTGGTTACGTCGAGTCATCTCAACGTATCCACGCTTAACTGGTTCATTTCTGAAGCCTAAAATAATATCTGTTTAAAATTCAAAGCTTATCTAGCTTTAAACATTTTGTTTTCATTTTAAAATGGACCAGGTGAGTGCTTCAGACAGTTTAGATTGATAAGCATTTAGTCTAAGTTATCTCCAGCATTACTGGGCTC
The DNA here is from genome assembly GCA_013398125.1 of Aegotheles bennettii. Taxonomy (NCBI): domain Eukaryota; kingdom Metazoa; phylum Chordata; class Aves; order Caprimulgiformes; family Aegothelidae; genus Aegotheles; species Aegotheles bennettii. Next base: position 113,062 of record VZRW01014032.1, read on the forward strand.
TTTGTAGCAATGTAATTAAACGTATATAAAAAGGCCAACAAGAGACAGCACTAGAAGGTTTAACCCTTGGTTTAAACACAAATTCGTGACAACGTTTTACAACAGAAGCTGATTAGCAGCAGCACCCACACTAACACAGCCCCCGCGGCCCTGGGACCCCGCGGCCGAGGGGCCGACACGCGTGACAGCAGCGAGGGCTGCGGGAGGCTGCCTCGCCCTGCCGGGACGGCGGCAGCAAGCGAACCGCCTCTGCTGCTCCCTCCCCCGAGCCAGGCGAGAGGCCAGAACCCGCGCCGAGCCTGGGGACGGGGGAAGAGGAGCCGCCCCCCGCCCCGCAAGCCGCGCTGCCCGGGCAGAGGCGGCCCCAGGCTTCCCCGCGGCCCCGCTCCCTTCTCCCACGGGAAGGCCCGCGCGCCGCTCCCTCACGCCGTCCCCACGCGGCGCAGAACCC
>VZRW01014032.1:114745-148677 GCA_013398125.1 Aegotheles bennettii
TCCTGCCTGTGCCTGTGTGTGCCTGTGTGTGCCTGTGCTCCTGCCTGTGCGTGCCTGTGCCTGTGCGTGTGCCTGTGTGTGCCTGTGCCTGTGTGCGCCTGTGTGCCTGTGCGTGTGCCTGTGCGTGTGTGTGCCTGTGCCTGTGCGCCTGTCTGTGCCTGTGTGTGTCTGTGCTCCTGCCTGTGCCTGTGTGTGCCTGTGTGTGCCTGCCGTGTGTGTGGGTGCGTGGCACTGACTGCTGAGCAGCCACGGTCACACAGGGACCGAGAGGGCTGGGGAGAGCTGAGACGTGGCGTGTACAGGCAGGGACCTGCANCGGCCTTCTCCTGGCCGTTGCCTGCCTGTGCCTGTGCCTGCCTGTGCCTGCCCGTCCGTGCGGCGGCGGGGCCGGGAGGTGCGGGCCGGTCCCGTCAGAGAGACCGGAGCGGGGGCTGGATCCTGGGCTCGCTCCCGCGCTCGGGGCGGCTGCAGGGCCCGGCGGGGTGCGGGGGGGAGGTCCCGGCCCCGTGGCGGTGGGGCAGGGCCCTGCCCGCGCAGCGCGGTAGTGAGCGCTCAGAGTTCCTCTCACCCGGTGGGGTCAACTCAATGGAACTCCATCTCCGAAGGGGTGAATTTCTCCTGACAGCGTTACAGAGCAGCTTTTATGCGTGAGTCCGGCCCCACCACTCTGTGCGCCGTGTCAGAGCTTGGCTTGGCTCGGTCCGGTAAAGAGGAGCTGGAGGGGGCCTGAGCTGCCTTTGGCACCGAGTGAAAGTCACCGAGTGCTGGTCCGTGTTGGCCGTGGTTCTGAGCTCTTGGGGGTCCAGGCATGATGTAAGCTGCTGTTAGGAGGTCAGAGAGCTGGTGGACAATGGCTCACACAGCGACATCCAAGCAGGTGTGGGATTGTATTGTTGAGTTCAGCAACAGGAACGGGGGAACCCCCAGTATTGGTAAAGACTTGGGTCACTTCTTGTAGTCAGGATAAGGAAAATAGCAAGTTCACCATGATGTTACCCCACCAGAACACTGAAGGATATAAAAGGTACTGAGGTACTTTCTGCTTTTACAGTTTGTAAGTTTTCTGCTGATTTTTGTTGGGACATAACAGCTGATTGTAGTGAGTCAAGCCTCATGTCTTCCCATAAAGCATCACCCAAGCCTTTGTCCCAAAGAAACTTTTCCTTCCCAGAGCAGAGACATAAGTCATTTGCTTAGTGAATCATAACTACACACTATGTCTGTGGAGCTATGGTAGCTATTTGTGCTGAATACAGATTAGTTTTAGGCTTGGTTGATTTGTTTTAAATATAATGGGAAAATGAGAAATAAGGAGGTAGAATGTTTGCTAAGGCATTCTTCTGTCTGCTAGTGGTGGTCTTCATACCATAACAGAAAGATGTAAAGGCTACAGAATTAATGATGTGACAGGCTGATTTTTAGAGGTAAGCCTCTAGAGCAGCTCAATGAATGATTACAGTGGTAGAAGGTGTCCTGTTAGGAAAAAAAAAGCACGGGATGAATGAAGTCAGTTCTTCGTGTGACCCTGAGTTATTAACACTTTTATATAAATCTGTGGTGTGTGTAGTTTTGTATATAGTAATGCTCTTCTCAGGACATCATCTGTGGAAAAGAACCTCTTTTTATCTGCAAGACAACCTTATATTTTTCATGGTAATTGTAGATATCATTTGCTTTGAATGGAACTTGCATGATGCCTGCATATTGCTGATGGCATACATTATCTCTAATAGTGAGAGCTGTTCCCTTGTAATACTTTTTACATAGTAGCTATGTGGGTTTCGCCAGGGCCTGTTGAAGCTTGCTGTTGGTTGTGCCTCCTTACAGCAGATAAGTTACAGAGCTGTCAGTGGCAAGCAGGCTGCAGAGTTGCCAGTGGAAGGTCCTCAGCAGTGCAAAAGGCTAAAGCATCCAAGGCATTGTGCAGTGCTCGATTCTGTTTGATGAGTGCCTATCTGCAAGAAACAAGTACAGTAATGAGTGAAAATGTATAAAGGACTAGCTGGGGAGAGCCTTCTAGCAGAAAAACTCTTACAACAATACTATGCCAAGAGGAACTGTAAGGACAACTGTTTGTTGTGAGTTCCCAAAGTGGAATATACTCTGCACTGGGGACAGTAAAGCATGTCTAACTGCTTTAGCCATATCATTTAGTGAAATAGCTATGTCCCTCTTGGTGAAAATTGTTCTAAAATACATTTAAGCTTTCATGGCAAAACAGTCTTAGCCAGTCTTTACTGAATAACTGGAAATTTGGGGTTATTTTGAAGTCTTGCACAAACACCTGACACGAGGCATAGTAACCTCTAGGCCAAATTTCGTTTTTGACATAGACCAGACTTGAAGCTAAAGTGCTTTAGTGGAGTGCTTCCCTTCTGGAAATTCAGTCCACTGTACTTAAGATTCCTAAGTACCGATGTACTTAAGATTGCTAGTTTGGTTCATGAAATAAAGCCATTTGGCTAGAATTATCTAGAAAAATATCTTCAGAAAATCAACAGGAATTTGTCTTACTTGGGCTGGCTCTTTTGATTTCATAGTTCTTAAATAGTGAGGAACTTTTGTTTAAAGGAGCCTGTTTACATAATTGGTTGTCATTTATCTTACTGTTAACACAAAAGTGGGATCCAACGTTCTTTGAATTGTTAGAATTGAATAATCACTAGGAAATAATAGTAAAATATTTTTCTGTCTCACATTATCAAAAGGAAATTGAACCTATTAAGTTCTTCCACATCCTTTGTCACAGAAGATAGACTATATGATTCAATTCTTATGTAGCGGCTTTATTTTTTTCATTTTGGTATTTGTAATTTGGAAATGGTATTTCTGTCTTTTTACTTTGTCTTTGTTTATGTCTGAAAAAAGATTTTAATTCCTGCATTGCAGAAATATTTTTACACTTGTTAAAATAAAAATATTCCCAAAATCAAGCATGTGACATCTAGAGGAATTCACTGCTGTCAACTATTTCTGGGTAGCAATCCAATTACACTAAGTGTAGCTCATAGTTCAGTTGAATCGTCATAAAATAGAAGATGACGACATTGTTTTATAAGCAGGTTTTCCTCATTTGGAAGGATGACCATATGAAAAAGTTGAGGGCAGCTGTACTTACCTGGTTGTACTTTACCCGTGAGTGGTGTTAGGCTCTGTGCTCAATTTTCAATGTGACGTTTTCTGTATTTTTGGAAATGTTTCTCTGATAAAAACCCCAAATAATCTATGAAACTCTATTGTGTTGCAGCATTCCCCCATAATTTGAATCAAGTGAATGTTTGAATAGAAATCAGTCAGTTCTAATACATTCTCTCTCAAGGTTTCAACCAAACTTAGGTTTTTGTAAAACAGGTGGATGGAATAAATTTTTTTTCCTCCACAAAAGTAGTGAAGAACATACAAAGGAAGGAGATACTTATTTCAGAAAGAAATGGGTTTTATGTATATATTCTACTTGTGGGAAAAAAGACTCCCTTTCTTCTAGCTTACAAATACAGGATACCTCTTGGAATAAAGGCTTCAGAGTTGGCTCTCTTATGTAGGTGTCTCTGCTGACTCACATCCCCTTAAGGGATACGTCATGTATCATAATATGCTGGCAGGTGATAGGGTTAAAATTATAGTTGCAAAGAAGCCTATATGACTTGTGGCTTTGAGCCTGTTTTTAGTCTATTGCTTTGCCTTAGAGAATGTAGTATATCAAAGGAATGGAGGGGGAACCTTTTATACAGAAATAGTCCTTATCTTTCCACTCCGGTGGTATAATTTTGATTTTGTTCATCAACATAATGAGAAAAGGTAGGAGAAAGTATAGTTCGATTTGGAAATAACAAGTGCATCTTCACTGTTACCAGCTTGCCCAATTCTGTGCTTTCAAGAGAGATTTGAAAGGCCTGTTAGAAAGCAGAACTAGATTTGGGAATTACAGAAGACTTCAGCTAGCTTAATTGGATTGCTTAGGAATAAATGAATTTAGTGGTATGTATGACATAGTGTACTTTGGATATACAAAGCAAGGCAAAGGAAATTGCAAGTAAAGCTTTTTATCCCAGAGTATTGGAATCAGTGAGGAAGGGCATAATTTAATCTCAAATCTTTATTATTGGTGGTGATGGGTGAACATTAAAGAAAGCAGTTTTGTTTTCCAATCCCAAGTTGTTTGCAGGAGAGAGCTGTGCAGAAAAACCATGGAGTTCAAGTACACTTGAACTGGAGAGGAGAGAAATGCAGTTTTTAAAAATATGCATGTTCTGAAGTTTTTTTCTTTTATTATATTGTAAATGTTCTGTTGTTTCTTTATCTAGTACTGTATTTGTTTATTTAATTATTGCATTATTTAAATCCAACTTTGATGAAACTGGTCATCCCCCTTTCAGTAATATGGCACATTATGGATACCATATTGCTCTAATACAACTGCAGATGTGTAACATCCACAACCCTAAATATGACACCCAAATACTGGATTTTAAAATACCTGAGCAAAAGTAGTACCCAAGCTTAAGCACTGTGTGTGCCCTGGTTGATCTCTAGGTTCGTTTGGAACCAGTCAGCTCTGATCCTGACATCTATAGCTCTTAATATAAATGTTGCGTGACCTTCTTAAAAGCCCTACTATTTGGAGCACAAATAGACAGACAGGTCAATCCCATGATAAATTAATGTTCAAGTAAGCTGCCTAAAGAGTTTATTATTTTATCACTTAATTTTTTTTTTTCATAAACCAGCCCACTGTACACCCTGGCATGGGTTGCCAAATACTTCATTTCACCTCCCAGGAGGATAGATACTATTCTCTTGCAACAAAGCAAATTTTAAAGAGAAGAGAGAGGCTTGGGCTTGTCATCTGGACAAGTGAACAAGGCAGTTGGGGCAAATAAAAGTTGAGAATGTTCCTCTGTCCAAACCATAAATGTTGCTGTGAGAAAATGGTCTGGACATTGGGTTTAGATATCTTAGGAAGAACTTGCTATTAAAAGCAGGGGTACTCTTAAATAGGTGATTCACTGGCAGCTGCATGTTTGCCTGCCTTTATTGAAGAAATAGTTTATCATTTCTCAGGATTGTTTGTTAATCACTCTGCTGTCAGCCTGCCCTGTTAATTTGGGGTCCAGGCTGGCTGCAGTGACATGGAGGATGGGGTGTCAGAGATCCCAGCCCCATACCCATTCTGCCCCATTCTGTTGCAGGACAGGACTGGGGCTGGCAAGCCTAATCCTGCCTGCGTGTAGTAGCTTCACAGAGCTGAGTAGCTTGGGAAAGAGTGGTGGTGAATTCTTGCAGGTAGTGCTAGATGCCTTTACTCTGGGAGCTCTGGGGTATATAGCATGGATTTAAGGGCAATGTGTAGACATCACATGAGCTTGCTGTATAAATACAGGCAGGATATTTCACCTTTGGATACCTTTATTGTACCTGTGTTCAGGAGGTTGTGATGATGGGCACAGTCACTATGGCAAATCCTACAAGAAAGCTGTATTCAAGTTAGTCTAATACATCCATGGCCTTTTGTATTGGTGTCAGACAGGTGGTATTTGTTCAGAAAGGATGGGACTGGCTGCAGAATACTAGATTGTAGTATTCATGGGCAAGGTGGAATAACCAACAGCCCATAGCGGATCTGAGTACTTGGGTTTATTCCAGCACCGCAAGATGCTTTTACCCTACCAGATTATCTCACATTCACTCTCTCCCCCCCTACACCCCCCCCCGGGCAACCCCCCACCCCAGCATTATGTTCAGTAGGTCTTTGCATCCCTTCCCAGCAGGGACATCACTGCTGATCCGGGAATGTTGGAGATGAAGTCGTGTTGGATCATGGTGTGATGCTGCTCGCAGTTACTGGCCTCAGACATTACAGACCAAGGTCCCTGAGCACCCCCTGGCAGTTGTTTCCACACATGCCCCCTGGTCTCCTGGATCTTTCCTCCAGCTGGGATTTTCACTGCCATCTTTCCAGGCCCCTTTTTTCTCTCCAAAGCCATGTCTTTTTTTTTTTTTTTTTTTTTCCAGGACACCCTTATTTGAGGCCCCTAGCCTCCCATTTTCTCAAGTAGTCTATGTATAGAAACACAATGCATGATCAGCTTCCTAATTGGGGGTTCTGTCTCTGTATTAATTGGAGGAGTTGGGATGTGCCACTCTTCAGTCACAGTTTTATCAAATTTATAGCCAGGCTGTACTGGTTGCCGGTAGGAAGCAGCAGTCTTCCCGAGAGTTCAAAAGTTCAGTTTCAGACGTTCACACAGGTGTAGACCCAGTTATCACCTTCCTGCTAGTCTTTAAACTTTTTTTTTCCCTATAACAGTAAAGGGCCAAAGATGCCTGAAAATACAAAAAGAAACCATCTCTGTTCTCAGGCTTTGTCCATGGGAAGTGGACTGAGTCACCATGCTAACTACAAGAAAAACATTCCAGTCTTACAGTGTTCCCTGTACTCATCTCAAATTAACTTCTCCAGGAGGGATAACATTTTAGGCGCATTTGTTGAGGAGGAAAATTGAAGCAGGGAGATGATAAAGACTTACTCAGAGCTAGCACAATAGATTGGTGGCAGGACCAGGGAAAGAGGAAAGGATCTGACCTCAGTCTGGTCTCTTGCAATACTTAATTGTTGTAGGGGCCTCCAGACAGTAATGAGTCTAAGACAGTGGAAAGCAGAATTTCTCACGGGGGCGGGGGTTGTGGTGAAGATGTTCATTTCTCTTCTTTTGTTCAAGAGCTGTCTTTGAAGGCATTGTTCTTCCACAGCTGCAGTAGCCTACATTCACTGTGATAATTGTGGGACAATATGTAGAATGGATGATTGATACATGAGATAAAGTTGTGTAAGAATATTACTAGAACATCATATGGAGATAATAAATTACGCAAAGGCAGCTCAAAGAAATAAGCTAAGGACAATTTTTGTGGAGTACGATGTGGGAGATGGTACAGCAGATCCAAATAGGGATAAAAACGCTAGGAGAAACAGCAACTAAAACATTCTCTGGAACAAGTCACATAACAGGACACAAGTTGAAGTATTACAGCTAGGTAAGGCAGTAAAAAATACACTAAGCAGGTCATGGGCAGAAAAGAAAACAAATCCTCTATGCTCATGAAGAGCTCTGTACTCCCTGCACACCCTGTTACCATTTTTCCGTATCAGAAGGAGCTGTAAGTGGGCTTTTTTCCTTTGGTAGGAAATCCAGGTGTACAGGCAGGGTCTGGGTATTTGGGAGGCTGGGTCCAAGAGACACCACAGAGCTTGCAGAGCAGTCTAGACACATCCAAAGAGGCAGGAGGATGTAACAGTAGAGAGATTACAGAATGTGAGATGAACAGAAGCAGAGCACATGTGGGTAGGATGTACTCTCCTACACTCATCAAGGGTGTAAGAGACAGACAGCAGTGAGCAGGCAGAGTTCATTTTGGGTTTGATTTTTTTTTTTAGACATCCTTTATAAATTTGTTACCAGCTCTGTGCTAAGGTTTTTGAGAGCCAGGTATTCTCACATTTTCCAACCTTCTATTCTTGTTATTTATCAGTTGTACTATAGAGTGTGGACAGTTTGAGCTCTCAGAAGAGCATCTTGAAAGATTTTATAACAAGAAATTTGAAGTGGATAAAAAAGAGAAAAAGCAGCCTGCAGTGAGAAGAAATTGTTAGTACTAAAGGAGTATCTGAAGTGAAGATACTAACTTGTTATTAACATCCATCTACTAAGTCCACAACTTAGGGTTTTTAGCAGATACTGTAATAAACATGGCTGCTTTAGGAACAAGCAGTGGAAGGAGGAATGGCATAGGCACTCCTGTAAAATTACTGTATTCACCCTGTGGTCCTGGGCTTCTCTCTCCTTTGACGATGAAGGGAGATTAGTTACTAAGATGCTGTGATTGCCTCTCCCAGTACGAACCAGCTCAGAATCCCCATTCTAAATGCAGCCTCAGCCAGGAAAGTGAAGGGAAAGCTGGCTTTTCTTTCTTACTTTTGTACACATGGTACAATATTGATCTGCACAGTTCGTATTGGTGTTTTCAGTCAACAGAATGTGATGTCTTAGATCTCAGCAATTATTCTGTCCTTGCCTAACAAGACTGGTGTTTCTAAATGTCTAGTGTCATAGCCTTGTAGACTAGTCTCCTGTGGCATGATACAATCTTAGGGAGTTTGATCCAAACCTGATGAAGGCAGTGGGAAGGATCAGTTTATTTTGGTGGATTTCAAGTGGTCAGAAACAGATACAGGATTTGGACCAGAGCATTAGTGTAACAGGTTAGTTGGGGCCCTGAGCAACCTGGTCTAGTGGGGGATGTCCCTGCCCATGGCAGGGGAGTTGGACTAGATGACCTTTAAGGTCCCTTCCAACTCAAGTGATTCTGGGATTCTGTAACAGATAATATTATTGCCTGCAGCAGCACAGCATTTTCCCCATTATACTAAATCAACTTAAGATAGAGGTCAAATTTTCCTTTCCCCTCCCAAAATACTGAAAATATTTCAGTTGCCTGTGCTAATCTTTTACAATATTGTTATTTCAGAAATACAGGCATCATGAGCTACATAAAGGCACAGAATGTTACGAAACTGATACGTGTCAAGTTGTTGAAGCAACGTTCGTTCATGATGTTATGTGTTAAGTTTCATCGCACAGGGAAGGTATGTGTGGGTTTTTTGTTTTGTTTTTTTTTGTTGTTTTTTTTTTTCAAGCTGAGTTATTAGGCCCTGAAAAATGTAAGTGCTGATATAATTTGAAATAGTATTTCCTGAAGGGCCATGTTAAAGCAATATTCTAGGAGTCTAATAAGCCCCATTGTGATAGTCATTTGTCACTTTATCCCTATAGGCAAATTTGTAAAAGTTAGTGGAGGCTATTTGTCAAACTTAAGTGCTGCTTACAATTTTATTTCCAAAATACAAGTAGTTTGTAAATATTACTAGTTGTCCTTTTCAGATTATTTTGGTAAAAATAGTTTTGAATAGGACAGAAGGAGGGGAAAAGTGTCTAAAGTGAAATTGTTTATACACTTGCTTAATTATGAAGAACTAATTTTCTGTATAAATAGGTTAAAGCTGAGCCTGCACAGTTTTAGTCAGAAAATTTGGATGGTCAATGTGTAAAAGCTCCCTGTGCCAGTAGCCAATACTCAGAAAAATGCAGGTATTTTAAATAGGGTTGGTTTAAGAGGGGGGACTAGTGTATTGGTGTCTAAAAGTACATGAATTGTGTATCCTGCTATTTGTTCTTCTCCAAATGCGAATGCTATCTTGCAATTCCAAAATGTTCTTGTCAGTATATATTTCAAACAGTTATCTTTGTAGATGGAAATTAAGCTTCCAGTCTAGTAAATTCCCCTTAACTCTGATACGGTTTAATGAAGTTTGCATATAAAGTATTTGCAATACTAAAAAAAAAGGCTGATAAAAGAACACTGCCTTTACAGTAGCAAAATTATTTGTCGTTATTGCTTTTTAACATGTTCTTTAAAGCATGGCTGTATGAAAATACTTACAACTGAAAATCATATTCCACTTAACTACAGCATTAGTATTTTACAGGGAGCTGGGTAAAAACCTTTCGTCTTTTAAATTAGGGGAATTTAGGGTTTTCTTTTTATCTTTCATCAAGTTACTAGTTATTTTCTGACAAATCAAAACCAGAGAGTTTAGATAGCTGAACTCACATTAAACTTGTAGGCTTATATGGTCTGGTTTAAAGTAGCTCTTAGAGAAGTGATAGTCCTTCCATGTAGCTTGATAGGCAGTCACCCCAATTCATAAAACAGATACGGAAACAAAATGAGGGAGTGCTTGTTTTCCTGAACTTTTTAATCAGCAAATGCTTCCACAAAGATGGATCAAATCCTCTTTTTTAATTTAATCAGCATAAATGAATTAAATTGAAAACTGATTAGCTCACAGTTGAGAGAATTTCTCTGCAATGACTTGTAAAACTTGCTAGGGATTAACCCCAAATCCCAGGACCTGTATTCTTTTACGTTGCCTTTTCTAGTGGCATTATTTGTTCACAGTAAGAGACTTTAGAACCCTTCTTTTGGAGACTGCTGAAAGACTTAAGTGCTTTTCACCTGTGTTTTAAAATGCTTATCTTATTAACACACGCTTATATGTTTTAAAATGCTCAATAGTTCTCCAGTAAGAAATTTCTGAGAATCAGATAGTGAATCAATATTTATGAAGTTGAGTGTGAGTTACACAAAAGTAATATTACATTACTCTAAGTAGTAGAGGAATTGCCATGATTGTAAAGTAGTCATTCCATTAGCTTGATCTCAAAGCTATGCCTGCTTCTTTTCTGCAGAAGACAAAAGCCCTTGAGAAAGTGCTCATGCAGTTATGAAAAGTTCTATTCTTACATCAACAACATGTTAATGATAAGCATAACTTTAGCCTGTTGAGATAGGATTATTTAAAATAATCATTATATGTCAAATGTTTTTAGAAGTTTTGCAGTCTCATTTTTAAGTCCAGATCATAGCCAAAAGGTGGCAGTATTCTATTCAATATTCATTTGCAAAACAGTATAAAAATGCATGTATTTATTGACACTTTGTGTCTAATATCAGATCAAACTGGATGATTGTATCCTGAGAACAATGTCAGCTTATTAAAATGACTTTTTTAGAATGAGATTAGATATGGACTTTCTTGCTTATATCTGAAATGTTGAAAAAAATAATCTGTTAAATAAATTTTAAATATTAGGTGTGTAGTGTTTCACATGATAACTATGTTGACACTGAAAGATAACTGTTGTCTGGGTGTTTTTATGGAGTACTTAAGAGCATCAGAACTTTAAGTGTTGGCAGAGTTAAGTCGTTTTACCTTCAAAAAGAGAGAACTTAATCATCATGTGCTTTTAATGTGAGCCAAAACTGCTGCATTAAAAGCAATTTGTTTTATACACCCTACAGATGCTGTATATTTTTCAAAAAGTGAGTATGGGCTTTTTTGTGCTGAGACAGCAATAAGTTGAAGAATTGTTGAAATAGTATTTTTCCTGACTGCGAAGTTTTTTAGCCATACATCAATGGTTTGTCTCGGAATAGTTTGAGATAAAAGTTTAAAAATTAATGGAAGAGAATGCTTGCAAGCCTGTTCAAGCAAATGTTTCCATGTAAATTTTGATCCATAGTTATGTTAGATGTAAATATGAAGTTACTGTAGTTACAGAATAAGTTAAGTCCACTGCAGTAAATAAGTACTTTATATTAATATGAAATACTTTTAAAAATCAGTTCTTGTTGCAGTCTTTTAGAAATATTTCAGAATCAAAGACCTGTTCTGCAAATGTTGTCCAGCCTGTTTCCCTGTGAATATTTCGTCCTTTCCAGTGTTGAAAAGTATTGATAAACATTACATGTGGGATAGCAGAAAACCTAATTCAAAGGGCAGGAACTGGAAAATCCAATTGAAATGGTACTGCTTTTTAATATGCTTCCATACTCACCTCCAGTAGAGTATAATTCACACCTGTTGTTTTTTTGTAATGTCAAGCAAAACACAGTTGGTACAATTCCTAAGGGAGCTGGAATTAATTGGCCTTGAGATTCATCACCGAATTCTTTCTCTTTTGCTGCTTTATTTTCTGGAATAGCCCACTCACTACTTCTCTAAGGGCTCTTCCTTCAAAACAGGACAAGAGACACGTTTTTGTTCAAGAATCATTTTGGTATTCTCACATTGACAAGAAAGTTATGTGAAATTTATTTGTTTATTTAATTGAATGAGGCAGAGCATTGTCTCTTAGGCACAAATTCAGGAAATCTCATGAAGGTAAGCAGGATGAAGGTATCAGACAAATATAACTGGATGTCACAGATATAACTAAGAGACTTTTCAGAAGGCCAAAATGGATGATGTTATTTTTTCACCAATAACTCATCACTTCTTTAAAAAAGAAAAGTCCTAACAGAGTACAACTGTGTAAATGCTGACTTTGCTAATAATCTGTTTCCTGCTGGGCTCCAGTGTTTGTGATCCATCTGCTTCTAGAGTCTATTCCCAAAGAGTATTTTAGGAAAGCTTACTTATACAGAAAGGCCTAGAAATTTCCTGGAATTATTCTGGGAACAAATCCAGAGGATAGTGAAAACTCTGGGACTTACGTTTGTATATGGATATCAAAAAGAACCATTGCTTGGGGCGGTGTGTTCCCAAGGTATTTAATATATTCCTGGAGGAAGGGGGGAAGTCTTCCCAGTGTATGCATCACATTTTAAGGAAATTTGGTCAGGATGCACAACATGACTATAGGAATAATACACTTACTTTACATTTCAAATGCTGTGAGCACATCTAAATCTAAAAGCAATGGTAAAAACTTCAAATAAAATGTAATTGTCATAACTGTCACCGTGTAGGTTGAATATAGCTTTATGCATGTGCAGTTACATAAGGGAGTAAATGATGCTTACAGTTTTCTTGCTGTAGTTAAACTAGGGTTTTTTATGCATTCAGATATTACTTTTAACGGTAAACTTTGCGACCATATGAAAGTAGAGCTTTAGGTTGAAGTTTTGTCTCCTAAGAGAAGGATGAGCTCCTTGAACAAAACTGAACAAGCTGGGGAAGGATTTGGAAAGTTTTCACATTCGTGCTTGGGAGGAGGTTTGCATCTGCTGGATCCACGTGTGCTTTATACCATATATTTACTGCTGGGGATGGTCTGTGCCTATGCACTTGTTTCTAGTGGCTGCTATCGCTGCTCTTCAGAGAGGCTGTGGTTTCCTCTTGAACTTCTGCCTTGCCAACACCCTCTGTTTTGTCTTGAGGCCAAATGCAGCAGTAGGCGGAATGGGGGAGGCTGTGCACATGTATGGCCATTCCTGAAGTGCATGTACTGCATCATGTGTTGCTCATCGGGTGAGACTACATTCCTGAGGCACTAGTGAGTTATCCTTATGTCTTGGTGATACTTCAATAAAAATATAACTGGCTTGCTAAATTTGTCCTCTGTGTTTCTCCAAGAAAAGCTTGTGATATGCAATAAATCAGCAGTTATTACTTACGTGCTACAGTGTTGGTTTTGACCTGTCCATATTAATTGTGGAAATTAATGGAAAATTTGCTCTCTCCCACTTGATAATAATTCCTTTTTTTTTGGTGATGTTTCTGTAGTTGACATTTTAGTAGCTAGCTTCCCAGCAATGGTTCCAAGCTTCAGTTTTGATTGAACATGCTTGTTTTACTTCAAAAAAAAAGGTAATGCACCTTAAACTGGTGAGCAAAACTTACCAAAAACTAGTTCATTACATTTGTATGCCTCTACTCAGGATTGCTTTTGGGGACTAAATGCAAGGCAGAAGGTAGGTTCTAGGAACTTTTATGTCTCTTAGGGGTTTTGGTATTAATTTAACTGGGACATAAAATGCGAATCGGTCTACAAGGGAAATAAAATTCCTATAAAACTGCCCATCTCTCTTGGAAGTTACAGGGAGACTTCCAGGGCTGAAATGAAGTTGGGTAGGCCAGCATCTCCTTTGAAGATATGGTTAATGATGACATTGTGGCATGGGCTCTATCACCCGACTCGAAGTTGCTTTATCACCCGACCCCACCTGGGAGGGAGAATTGGGAAAAGGAAAGGAGACCCGTGGGTTGAAAGGAAAACAGATTTAATAGAATAATAGTAATGATCTAATATTACCCCCGAGACTAATGCAAGATACAAAGTTATACTCAGCTCCAGGCAGCAGTTGTGAGCAGAGTGCTTCTAGCAAGTGAGGGCACACAGCTCCAGCGGCGATCCCAGCAAACAGAGGAGCAGTCCTTGGGCATGGGACAACCAGTTAGTCAGGCAGGGTGCTCTCGGGAAAGCAGCCATGGCAGAAGCCCCCCTGGAACCTCTTAACGTCTCGATTTATAGTGAGGATGACATTTATGGTATGGAACACTTGGGTTGGCCAGCTTGGGTCAGCTTTGCCCTTCCTGGCCCACTTCACCTGCAGGGTTTAAAACTACCCTTGACTGTGGTTAGTACGGAAACCTGCACACCAGAGCATCTCATCTCTTTTGTTCTCACAGAACTGGACTCTGCACTCTCCCAAAACTACAGTTTCTCTGATCAAAAAAATGATTTTAGAATTCTATCCCAGCAACAGCAGGACACATTGCTAAAGAACATAAAGATAGTGGGACTGATCCTGTGCTCTTTGTGTGCTCTGAACTTGCTGTGAAGTAATAGAAACTGCATTCTTTTTTTCAATCATTTATTTGTGGCACTCATGGTTACTCTGCACATATCTTACTGGCACACAAACAAGAGAACATCATAGGTTTTATAAGAAACTACTGTTTCTATTGCAGATGATTGGGAGATAATATTCTAGATTCTGTAGCACTGATACCTTCCGGTCCCACTTTTTGACATTCCCAAGCTCATATGTTTTGAAGAATTAAATTTGGTGAATGTCATCATGCACTTATATATATATTTCCCTAGAATTTGGGGGCTTTATTTTAAGGGCTGCTTTTTATTACCTACTATGCATTATTATAGTTTCTTAAATTTCCATTTTTCTACCTAAAATTCAGAACCATTTCAGGACAATTTTCTATTTTAGGAGAAATTCCTATTTTATTTACAAATACCAGTAACACTGTACAAGAGAATCACCTTGTTCTGTTCATCAGATTCTTCCTTCGGGTATGGACAGGGAGAACTTGCAGGAGGATTTTCACACATACAAGATTATTCCTAGCTGGAGCATTGTACTGACATCCAATTGTGGAGCCTTTTGCAGTGGGCTTCACTGGCTTTAGAGGATTTGAACTAGGAGAAATTGTGAGTTAGATAGGTGGATTGTTAAAACTTAGAGCTACCTCCTTTGCCTTCTATGAGAGTAAAACAGTTTAACTGCTCAGATGAATAGGTCTTGCATTCAACAGCCGTTACTTTACATGTAGTAATTTTTGAGATGATATGCCAGTCAGTTTTTAACCCAGTTCACTGGGGAAGTAGGGTTTCTGCAGTCATGCCACAGGTACCTCTGTTGTTCCTGTGTAACACTTGCTTAACCTGCAGACCAGTTCAGTCAAATCTGAAAGTAGAGTAGAGATCCCAGAGGGAAGAATCTTCTGCAGTAGTTTCAGGGACTAAAGACAGCCCCTGAACCTATTTATTCATCTATCAGAGGATGAGGGACTTGATTTTCAGCTGGATTTCCTGGCTAAGTAGATCAATATTTACATATGAGTCAGCCCATCAGGTATGTATCTAGCTGCAAGATATAGAGGGTTATGTCTCTTGTCCAACAGAAAAAAAATAGATAAAAAAAGTAGATAAAACAAAGTAGATAAAAAGAGCTTGAAGATGATGTTGCAAAACATGAGTGTGTGTGTTGAGGGGAGTGAGGGAGTGTTGGTGTTACTGTTCAGCCACAAGACAAGAAGGCAAAACCAGTTTTTTCAAGAAATACTTGATTGCAGCTGATCAAGTATGAAAGAAACTTTAAACTCTATTTCATTAATAGCTGCTATCTAATGTATCTACAGTTGAAAATATAATCACGCAAGTTAAAGAAATTGAGCATCAAAGAACTTGGCACTTTTGGAAAATTGTCGGTTTTGTGGACTTTTGGAGTCTCACATTCATCCTAAATTTTCTGAAATTATTTTAAATTTTACTTAATACAGTAGAACTTTAAAATGTGGGAAATCCTCAGGGAAAAATATATCCTCTAAAAAGCCAAGGCACTTCCTTATGGTTGATGCAGCTTAACACATCTTACTTGGTTGTTCTGGCAACCAGCCTATAATCAGTCTCCATTAAGACCGTTCTATGTATCAGACTTGAGGAACTGCAGAAAACATGAGAAATGTAAAAGCAGAAATGAACTTGTGCATACCTCTTTTCCCACAGTGGTGAAGTAAAGATCTAACACGTGACTGAGGGGAAAGGTGTGGGTAGTGCTGCTGGAAATCACCACCCTAAGGGCCTTGCTCTTACGGGCTTAGGTCAAGATCATAGCAAAAATGGTGTTCTTTACTCCCTTAAAAGGATGCGTATGTTGCTAATGCAGTCCCTTGGAGGTATGATTAGTTACTCAGAGGAAAATGCTTGTCCTCCCATTGGCAAAGTATGTGTAGGAATCACAGCTGTTACTCCAAATACTGAAAATGTCTTCAATAGCTGTATACCCTGAGCTCAAATAAAAACTGACTGGCTCTAGCTATTGCTGTTGTAGAAGTTAACATTTCTTTTCATCCATGTCTTGCTCTGCCCTGCCTGAGGATAACAGGATGTAGATTTTGAAAAATTCAACTGTATATGTAGGTAAAAAATTTAATTATATCCCTTAATGAAAATGTTCAAGCTGATTTACACAATATTGACATAAATAGACAGAACATCTGTTTTTTTCACAGATAAGTCAGTAAGATGGCTGGCTGCCTGTCTTCATACCCGAAGCTGATGTGAAACAGCCCAAAGCAGAACATTATGCAGATAGTAGGGTTCCAGAGTTTACAATACACCAACAGGCTGTCTTAAAAGGTGTCTTCATATTTGCATGCATATTACTTGCTATTCCATTCCTTCATAATTTAGTATACTCTTAAGGTTTGCTAACCGAACTGTAATTAAGTATTGCTTGGGCCACTCCTAAAACTGAAGGTTCGGAGTAAGGGATGATTCACCATGATGCATATAAACAACAACATGCCACCTCAGTTCAATAAAATGAAATTCACTTTTCCAGTTTTTAATCATACAGAGTTCAGATGAGGTTGGAATACAGCTCAAGGTATCTGTATTTCAGATTTCACTGTTCACAGCACAGCATATTTTTCTATTTACATTAGTTACACTGAGATTGAGAGAGAGACAATTTTAGGCTCTGGAACAAGCCACTGCTGAAATAGTACCTGGTTCATTCATTTTAGTGGAGCTACTTGCTTTCCTCCAAGAAATACTTTTTTACTCACGATTATTTTATTTTGTTGTGCCAACTGCATATATGTGTAAGCAGCTTTGATATTGCCAGTAAGTGTAACTCTATGACCAAACTTTTGCAATAATTTTTCATATTGTATGTGGTTGATCACCGTTTGCTTCTGTGTTCCTTAATACGATTTTGCCATTGAAAGCAAACATGCCAAATAGAACTGCAGTATGACAAATACAGATTTATTTCAACAATCCAAACTGTTGATTTAGAAATCCAAAGCACTTGCCAGTATTTCACGAAGTCTTTCAGAGCTCAGAAATAATGCAATAGATATAACACCCTGTAAAACATTGCATCTTATGAGCATCTCAACTCCTAGAGGATACCAGCCCTTTGGTACAGAGCTGAGAGCAGGCATCTACAGAGTCCGGTGAAGTGGAATAGTAGAAAGATGCATCTTGCAGATTAATTTCCTCTCAAATTTTGGAAGCTCTTTGCTTGTCACACGTGTACAGGTGGCATAGTTCTTATTTTCAGGCCAGTGTATATCCTGGAATAGGTTAACTTTTTCCTAAGCAGCATTAATACTTCACATGCAACTTATGCACAGAAATATAGGAGAGTGATCCTGGGTCAGGTTTCATCTTGGCCATCCTTTCTGAGTTTTAAGTGCTCTAATCACCTTAGTCATTATCAAAGTTGTTTGCACTGTCACCATGGTAGTTTTTAGCAGTGGAAGAACACCAAATGTCTGAATTTCAGCAAGGCCTTAGAACCTGAACTAGACAAGTAGGGGCTGGCTCTGAACCCCAACTTAATGTGCCACAGCATCCTGAGTTTGATACCTTAAGACTAACTTCTCTCAAAAAAGAGAGATTTTTAGACACTGTTTTTCTAATGTTACCATTGAGCCAGGAGAAGAATTTCGCTTCAGGTATATTTGTGTTAAAACAACTTTCACTGTAGCTTTGGTAATTGTTTCTGTAAACAAAAAGTCAAATGACTGATCAGGTCCCTCCATTCACTAGTCCTTCAGATCTTTCTGGACATCAATAAGAATTTTGACTTCAACTGAAGGAACTAATTCTTAAAAGCTTATGTTTAGAATTATTCGTCACATAGCATGGTAAAACATCTGTAAATAAATAGTAGGTTAAGTAATTTAATTCACTGAAGTGCAGAGAATGCAGGTAATTGTTTTAATCATTGCAAGCTAACTAAAGACAAAGACAACATGCAGGATAGCTGGCTGAAATAGCAGCTTTCCGTTTTCTTTGCAAGTAATTTTTCTCTTTGTTTTAATCTAGATTTCACTTTGCATTGTATTATTCTGAGGAGGCATCATTAATCTTTCCAGTCATTCTGCTATCATACCTGTGTCCCCTGTGGCTTGGGGATTCAGATCTTAATTCCTTTGAAAGTTCCTGGTGTCAGTACATCTGTGCAGGATTGCAATTGGAAAAAGAAAAATCTGTGATGATGCTATGAGTTGTCCCTAAGAGAAAAGTTGGCAAAACCAAGCCATTCGCTGGGGTTTTAGGCTGCAAGTCCCATAAAACAGTTTGTCAAACATACATAGCAAAACTGGAAACTGCTGAATTTTCATCGGCTGCACTGAAAAAAGAAATTCTTTTTAATGGTCTTGTAGTCAACATGGACAGGAAGATTCGTTGCAATATACTGTAACTAAGTCGCTGTATCCCCTAAAATTTCTTTGCACGAGTAGTTAAACATTGTTGTCAGAAGTCTGGCATCGTTCACAAGCAGGATTCCTTCTGTCGTCCATTCATCAATTGCTAGCTCTTATGAGGTGTTGCCAGGAGAGAAGGAAATGACTTGTAGTCTCTTCAAAAGCACATCGGCCCTGGTGCCTGGCCCACGCAGGCAGACATGGGAGAAGTATACCTGTACAGGGGGATGGAGTTGCTTGGGTCGAGCTCCTCTGTCCTCTTCTCAATGACAGTTCTGTGTTTTCATGCAGCTTTTTGCAAAGCTTTGAAATCAAACCAACTTTTGGGGGTGAGAGCTCGTTCAACCCAGAAGGATGTGGTTCCAGTAACATGTGAAGCCTCTTTTAAAATCTTGACCGTTTTGCAATCAACAGGCAAGGCAGAAGGTTACCATTGACTTGAGCAGGATTAGTCTTTCGTCTTGTGGATCTATACTTAGCTTATAAAAGTTTACAATTCTTGTTAAGGATACTGAAAACATGCAGTGCCCTTTGACTTCTGTAGGACCTCAACTGGATGTTCACATTTTAAAAGATAAACTTTTTTATCTTCTGTGTATCTGCTTTGTATCTGCTATCTATTTATCTTAAATAAGAATTTAAGACCTGTTTTATACTTAAACTTGGTCTTTCAGGTACTCTATTAATTTAAGGAAAGCAGTACTACCTGTCCTACCTGTAGCTAGCTACTACTAAGGTGAACACCTGGAAACCCCACAGCATTGTATAAACGTTTAAAAATTTCCTAAAAGTGCAAATGTTCTCTCTCACTTATCAGTGAGTAGTCAGCTGGGATTGCCTTTTGTGCGTGCCATATTATTCCCTGCTTTCCCTCTTTGCCTTTGCTGTTTATAAAAAGCTGAACATAAAAATAATAGTGAAAATCAGAACTGATCTATGAATATGGCATTCAAGAGTGTTTTGTCCTTTTTTTTTTTTAGAGGAGGTAGTATTTGTTTAATATAACGCATATGTATTATGGCTCTGTGGCTGTGAACGTTTCTGAGTCTTCTTGCAATAAAGTACATGATTATAGTTTTAGCTTTTGTGATCCCAGAATCTTAACACCACCTCCCAGCCAGTGACCCTGTAATGAATGTTGCATTTACATTACGAAATCTCATCACCATGTGTCTATGTGCGCTGTGGGGCTCAGAGCAGTTAAAGACTGCTTTAGTTAGGTCTGTGAAATAAAATGAAACACAACTCCAAATGTTAGATGAGGAATTTTGGCAGAGATGATGTTTAACAATAAATATGCTGAGGAAAAACTAATTAGAAATGGGTTCTTCATAAGGAAATTAGTTTGCTCAATACTGACAGGGAGACTGAGTAAAGGATATTCTTTTTTTGTAAGTGTACACACAGTGAACACTGGCAGATAGCTGTACAAGTAAAGAGATTTTTATTAACTGGCAGGGTGAATTCTTTTCAATAAAGCTATCCATATGTGCTTTGAGGAGATAGTTAGGATTGGTTTTCCTCAGAATGATTAATGACAAAGGACATAATAACCAGGCTCTCAGGTTGACTTTGAGGATGAGTCATTTAGATACAAATGTTAAGTAAAACCAATTATTTTCATTGTACTTCTTTGAAATGGTGGTTCAACAAACAGCCCAACAGGGACAAATTTTTGGTCTAGCACCTATACAGTCTTTTTTAAGCCTTATGGGTTTCCATTCCGATACAGTGACCTTTTTTCCATATCTTAAGAAGACTTAAGATTTTAATTTAGAACTGTTTCATACCTTTATAAACTTCTGTATATATGTATGTATATGTATTTGCTTACATAGAAAGAGATATGACAAGGAACCATCTCTGTATATAGTCTACCAATTCTACTGAAAATACTTAATTATTCACTGTAAAAATGCTTTGTCTACAGGGTAATTTGTTATATATTCACAGATGCTTTGTCAAGCGATGTTTTGAAGGTTTCAAGGGATGACATTTCCACCATCTTCTTTGGAATACACTTGATAATCAAATAGGAACATCAGTAAGAACTTTTTCCTTGATTCATGGCCTAATTTCAATGTGTCCCTTCTTTTAAACGGTTTTTATAAGGAAAGATAAATTACTTGATTATACTGCTCTTCTCTTCCTTCATCTATTCAGCTGCTTGTCTAACAGTCCTCTAGTAATTTGTGAACGTGGTAGCCAATTTCAACCAAATTTGACTGAGGATTAGAGGTCTCAGAACTATTAAGATCCACATATTTCATGAAAATTGATACTAAAGGAGAGACACTCAAGTCAGTGCCCTACTGATTAAAGCTCAGTCAGTTTGCTACAGGGAATGGGCTTAACTGACTTCAAGTTCACACTAGTGAAGTTAAACAAATATAATTACTGGCTAGGTAAAATCTTAATGTTGTAGTAAACAACAATGTTGGGTTTTAAAGTTTTTTAAAAAAAATAATTTTTCTTGTTCTCTTTGCATTTGGCCCTCCCTTGACTTTTCTTCTTGGCAAGTGAATTTTTGCTTCTTCAGCAAGAAGCTGCAAAGGGCTTTTTAAAACTGCACTGGAATAGATGTCTGCTGAATTTCAGACACTTTCAAATTAGCAACCTATATGTTAAACTTACGGTTCAGGGGTAACTAGCAGATCATATTCTGTGAATAGTTATGAGGCATCTGGAGAAGTTATGGCTTGGTTCACTTTCATTTTAGATTGATCATTAAAACTTTTGTTGGATGACTGATATGATTTGTTTCAGAGGAAGTCAACAAAATTGTTCCTGGTAATGTGATAGAATGATTAACATTTGTTATTATGGTAATATATATTGCTTTAAATATTTTCAACGTGTTTTAATTTCATTTCTTGCCAGAGAATGCTCTTATTTTCACAGCAACTGCCATTTTTATCTGTAAAAGTGCGTGGTATTGTAGCTTGGAGTCCATCCTTTCTCAGGCAGAAGTTCCATTCTTATTCCACTTTAATTTCAGAATTAAACTTCTATTGTTAATTATAACAGTTTTAATCTCAGTTAGTCCTCAGTGGGAATGCTGACATAAATATTTGAATAAATCTCTTTATTAAACCATTTGTTCTGACGCAGTTGAAACAGCTAACACATTGTCACCCAAAAGGTGCCAGTGAACCTGATGGATGCATGCTTCCCGCCTGCTGTGGGAAAGTGGTATTCCTCACTCTGTACTCACAGGCTCCCAGGTGAGTACCCTGGTGCCAGAGATGACAATTTCTAACTACCTGGCACCAGATTCACTGCCCTGCTGTGTAGCTTAGCTTGCCAGACTTTGACAAATTAGATATAAGGAAGAAGTTTTTCACCATGAAACACTGGAACAGGTTGCCCAGAGATGTTGGATTCCCTGTATCTGTAGATGTTCAAGGCCAGGTTAGATGGGGTCCTGAGCAGCCTGGTCTGGTGGGGGATGTCCCTGCCCATGGCAGGGGAGTTGGACTAGATGACCTTTAAAGTCCCTTCCAACTCAATTGATTCTGTGATTCTGTGAAATTACCATGTGGCTGATGTTCCTCTCCATAGGAGACCCTTATAGAATTTCCTCTCTATAGTAGCTCAGGTTAAAGGAGTTACATAGGTGGTCTACGCATAGTCATCTATTGCTTCTCTAGGAAGCTGTGCTAACTTTTCTGGAAGTGGCTCAGCTGTCTTCTTCACACTACTTCACCTGGTGATGACCATCAAATACCTTTCACTTTTCTCCACTGAGATTACAGATCAGAAAAGGGGCTTAATCTATCTAGCTCTCCTCAGATGACTTCTCAGTTGTCCAGGAGCTTTCTGTAAAGAAACTAAGATGCTCTTAGTACATTTATGCTGTTAAATATGTCTGCTGTAGATCATGATGCCTGGCCCATAGAGCATCTCGTACCAGATGGTCACACCCATGTTTTTCAGGGCTACTGTACTCTGAAACAGACAGGACATGTCCATAGTGTTTGACTTTTCTGAGCCTTATATGGTGGCTCTATAAGTTACTATTTTTTTATGTGTTTTTCCAATCAAACTTCAATCTGCTAGAGTGGTAACTTCTTTATATGAGTGTTAAGGTTTGTGCTGCAGGCTCTGGGGAATGACAGAGAAGAATGTGGGCTTGTAGAGTAGAATCATAGAATTGTTTTGGTCGGAAAAGACCTTTAAGATCATCAAGCCCAACTGTTAACCTAGCACTGCCAAGTCCACCACTAAACCATGTCCATAAGCACCACATCAACATGGCTTTTAAATACCACCAGGCACAGTGACTCAACCATTTCCTTGGGCAGCCTGTGCCAATGCTTGACAACCCTTTTGAAGAAATTTCTCCAAGTAGCCAACATAAAGCTCCCTTGGGTCAACCTGAGACCATTTCCTCTTGTCTTATCGCTTGTCACTTGGGAGAAGAGACCAACACCCACCTTGCTACACCCTCCTCTCAGGTAGTTGTAGAGTGATAAGGTCTCCCCTCAGCCTCCTTTTCTCTAGACTAAACAACCTCAGTTCCCTCAGCCATCCCTTGGAAGTCTTGTGGTCTAGACCATTCAACGGCTTCATTGCCCTTCTCTGAACACACTCCAGCACCTCAATGTCCTTCTTGTAGCAAGTGGCCCAAAACTGAACACAGTATTCAAGGTGCAGCCTCACCAGTGCCAAGTACAGGGGGACAGTGTACTTCTCTAGTCCTGCTGGCCACACTATTTCTGATATAAAATATGGTGTGAAGCAGAATATCCAGCTTCTGGGGCAGTTTTCTGAAGTGGTTGGTGCTTCCACTGTAAATCACCAGATTTCACCAAGTCTGGAAGTTATGACCTTTGCTGTTTTCATGAGCCTATCTAAAAGGAAAATACTGCACAGTTTAAGGCAGCACAAGAAAGTTAAAAAACATTTTCCTTAGCTTGATATAACTTTTTTTTTAATAACATCTCTGCATACTATTATCAGTTTGAGTAATTTTCACACTTTTTCCACTTTTGTGGTTTGTAATAGTGTACTGAATTGCCTTCACTAATGATTTGAAACAAAACTCAGTTCATTTTTCTCACCATTGTTGAATGGAACTATTGTTTCAGATGGTAAAAATAAGATCCATTTGGTATCTGGATGCTTCTGGATACTAAAATATTTTCTGTCATCACTCCCTAAGCACAGGACTCATGACTAAGCATCACACCAAGGCCTGAGTCAGAAAGGATTATAAGTAATGTCTGAATTTGTATGCACTTCCTTGGAAGCATTTCTACAATTTTGTCTTGAAGCTTTCGCAGCTGTGGGTGCATTAATCTGTCCACACCATGGGAGAAGTGAGAACTGGGTGCTTTTTCTGAGGTTTATTTTTTCACTTTGAGAAAAATGTAGAAGGCATAGTTCATCACCTTAAGTCGTCTTTCCTCCCCCTCACAGCGCGTGCCTATGTTAGCATTTTAGTGCAAATTAGGAGTGCCCTTGTGAAACAGAACTGATTGTCCCTACTGGCTGTGCTTTACTTCTCATGGTGGGATAGTTTTGGAGCATATGGGCTAGATTCCTTTGGATGAAACAAAATTGGAGTATAGACAGCACACCTAATGTGCTCCAGCCACAATAGAGCATTTAGCCTATAGGACCAGTCTAGAGTTAGTCCAGAATTCTCTAAAAAGGAATAAAGATAAAAGCAAAAAAGAATCCTTAAAATGAGTGTGCTGTGGATGTGTGGTCTCTCACACTGAGTGTTCTGCTTGGTCTTCTGTTGATTTAGAAACTACAGCGCACTATGCAGATGTTACATGCTTTTGAAGAGAACATCTTGGAGTTGTGAGAACAGTAGAAGCTTCTTGTACATGTTTCTTCTTTATCTCTTTGAAAGTTGTTTTAGCTTCCTGATCTCCTTAAAGAGCAAGAATGTACGGGCATTATACCATCTCCTGTTAGATACCTGCTTAATCACTGAGGCACTGAAATTTGTCTAGACACATCCTTGTAATGTATCTTGTACTTCACAAAGAACTAAAACCAGCAGCTTTTTTTGTGTAAGGTGATGATGGGGAAAGCGGAGAGGTTTTCAGATGTGTAGCAATTTTTTCTTACATTGGTGTTACATTTGTTTCAGGGGAATTACTGTAGAGTTGCACTATTTTAAACAATGAGAAAATTAAGGGCTAGGGCTTGCCATCCCCATTATATTTATGTGCCCCAAAATACCTTGGAAGTCATTCAAATAAATGCACTCCATTCCATTTACTTGACTGTCTGATGGCTTAATCATGCAAATAAATGGTGGATGGTATTTATTTGACTGTCCATCATGTGCTCTCTTTGACTATATGGTAAAGCATACTTTCTTTTTTCCCAAAGAAAAAAAATTAAATTAAATGCAAAAAAACCCCCATGTTATAATGCTACAGTTGAGATTTTAAACACACAAAAGTCAGGACATTCAGAGTTATGACTCCCTAGAGCTTGTAGCTCAGCTGTGTTGTACATGTGGTGTAGATTAAAGCAGTGATTTCCTCGCTTTCTATTCTCCTTTCTCTTCTGGGTCTTTCCCTCTTTTTCTTTTAGTTCTTTCATACTGTCTGCTGGAGCTCCTCCATGGGATGGGTGATCCTGTAATGGCCCTGGTTGACAGGCACAGGAGCAGATCCCATGCACATGAGACTCTGGTATTGCTCATGGTGTTAAAGGGGTGTAGCAAGACAAAGAACCTGTGGATGGCTTCTGGGGAGCCCAGCAGCTCCCTACATGGCATGTGTGGGGGCAGTCCTGTCCCCGCTTCATATTCGTCTCACATTAGCTATTCTGTGCTGCACATATTGCAGCACTTCAGCACTTCCCAAATAGCACTTTTTTTTTTATTTCACACTTGCACTTGTCATGAATCTTTTCCTTGATGCACTCTATTCACGTTGGTATGTGTTACAGAGGGGTAGCTGGGAGCTTAACAACGAACCCATAGGTCCTCATTCACAGATATTCTGTATCACATACTCTCTGAATGAGATAAGCAGACGACGTGGTAACATTTTTCAAGAGCCAGATGTAGCCTAATTTGACTGATAATGAAAGCTGGATGCTTCTCAGTGTTCATGTTAAGAATTGCCTGAAAAGAGTATGTGAGTTACCGCAAGACTTATTTTCTGGGTCCAGAGACTGACCCTTTTTCCTTGTTACTTTTTATATTCTGTACTCCTACATAACCCAAATAAAGCATTATACACGTTTTTATGTGGTTACCGTTTCTGTGCTGGTCTCATAAATAACTTGCAGTGCTTTCTGACTTGTCATAGTAAAGCTCCCAGAGTTCCTCAACAATAGCCTCTGAAGGTTGATAGGTGTAAATTGTGCTGAAGAGAATGCTGGTTTGTTTACACTCCCCTAGGACAAATCCGGTAAGGGAAGAACTCGTTCAACTGCTTTCTTTTTTACAAGTGCATATCATTATACCAGTCTGGATTCTCCAAAGAAAAAAATAAAAGTACTCATGACTGTCTATATTAGTACCTAAAAGTTCCTGCTATTTCAATTCTATAAACATTGGGATAATTAAAATATTATTCTAAATCCTTTTGAAATAATAGTTTTGGTTTAGTTATTGCTTGTTAAGCACTCATTGTAGTAAAAATAAACACCTTTCTATTTCAGCTTATACAAGCAGGATATTATTTCCAAGCTCCTCAGGGCAGGGATCGTACTTGTCCTTGTATCTGCAAATTATTTATTGGAAGAGGGGCCCTATCCTCCATACAGCTTCAACATTAATATTAAGTGATGATCTTCATACGGAAAATATTGAATGTGAATATACAGAATTTTGTAAATGCCAGCAACCTATAGTACAGTCGTGATAGCACTTTCCTTTTTCAACTACTCATATTTCTCTCCTTGGTTCTTCTACATCTCTTTTGTTTAATTGACTAGAGGAGAACAAAACAGAAAAGTGAGACTCCAAAGTTAATATCTGAAATGCAGTTGCTCTAAAAAATCATTTTCTGGTTTTCTATGAGATAAGTAAAGGATTTATGTCCAGGTATGTCAAACATGATGTTCATGCCTTACTGGTTTAAGGAGGAATTCTGTTTTGGGTCTAAATCTTCCCACTGCTTCATGAACTAATCTGCACTGTCTGCCAGACATGGTCACCCTTGTCCAGTGTCAAGGGATTGCTGTGCTTGTGACAAACTCAGACCTATCATTCAGCTGCCTTTCTCCAGCTAGCCATGTGTATGAAGACCAGTCGCGGTTAGCTCTAAATTTGGTACATCTCTTTCTGATGGTTTCAGATTATTGGGTCATATTTTTGTTCAATTTTACCTCCTTTCAGTGCTCCTGAGCTTGGAGGAGGTGATCCTTGAATAATAACCAGATTTCTTGGGCTCCTTTTCCCTCTAGGGCTTTATCCCATGTTACTCTACCAAGAAGGTCCCTGAAGAGGCCAGAGTCTGCTCTCCTCAAGTCCAGGGTCATGAGCTTGCTGTGCGCCCTTCTTGCTCCCCTAAGGATCTTGAACTCCACCATCTCATGGTCACTGCAGCCAAGGCTTCCCTTAAGCTTCACGTTATCCACCAGCCCCTCCTTGTTGGTGAGAACAAGGTCCAGCATAGCACTTCTCCTCATTGGCTCCTCTATCACTTGGAGAAGGATATCATCAACACATTCCAGGAATGTCCTGGATTGCTTATGCCCTTCTATGTTGTCCCTCCAACAGATATCTGGGTGGTTGAAGTCCCCCATGAGGACCAGGGCTTGCAAATGTGAAGTACTCCTATCTGTTTATAAAGGGCCTTGTTTCCTTGGTGTTCCTGGTCGGGCAGCCTGTAACAGACCCCCATTATAATGTCCCCTCTGTCCCTGTCCTCCTTTAATCCTGACCCATAAGCTCTCAGTTGGCTCCTCATCCATCTCCAGGTGGGGCTCCATGCACTCCAGCTGGTCATTGACATAGAGGGTGACACCTGTCCTCATCTCCCCTGCCTGACCTTCCTAAAGAGCCTGTAACCTTCCATCCCAACACTCCAGTCACAGGAGCCATCCCACCATGTCTCCATGATGCCAATAAGATCATAGCCCTGCATGTATGTGCATGTCTCTAGCTCCTTTTGTTTATTCCCCATGCTGCATGCACACAGAGACATTTAAGTTGGGTCCCCAGTGAAGCTGACCTACTGGCTGGAATGACTGAACTTTCTCTGAGGTGTTTCACTGATATTTTTTCCTGTTGGCTCCTATTACTTCAGAAGCCCCAGGCTCTTCTCTGTAAGACTTCAGGTGTGCTGCAGCTTACCTAGCACGTCTCAGTATAGCAGGCTGAGGGCCCTCACTAGCACCCTGTCCCTCAAACCTGGGTGTTATTATCCCACATTCCTAACTGATTTGTAATAGACTAGCTACTAGTTAGCAATACTAGTCAAGTAAACTATCTGTAATTAGAACATCATAACTATATTCACACAATGGCGTCATGTACGTGTTGTGCTGGGATGTCTTGCATGACAGCATGCTCAGGGGGTACCTTGCCATGTCTGTGTTGACCTCTCGGACTGTACCTTTGGAGCCTTCCTGATGAACTCTGCCTCTTTCTGCAGGTTGATAGATTTATGCCTTGAAAAAGTCTTGCTTACTTGGTACATGGAACTGAAATCTGAGCAAGGTTTGAGAAGCCCAAGAAATAAAAGCAGATGTAAAGGAATGGGTTTGGATATGTGGTTTTACTCAGTGTTGCCAATTGAGTTTCTATTTTACAACAAGCTTTAACAATGGATAAATGTTGTATTTTTAGAAAAAGAAAATACATGCTAGTACAAACGAAAGTGTATTCCAAGATTTAGTAGGAATTATACTACCTTTTCTTCCTTGGTCTGAAGAAAGAAATAAACCAAACTGATTCAGGCCTGGTTTTGATAAGAGGAGAAATTCAGGGCAATCACAAAATGGGAGAAAGTAACAGACATTATAAGAAAATATTGGATGGAGCAGCAGTCGTTGCCAGCATTATATTATAATTGAATCTACTAGGTTATTGGTTTTCTTTTTAATGAAATGCTTTATATAGCATCTGTTAAAGACAGTACCTTTTGTCCTTGCTTAAATATTTACAGATGATATTTGGAAGCTGTTATCCAAGTTAAATTAAAAGATCCTACTATTTTGTATCTTGTATGTTTGCATAAACCCTATCAGCTCACGTTTAATAAGTTTTGCTATCAAGAGAACCACAAATGGTTTAACTTTATAACTTCTGAAGCTTTTTCAGGTTTTTAGGGGTTACGTGTCTGAGTAGATTTATTTAACTCAAATAAGGAATTATGGAAACAATTACATTTATTCCATATTTTTGTGTTACCGACAGGCTTCCAGTTCAGCTTTATAACATCTTTTTTCTTCGCAAACAGCTAAAATGAGGCATTCCACAGGAACAGAATATTTGCCATTTTTTTTTATCGCTACGAGCATATGATACCTGCCATCAACAGCTGGGAAAGTTTCTGTTTAAATAAATATTAGAGGAAGAATTATTTCAAAACACTTTTAAACTAAGTCCCAGTAGGTGTATATTGCAAGAGCATGCAAGTTCAGGATTATATTGATTTTAATTTTTGTCATTCACTGTGGTAAGTCTGCCTTAGATCATTTGTTTAAATACATTAATCTATTTACAAGAAACTGCTTCAGTTATGCACAATGTGCCTGCCATTAAAAGTTACAGTTTGGATTTGTACTTGCTTATAAAAGATAAAATAAAAAGCAAAACATTTCAACCTGCAAAGTGTTGTCAAAGGTGCATTTTACAAAGGGTTCCCCATTGACTCATTCTTTGTGGACTATTACTATAAATGTGAGGCTCTTCTGTCCCACAGCAAGGATCTGTCTGGCAAGCCAGGTTATTTTCAAAAGCACTAAAAGACATGCATAGTAAAAAAAATTACTCGATAGTTCACTGTCCTTCCTGCTCCTAATGAAAGATTGTTCAATTCAGCATATTTTACATTACTTTGTCCAGTCCACTTTTTAATAACTCATGGGATATGATTCACTATACTTTCCCAGTGAAGTCCACTTTCTGTATATATAGTTATTACAATCTCTTCTGTGGATTGTTTTTTTTCACCCTAAGAGAATTCCTCTACTCTCTGTTACATGTTTTTTGTATTGCCCTCCACAACTCTTCCCAGTGGTAGGAGCTTTGAGTGCTTGTCACTGTCATGACATAAGAAGAATTTACATTCCTCTAATTTGCCTAAGAGGAACTAGTCCTATGTAGGCTCTGTAGGATCCAGCTGGAACCCGTTAGACTTTTTAGAACCTCATTTTTGCACCCAGCCCAGATCAACTGGGGAAAGGAGAAAGCTTGTCCCCTTTTCCCCTCTTACTAGCACAGGGCAGCACATTTGAAATGTAACAGACAAAGCAAGGATATTTGAAATCTATGCACAAATCCTTCAGTATAAGGTAGTAAGAGCTCAATTTATTCTTAGCAGTTATAACACTCATGATCTCCTTTCTTTCATGCCTCAGGATTCGCTACTAACCTGAGGATTCTTGAGGTGACCGAGAACAGAAGCTGTGGGTGGGATTGGTACCTAAATGTGGTACTACTTCATAACCTCCTATACATCTCAGTCCAGGATATAGAATATAAGGACACAGGTTATTTTGCACCAGGGTGAGCGGTGCAGCTAGACAGGTCTCTCTGCAGCAGCGCTGCATTCCAGACTCCAAAAGAAAGACTGACAGCCACAATATTACTAACTACTCTTTTCTTACATCTTTCTTACGGTTTCTTTTACATTATTGGTGGGGACTATGAGACAATCAGAAATATCTGGAAGAATTCATTGCTACCTTTATGGATTACTGTTCATTAATTAGTATTTATTATTAAGCTGCTTATTGAGGAAAAAAGAACTCAATCAGTTCTGAATTAGAACTGTTCAATCAGTAGCTTAACAAATGTCAGAAACCAGGGGGAAAACAGGAATTTTGTATCTTTTATAGCTTTAGGCTAATCATCATTGTCTCTCTGTCAGCCTCTATGGAAAAACTTGCACAATCTGTTGTCTTTGTCTACCTGGGAGAACTACACTGACTCAGCTACAGCTAAAAGAGAGAACCAGAAAAGAAATCTAGACTTGGGTCTGGGCAGGTTGCCGATACTTGTAATACTAGCGGGTTGTTACTTTGTGTTGTCATTGGGCACATTTACAGAGTCAGCCAGCGCTCAGAGATGAGATTTACAGCAATAAAGTATAGAACAGCAGAAATGCATTCCTGTGCATATCTATATCCTACATTGCATGGCTGACCTGGATATCCATGGTGGCATGAATTCCTTCCAGTATGCTTCTCCAGCTATCCATGTCCTGTAGAGCTAGACTGTAAGCTAGACAGTAAGTCTGGAGACTATATGATGATGTCTGTGACTAGACTATAAGGTAGTGCAGTTCAGAGGTGTTAAGTGATTTCAAGACAATCACAAGAACCACCACAGGTGGTAAAACTCCAAGCCTATCCAGTCTACTTATTCATTGTCTTCAACCACTGACCTAGTGTTAATGTGAACATCCATCTCAGCCTGTGGGTGGCTTAAAAATTTAAGAGCATCCAAAATACAGGGCTAGCTCTCTCTCGTTTTCCACTGGCTTTGAAACTATTGATAATCCTGAAATAAGGCCCACTCAGTGCAGACCTCAGTAGGAGTTTACTATTCCGTATGTCTGAGAATGTGCCAGTGTGAGCATTTTTTGGAAGCTGGAGAGACTTGAAAGTTTGCTCCTTCCGCCCCCGCTGTTGAACCCGACAGACATGTGTTCCAGCACCGGGAAACCGCTGGAGGACTGTCGGGTCAGGTCGGGTCGCTCCCCTTCTTCGGTGTGGAAACATGCAGAGGCACATTCTATGTCAGACTGTTAAGTGAGAGCTTTGCTCCAGAGGGAAACATCTCCAAATTAAAACATACTTGCTCCCACCTGTAAGAAATTATCTTTTTTTCTTAATGGAGGTTGTTCTAACCCCCTGCATAATACTCTGTCAGTCTTTGTGCTGAGGGAAGGGCAGAGATGAGAAATGGTCTGCTGTAGGCAGCACTGAAGAAAATTTTCTGTGTTGCTGAAAGTAACAGTGGTGTCAACTCTGGAGACCCTGGTTCAAAACTGAGATCACAATGGTGACTGTCACATGTCCTTGCATGAGAAGGAGTTTACCACCATCAAGAGAGGTTGCGGAGGAGCTGCTGCAGCCGGTGGGCAGTGCCAGGACCCTCCCTGCAGCCTGAGAAGCATGGGGGTAACACACTGTCAGGGTATCAGGGCTTCTTGGAGCCTGAGCAGTAAGCAAAAACAGGTTAAAAGAGTTTTATACCCCATTTTTATCCTACTAGTTTTTCTCAGAGTTTCTACTGAGAACCAGCAGTTTTGGGTGTCCCTGACATGCCTCCTGCCAGCCACGGAGCTGCTGTGTGAGTGGAGCTGTACCTCATGCTCATCTGTCTGCTGAAGTAATTAAGAGCTGTCATTTTGCTTTGGCACAATGGAGTGGGGTTTCGTAACAAAAACAGTTTTGACGGTTCATAGGAACATTTGGCACAGGTTCCCTATTTCTAACTTTTCCATGTCTTCTGTCCACAGTTAAGTTGCAATCCAAATCAAAGCTAATTTAGTAATGTTTAAAATAAGTTGTTCCAAACCCAATTAAAATTAAGGGGAACTTTCTATTGATTTTGGTAATTCATATTGTTGTAGAGATTCGCCTTGCCCGCAGCTCAGATCGAAGTGGCAGATAGGAGAAAATAAATTTACTCTTACAGCATACAGTCCCTTCCTCTATCTTCAAATTAACCACGCTTTCAGTCAGTCTTGCTTTAGGTTTTCAGGTGTACGTGGGCTTGGGACTGAAAGAGATAGTGGAAAGGCCAAACCTTAATGTGATAGATATTTCCTTCGCAAACAGAAAGCAGACTTCCTAACCTTTTTTAAAAACCCTTCATCAGGCTGCATAATCTCATTAAACAGAAAACAGATGAAGTTTCTATCAATGTGCTTAATTACTAGTTAGGAAGAATAATTTATAGAAACTTAGTTCAACTGTGGTTCTTAAGAAGATAATCTCTTGTATCAGTACATTTCCCAGACTAATTACAAGATGTGTGAAGGAGTTGTTCTCTTTCCCCGTGTAAATTTAATTCATAAAAACTTCATGGACATTAGAAGGAAGATGCAGAAAAGCAAAATTTCTGTCATCCTACAAACCCAAATGGGGATGATACTGTATCAATAAAAGTCTGAGAAATTTGCCCTAGCTTTTAAACTACTTAACTTCAGGAGAAATAAGTTTCCAGAAAATTTCTTTTTTTACAGAACAAAAGTTTTGAGTGAGAAAAGTATTATCAGTAGTTGCTTACATATCGAAAGGGACTTTTATTAAAGAATAATGAGTGAAATTTGTTTAGCACATGTAGTACTACTCCAGTGATGAAATAAATTGC
Source organism: Aegotheles bennettii (assembly GCA_013398125.1). Taxonomy (NCBI): domain Eukaryota; kingdom Metazoa; phylum Chordata; class Aves; order Caprimulgiformes; family Aegothelidae; genus Aegotheles; species Aegotheles bennettii. The sequence goes on from VZRW01014032.1 coordinate 147,805, forward strand.
TATATATTTGAAAGGCAAATTTCCTTTTTAAACTGCTGTATCTGACTTCTCTTGGTTATGTCTCAACCATTCTCCTCCTTCACCTCTGTTCCTGTCTGGCATACTTTGTTGCGTATAGGACTTCCAGTTCTGTTCAGGGTTTTGTGGTTATCAGTAGTTGATATTAGAAGCAAATTAATATCACAATGATGACAGTTAAGTAATTTTTCAGAGATCTGAAGAAAGAACTACTAAGAAATTTGTTGATGGTTTTTTTTGCTGTTTATCCAACAAATATGACCTGTAGAAACAGAAGTGATGTATTTCTGCAAATAAGGATTTTGTGTTTTAGAATATGATAGATTTCAAAATGAAGGAAGGCTTTCAGCTTGCCGGCTGCTTTGAGTTATTCCTGTCAATCGACCTACCTAATCTATTATAATCTCTTCCTTGAATTTAAAGGACGGGGAATTGGCTTTAACTTGCTGTGGCCAGCCACTTCTCATTAGAAAAGAGAAGGTCTCGAAGCAAAACTTTACCTTGGTGTATGGCTCTCCAGGATCCAGATCAGAACAACATGGCTCAGCTCTACTCAAGAGGGATTCAGAACCATCTGTTTGATTTTCCTTGCAATGCAACAATGAAGTGGGGACTAGAGTCTGCAGTGAACCCATAGTTCAGCCCTAGATCATTGCACAGGCCTCACTTTAACAGTTTGTACTCAGTGGTTAATTGAGAGATGGCAGCACAGAGTGTGTATTACTCTGAAAAAATGGTCCTGGTCTCAGGAGTTAGGGGTTTTATGGAATATTTCCTGACCCTGAAAAAGTTAACTTTTTCTTTCCTTGTCTTCTCTTTTCTTTCTTTTCGGGGGATTCCTTCCCCCCCCCCCCC
>VZRW01014032.1:148695-187058 GCA_013398125.1 Aegotheles bennettii
TGAAGAAAAAGCGATGATTACAATAAGAGAAATTGCAAGAGGTTTCCCATTTCTAGGGACAGTGGTGACATCCCCATAAATCATTGGTAACACTAACACAGACAGCCTTAAAGAGGCTTAGTTGTCATAAGCATACATACATAGGTAGGACTGTTCCCATCATATTTATCTTTCACTCCACAGCATATAGAAACCAAATTTCTGTCATCAACAATTATTAATCATCCATTTACCCTGCTGAGACATCTAATAAAGCACCAAGTACAGAGTTTGAACACGAGAGAGAAGGAGAGAATATGTAATCCAAATTTTCAAAAGGGGAAGAAAAATCACATGTAACATCTGTGCACCACATGTTCATAAATTACAGTGGGCCTGTGAACATTTCTTCTCTCATCTATATATCATGCAGATTTAATAGTTCATAATTTTATGAAAAAAACCACATTATTATGCACCATGCTTAAAAGGAGGTGTGATCAGCTCTCCAGCAGCACTGCTGCAAGCTGCTCTCCACTGAGGGAAAGCTGGTGGCTGTTTAGCATCTTGTGGTGGCTCGGTCTTTGCATGCAAAGCCTGTTCTTCATGGCAAGACTGAGGGAAGCACTGCTGAAATGCACCTTGGGAGGCTGGGTCTGAATGTGATAACCTTTGACTCTCCGAGGAAATAATGTTTTGTGCTTAGACCACCAAAAAATGTTGTTGGAATGTAAGGTCTCGCTGAGAAATACAAGGTCTCACTGAGAACACAGCCTTTCCATCAGCAGTGCAATACAGAACAGGGGTTTTTAGCTTGAATGAAACAATGAACAGTTGGCATGTTTTACAGATTTTTTACCCACCACTAAATTGAAGGTGTTAATCTAAATATGTGTGCTTTCATCTACTGAACTGAGACAAGCTGATAGTGTACATAGGGATACACAGATAACTGGGTTTGCTCGTCTTTTATTTCTGGTGAAATGTATCCATCTCTGCTTAAAATCTATGCACAGCATTAAATTGCAGGTCTTGGGCTGACTCTGTGTGCCCATGAGGAAAATCCGTGTTGTGTCTTGTAAACACTTACTCCAAGCTGTGGAGGAAAGTGGTGATTTAGATGCAGAGCTAGGAGCTGAGGAGGGGTAGAGAGACAAGTCTGATGAAAGAAAATTATGCTTTTATATTACCTCCCTTTCTTAAAATAATCCTCTCCCCCACAAAAAATGAGGATAAGCTAAAGATGTGATAGAGCTTATAAACTTACATTTTTAAACATAAATTTTTAAAAAGAAGCCACAGATTCCAATATGTAAGAAACAAAGGCAAAACCTTCATGAAACACACTTGCAATAAATAAATAAAATGGAGATTACAAGTATTCCAGAATTAGTTTGTTAAGCACCCTGGCAACATTGACTCCTTAAAAACGAAAGCATTTAAACTTAACTTTTGTTGTAATATCCAACTTTAGAGTCTTGTTCAAGAAAAATTATGGCTTGGAAACAGTTTCCAGCATGAGAAATTTTCATTGTTTCTCTTCTGCAGATGATAATTCTGATTTAGAGAACAGTATGAAAGATATACGGAGCTGCAAACCCAATTTGAAGCATTCCCAAAGAAGAGCACACAGACACTGTCAACCTCTGCTCAGATCTTCATTTAACAAAGTGCTTAAGCACAAGCTTATAGATTGATTTAAGTAGAGATTCTGTCAAATTTGGTAGGCAATTTTGTTGCAGTTATCAAATCCTAATAAGGGATTGATTTCTAAGTAATTAAATTACTTTGTTAAATGAAAGCCTCACATTTCTCTTCTGAACTCTTGAGATAGCTACTGAATTTTACAAAGGCCATTAAATGCAGTACAGAGTAGGCAGTGCCCCACTGGCAGGGAAGATGACTTTCCCCAGCTGACTTCCACAAGGAAGGTCTGAATTTGCCAGGAAATTTAACTGTGTTCTGCATGCAATGAACTACCAAAGCAAGCAAAACCCACGGATCTGCATGGGGGCACCAGCTCATAGGCTGACTCCCCCAAACTGATATAAGAAAGAGACAGACATTTGAACCGATTTGTTGGAAATTGCCTTTGCCTACAGCCGCACAGTCTCATAATTCCAGTTACTCCAAGCACACGTGCATGATTCATCTTTACATAGGAATTAAGAAAAACTGTGAAGCCAGAATACCTTAGGAGCCTAAATTTTCAGTTTAAATATCCTTATAACTATCAGAACAAGTAATAACATTTTTTATTAATCTTTTTATTTTTCAAAGATAGAAAAGACAATTGGCCATGTTTCCATAATGAGCAAAGTGAGATTGTAATGTTTCTGTTTCCATAGCAGGAGCAGTTTTCCTGGCTTTCCCTTTCCACTCTACTGTTGATGGATGCACTGGGATGCTGTTGTCTTGCTCACTTGCTGTCTCCTCACTCTCTGAAGGCTTGTTTCTAGTAAATGTCCTGTGAGTCTGCAAAGATAAACTGATTTTTTTAACCTGGGAAAATGGAAAGTAGAAATCAGTTCTGCAGTGAGAAGAACTTCTGACTCATACCTAATTTGATCTAATCTAAAGATTATTGAGTTTAGGATAATTCTATCCAGTTCCTTTTGGCTTTACTTCAGAACGATGGTTTGGGAAGTGAAGTTACATTGCATCCATGAGCACTTCATCTCTTTTCATTTTTCAGTCATTTTCATTGAATACTTTGTTCATCAGCATAGCGTGCTATGTTCTTGAAACAGTAAACCACTTAACTTCATTGGAATTATTCTTTTGGATTTGAAATGTAAGAAAGATATTTCAGGGAATTTGTTTTAAATTAGCATTATTGCTAAGTGAAAACATTTCCCAAGGAAAAAAAACTGTCTGAAAACTTTGCAAGATTTTAATTAAAATTGAATCATGGTATGAACAGACAACTAGAAAATACAATATCTGTGAAATTCAATGCAAAATTTAGTTTAATTCTTTTTGTTATTTAATTCCAGAGGATACTTTGAGTTGTCAAAGAGGAGATGAACATACTTTTCCTCATGAGGAGACTGCTTGCTGGACAATGTTGGTGACCGTAGAGAGCAGTAGCAAAGGAGGCTCAGAGAATATGGAAAATTATGGTACAGGTACATTTTCTTTCCAGGGAGGGAAAGCAGAGCATATAGGAGCAAACCTATAGGATAGGAAATGTGTGTTCAGGGAACTGATTTCAAATAGGAAACAGAAGTTTGCTGATACAAGCACACTGCAGATAGAATAGAGTGGGAAAATATTTGCGTTCCTGGATGTAGCTTTGTTCCCACTTTAACTGCAGATGCAAGAAGGAATTTGCTTTTTGCTTGATTTTTGCAGTCTGTGACTGACCATGGCCCAGGCAATTCCTCCTGCTGCTGGACGACTCAGCCCTCTTGTCAGCATTGCGAGAAGGATGTGACTGGAATGTGTTTACCATAGAGGAGACAACATGTATGGGGAAAACCAGCAGCAGCTGAGCAGTGGTTCTGATTTTGTCGGCAGGCAACTGCGATGATGCATCTTGCATGCATAATATGTCCTAAAGTACTTAAGGTGAAAAATCTTGAGCAGAGCCTGTGTGAAGCATGTACTCACTGTAACTGTGTGAGCTTCCTGTAAAATGGAGTTCTGAATGCCATTTCAAATGCCATTTCAAATATTGTCTGTGCTATAACTCCAGAGAATTTCATACCTATTGCTGTTCATGTTTCACAAGGTGGCTTTTGCTCAAAACCATTTTGAAGTGCTTTGTGGGCTGCAGCTGCAAAGTCCAGCCAGGAGAACATACCATCTCCTGGGTCATGCTGAGCTGGGAAGACTGTGTGAGAGATTAAAAGATTACAGATGTAATCACAAGTGGCTAGATCAAAAAATAGGGTGAGAGAAGCAGTCTGTCCACTCCTTTTAAAGGAGAAAACGTTTCTCTGCAGCCATGGAAATGAAAACAGGGATGAGATTAATACTTGAACACTAGCATCCTAAGCTAAAATGGATAAAGAAATCAATGTTTCATTGTGCCTCTATGAAGTGAAACAGGGACATGAGTGATTGGTGCGGAGGTCTTAGTTCCTCAGTGGCACAACACCCAAAGATCCTTCAAATGCCAGTTAGAGCTTTAATTTTCCAGCAGTGGAAATGAGCATTTTGGCATTTCAGTGGAATTTTGAGTTTGTCATTGTACCCCGAACGGGTAAAAAGAGTTTCCCAGAAGAAATATAATAAAAATTATCCACGTTTCTGTATCTCTCACAAACCCCAGAAATTCCAGATTGTAAGGTTTAGGAAAAAAGTTGTCTTAAATTGAGATATTTCCCTCAGTTTTATCTTACAATATTTTTCATTTGTATGTATTTTACAATTTTATACTATTTTACAGGAAGTAAAAGTTAATAACATCAATTTACAGGAATTCGTATTTCCAGATAAGTAATAAAAGGTAAGTGGGTGCTTGTGTCTCCTAATTCTAGGATTAACAATTAAGCTTATTTCTTGATTACGCCCTATAGCAGTGAGTAGAAATTTTTCACAAACTGATTTTTGTGAAAATGTTGCTTTGCATATATTGAAATATTTTCTTTAAAATTTTATTTTGATGAAAAGTGTATTGAAGATATTGTAAAATTTAATATGAACTTAAAATACTTTTGCATTGTATTATATTAATTTTCTTTCTTGTATAATTTTTACTTTTGCTTTATTCAGGAATAGTAATGGTAATGTGTATTATGCACATGCAATATCCATGTGTCCAGCTGTTTCATCATCAAACACAAGGTCTCTTATCTTAGGAAGGAAATAAAACGTGTTTCAGTGAAAATTATTTGTGAGCTTAATGATGACACCTTTAAGGATTCTGAAAATGTAAAGCAATTCTTCTGCTTGCAAGCCTTTCACCTTGAAGGCATGGGCATGCACATCAAAGGAGTGAAAGAAATCCCATGGAGAAGGCAGGCATGACAAGAGGCTCCATCACTATTTGCAGTGAGTAAAGGAGTTAAAAACCATGGAAATGCTTGGTAGAAGACACATGGCTATGGTGCCAGGTACAGAAAGCAAGCTGTAAGTTTGTTAAGACTTTTTCCTTGCTTTTTAGATTTGTCCTGGGGATTAGTTAGCTAGTGAACAGAAAATAGGTGTAATAGAAAGAAAAACAGGAAGAGGCCACACCTAACATCACAAAGTGAGACTTTTTTCTCATTGACATTTAAAGTTGGATCCTCAAATCTTTGTTCGAGACTTTGAAGCAAAAAAACGTATCAAGGGAAGAAAGATATATGTGACTGTAATGTGCAGACAAAACTGTGCATATCTGATGCATTAAAAGGATTCTGGATTTTGAGGTCTACTAAATCAGTTCAGTTTTATTGCAATATTTATTGCAATTTTTTTGCTTCATTTGTTCAGGAAGAGAGCATATATTAGACTGTATATATAGGAAAATAATGAAAGCAAGAAAAATGTGTATTGCCCTGGTAATCCTCTAATCTTATACAGTACTAGTGTAATACTAACCAGATTTCTGAATGAATGAAAGTCCCAGTAAATTAATGAGGCCCTTCTGCCCACTTTAGAAAGGTTAAGTTATCCAACAAAGACTGAAAATAATGCTGGCTGACTCAGGTGGACAATGAAATTCTAAATTTCAAGTATTAAATGACTACTCTCATTCTTGTAAGTCATTGCATAAACTGACTATTTAATCTTAAGACTAAAATTATTTCAAAGCATATTTATAACACTTGATCTGTAGAAAACTTGCAATCAGGTCAAGAGCTGAGTTTATTGAATACATAATATGCCCATGCCCCTTAATATATAATACATTAATGCAAGATATCTTCCTATTGATATGCTGCCAAACAATCATGGTGTCTTACTTATTTTTGTGTAAAGAGTAGAATTTTAAAACACCATCTGACATTCTTTTTCTTTATTGTAGGGTTGGGTTGGACTCTGCTCACTCACTATGTGCAGACATTAACTATTCTGTTCAAATACACTAAAAAGAGCTATAAGAGCTTTCCAGATTTCCCGACTTTCAAAAATTCCCATCTCTCATTAATGATGTGCTAAAGCACACCTTTAATGAATAGTCCTGAGTGATTTTTTGTCATGTCAAGATTTTCACAGAAAAATGAATTAGTAGGAGGTCTGGACAAACTTTTCAGTAATTTATATTTTTTACATTTAAAATTTAATGTAAATTTGGTGTTGAACAGCAATTCTATCCCATATTGCCTGTATGCTTTTCAGTTGCATCTCGCTTCCTACTGCTGTAATATAGCTACTGGACACCAGTCTGTGGAGCTACCAGAGGCTGTGTAACCGGTCTAGGAGAGGTGTGCTGTTTCCCATGGTTTCGTAAAAATACATTTGAAGAGACTTTCAGTCACCAACATGAATGGAGGCAGACTGCCCTAAGTCCTTCTCATGGCTAGAGAAATGATCTGGAGATGTTCCCATGCAGGAATTCATAGGCAAGGGCAGAGATTTGAGAGTTTTGTGGGGAGATGTTGCTCACCAGGCTCCTGAGCTTGGGTCCACTGCAGGCAGCAGGTGAGGTGTGAAGGCTTGTTTCCAGTGGTGCCATGCAGTGGCACATCCATGTCCCTCAGAACATGCCCGGGCATGGAGAAGGACTGTGGGAGGAAGCACCTGCTCACCCCTTTGAGCTGTGTTTCATGCCAAGCCACGTGGAGCTGTCAGTGGCTTTACAACGTGTTTGGCTGATGCTGTGTACCCACAAATATTGCTGCTGTCTGTACTGGGTTTAATTTGGGGGGATTGAAAGAAAGCACCTTGGGAAGGATTGTGCGAGGAGAAGACACATAAACCTTTCTTCCTCAGTCAACTTTGTTATTTTCACAAATGTGGAACACATTTTGTCTGGCATCCCATTTGATTTGTTTACTGCTTTTGTGTCCCACATTTGCACAGGCTTTCCAAACATAGATATTTCTCTCATCTGGCCTGGCTCTGTCTTCTGCACAGAAACCCCAGTATAGGTGTGTGGAGTATACGTCCAGGGCATTTTGGTGGTCTGTCAAGCGGAATACCATGAACTTTTGGAATAACCTGGGCTGTACTTTCAGCCTTGCCCATGGTTTGAGTGTAGAATTCACGGGATTTGTATGGGAAATGATGTTAGGCAACATCAGCTATCAGCCCTTACCTTGGTTGCATGCAGCTTGCTCTTTATGTGATCCATCCCTGGAAGTGGAATATTACAGCACTGTTACAAATTATTCTGTCTGTGTGGTTTGGAGAGTATGCAGCATGGCTCGTTTTCAAGCATCACTTTTGTTATAAAAATCAGTGGCTCCTACAGTGACCTGAAACTTGTCAGGTAGGGTTTAAACAAGCAAAGAATTTCACAGATGGCTGATTTTTTACTTCATTGTGGTGTGTGCAAATTGTTCTGTGTTTCAAAAAAAAGTATTTTCCCCTTGCATCCTAGATAAGGCTATTACAAGTTTTTCATACAACTGTAATTCCAAGTTTAGGCGGGATGTATTTTAGAGTGAAATTAAAGTGAAAGAAGGAACAAACCCATCCTCTCAACCCAGCCTTTTTCCAGCCAAAGCCCCCTTCCTGGAGTGTTCCTTCTAACCACCATCTCAGCTGGCCTTGCCCTTTTCAAATATGCTGAGGAATCAAGTACTTGTTCCATCGCCCTTGCCACCTGGCATATCTTCCAGAAGGGTTGGGAGATATAAATAGGCTAATTTTTTTCTGCATATACTCTGAGGCTCAGTGTATAGACCCTGTCATGCTATAGTCTTTCAGAAATGCATTGACTTCACTTAAACACCTCTGTAATGGCCCAGAAGACGACACTTTTCCCCAGAAGCAGTTTCCTAGCATGCATCATTCTTGGCAATATCTGCAAATAAACTTCTTGTAATTGATTTAATAATTTTCAAATAAAAAAATTATGATAGCTGTGGACAGCTATAAATAACAGAAATGAAACACATTATTTGCACTGCGCCTTCACATGCACTTGTTTAGCTCTTTTCACTGTTAAGTTAAAACATCTGTTTCTATGGAAGTGGAGCATTCCATGCAGCAAACACAGCACTGGAAGTGACCCACATATTAAATGACAACATTTGACAAATTCTAGCAGTTGATTACTGGGGAAGAGTAGACTGTGGTTATAATCAGAGTAAACCAAAAAAATGTGTACCTTTATAAACCTAGAGTTTAAATGAAACATCTGTACTAAATCATGTTTGTAGAGCAGTACTGTAGTCAACTACCAGACCATATGATAATGGGGTGTTTTTAACAATCCGTATTTCCATCGCCATCCTCCAAATCAGATCCAGACTGTGCCCACTGGCATGAATTCTGCTGGAAACCAATTGGGATGGTGTCAGGCTACAGTGGATGCTGTCAGTTTAGATACAGATACCCGTAAAAAGTTAGTGATTCCAATGCATCATGGAGATGATAAGCACAGATAGAAACTCAGGTGAATATTAGGATGGTGTTGCAGTCTTTTCCAGGCACATTTTAACTGAGGTTTTCACCCTGGAAAAGGTGGATATGCTGCAGTGACTGTGGAACCTTATTCTTAAGGAAATGTGAGTGTATTGCAAGAAAGTGGGTATTAGAACTGCAGCAGCAGGTCAGCTGGTGATAAACCGAGTGCTCAGGCTGGCACACAACCCAGGTTTGGCAGCTGACTTAAACATAATTCTTTGAGTCTGTGAAACTGGTATACAGAAGTCAAGTAAGTACAATTTTCTTTGAGTGATTCCTGTTGCTGTTAAGTGTATACAAAGCAAAAGAAAACTAGTTTAGTCCATCTCTTTATGTAGATTCTTAAACTGATATTAGTAGCATCTGAACATACAAATTCTTATTGCTGCAGAATATTCCCTGAATTAATTAGAAAAAAATCAAACAGATGCCCAAACTTTATATTAGCTTTACATAGTCACTACAATCTTTCAAAAAGAGAAAAAAAGGCAAACCCACCCTGCAACTACATTGTTAGTCTTGGATGGCCTATAATAGGAAAGTTGCCTTTGTATTAGGAAAGCCTGTTCAGAATTTCTTGATCAACATGACTGATACTCAAAAAAAAGAGAAATATTGAAAGACTGAAATATTAATTGAGTAACACTCCAGAAGTAGTAGTTAATTGGCACATGGAAAGTTCTTTGAACATGTAGATGAGTGTCGTTTCATGGGAATGAAAGGACAGGATACATTAACAGGGAACAAATAATATAACGAATGGTGGTGTCTAACTTTACATTTATTGGTTAGCAGTTCATACCTAAAATACTATAATAATCAAATTATCTCATTATTTAGCGCTAACCTGACAGGGCATTATGTCCTTGAGGAGTTAATGGGATTCCTATGTAAGGACAAGGGACAAGTTTTTAAAATAACATGGAAGTTGTACAATGATGAGGCAGGGAAAATCTATACATTTAAAATAGAATTTTGGTGGATTTTGGGGATCAAATACTTTGTTTTAAACATTCTAGTTAAGTTTGCAAATAGTGTATAAGAAGCTTAAATACTTACACCACCTCCATAGCAGAAGTTGTGACTGGTAGGTTACTGAATTCAAGAATAACAACAGGAAAGTGGACAACCAGTCCAAAGAGTGTGCTTAAATATAGAAGAAAATCTGAAATAAAAAGCTGAATTACTTTTAGCTAAACACAAAATGGGGGGTGGGGAATTTTAAAGCTCAAGAGACTTAGAATATAAGATTGTCTTTGGTCTTATATTTTATTAAAACTTTTTCATAGATTTATAAATGTTATTGTCATAAGGGACTATTAGATCATCTGGCCTGACTTGATCTTGTATAAAAACAGTGTCTGGAGCGTCCTCTGAGAGGGTTCTTCCTCAATTTATTTGATACCGTATAACTAAAAATGTACAGTGCTATTATATAAGATATAGGACTTCAATGAAATAGTTCTCACAATATATTTCTTGAATACCCGTTTTTATGATGGTGTTTATTTCAAAATCTAATGCAAAACTCAATTCCCAGTATTTACCTGAGTTTCAGTTCAAGTTGTTTGCTTCTGGTGTCATAGCATCTGACAAATAAAACCACTTGATAGGCACTATCTACATTTTTCTTATTCTTTGGCCTCTTTCAGTGTCAGGTCGTCAGTGTAATATTTCAGTATATTACTTTCTGAGTCATTTATAATGGCACAGATGAACTGTTGTATGAAGTTGAAAAAATATCCCTGAACCTGCCAACATCAGCATCTAGTTTCTTAAGACTAACCATTTGGTTTGGAAGATTTTTACAATGGTTGTATGCCTGACTAATTAAAGTTGTCAGCTTAATTTGCCTTGTCAAATACACTACTAACTAAAATTCTACTTGTATTTAGGAAGAGTGTTAGTAATTGATGAAATCATTCCAAATTCTATGTAAAGGCAGTTTCAGAGGGTTTTTTTACACCACAATATGAAGGCTGCAAGTTACATGCTATGCCTCATCTCTCATGAACAGAAGAGCTTTATATGTGCAGTAAATAACCGCTAAATTAAATGCAACTGGTATTTTAGGAAAGTTAGCAGTCCAGATAAATTTTGGGACATCTTTCTTAAAACACGTTATGCAGTTAGAGTTACTCTTCTCTCAACAAATACAGCTACATCTTAACCGCATGATTTTTAGAACTGTCTGGTATTAAACTCACTTCAGCAGACAAATTTTGAATTTTGTAAAGTCAGTGTGCATGACCACTACCATTTTGTAACTCTATTGCATTTTTCTTCTCCTATTATGTACCATTATTTAATTCTATTTTGTCATTTGTATGTTGTGTGCTATCCTGCCTGTATGGCATGACAGTTGAAAGTCTGGCACACATTCTTGACAGCTGTTTTGAAGTGAGGGCTGCAATGCGTGCTACATCTGGAGGTGCTGAGGTTTGAGAGCAGACAGTGGAAAAGTCCAATTTCTCTTTAGGGATGACTGGGATAGATTTACAGTATCTAAGCTCTCATTCAGGAAAGGGACTCCATAAGGATCTACTCAGGCAGATGCTGTTGCAAAATCAAAGCCAAAGACTCCATGGCACATTTTGTGATACTACAAAATAAATTAAATAAAAACCAAGTTAAATATTCAGTTAGAGGACTCATGAACTCATGCCTATACTATCCTGAAATGGCACCCGTTGTTTGTCCGATTTTCTTCTAATTTTTCAGATATGTTTTTGTTCACTTACTGTATATCAATGTAAAGTTTGATCTAGAGTTCATAGCAGACTTTATGGATGACAGGAAAATTGTTAAAATGGTAATACTATCAATCTCAAGAAATTAAAACCTAATTGATTAAGATACTGTGTGTCTTAAAGAAATGGAGTAAAAGGGAAGGGGGGTGGAAATTTATTTTTTTAAACTTGATCTGTTGTCATTTTTGTTCTGGGAAAAGGATGATCCTTATTAATGATTTCATGTCCTGTCCAGTCAAAAACTCTTCACACATTTGTGTCACATAGAAAGAGTACATCCTTATATCTAGAAGAAATCTTCAAATTTTAGTGCAATATAAAAATACAATTGAATTTGCTTAATTTCAGAGCAAAATAGAAATTCACGTTATACACTTTCATACTTTAAAAAAATAATGCTGGCCAAGTTCTTCTACGCAGTGTAGCATTCAAGGAGTAATGCATTTTTGGAAATGTAGGCCTTCCTCTTGCAACACTTGCAACACTTATTGCAACACCTGCATATTTTATAATGCGTAGGGAGGTGACGGGATTGGCTGGGAAGGTGACTGATTTTGTTACTGAATTTTTCTTGATTTTCTTCTAAGTATTTTCATCCTTCTGGCTTTTGGAGACACGGTGCTTCCAATGAATGAACGTCAGCTGTGGGTACTGGATAAGTCTCTGAAGAAGAAGGTGGGGTCAGTGTGGAGCTGGGGATCTCTTGTGTCCATACTATATCCCTCTTCAAAGCTGTGTTGTGCCACATAATAACAGCTTGAACTCACTGTACCCTGTTATTTGGAGCCTGGATGGAATGTTCCCTACCTCTACCTTTGCAGCAGAGGAGCTGGCAAGGTACCGAGATGCCTCTTTGTTCTCCAGCATTGGTACATCAGTGCCCAGGATAGTGAAGTGCCACAGGGTCTAGGAGGAAGAACAGAACATTTGATAAAGACAATTGGGGATGCACTTAGATGTTTTGGTGATGGTTACTACAGAAAATCCCGGCTTGTCTTCACCCTTGTGCTTATAATGGTGATTCCTACTGAGTACTTCATTCTGTGGCTGCACCAGGGCACGTTCGTGTTCAATCATGGCATTGTACTCATTCTTCACTTTCAAGGCTGTATTTTAATTTGAAGCCAGTGGTGTTGTTTCATAGAAATGCAGGAATTCTTGCCAAAATCAGCCAACTAAGAATAAAGCGGTCATCAAAATAAACTTCCACTCTGGTCATATTTCAAAAAATTCAGTAGAGCTGTGGACAGCCTGACAGCACTACAGCTCCTTGTTGAAGGCCCTGTAGCACATAGAAGTACAAAATGTAAGTGTTCAGATTTTTGGGGTGAAATTCTATCCAAATCATTCCAGTACACAGAAATGTGCAACCTCAACAGAAAGACTTTCTTCATCTGAAATAAAATAATAGTGTTGCTGTTGATGTACTTACTTTCCCCAGGCAAGCTCCATCATCATTAATTGAGTTCTGACACTCAGTTTAACCAATCTGTATTAGAGAAATAGCAAAAGAACTTGACTTCCGTTTTGAGAAAATTGCATATTTAAAGGATTTGAGTATCAGCCACAGAATGATTTTACATTAAGTGAAAGCTGCTGTTAGAAAAATAAAATTGAGAAAATTTCAAAGCTACTCAGTCAGCTCCATTCACTGCAACTGTACAGAAGAGAAACCTTGTTGATCCTAAATAAGTTACTGCTTGTTAAATGAGAGGCTTGTATATTCCTGATTGAAATGTTATTTTTGAGAGACTTTGCTTCTTATCCACATAAATATCAGGGAAAGTTCAAATTACAATTTTGTCACTATGAAATGTTCATTTTCTGTTTTTCCCCATCCAGAATAGTTTTGAAAGACTGTAGTACTTCAGACGTCTAGAAGCTAAAGACGTTTCACTTGCAGAACAAATGGCCAAATGATGGCTGGGTGGTCTAAAGTTTACTCAGCACCCAGATGTTATATGGTTTCCAGAACTTCTGTGGTTGAATTTGTATATTTAATTCTTTTATTCTGTGCACTAAATCATTATTACATATTATTCTGGGAGTAATGGAAAATTGTGTTTCAGCACAATATATAATATATATAATATAATGAAAGCCTGAATTATAATTTCTTTGATTTAAAATGTCACTGTGTACATTTTTAATTATTTATACATTATTCACTCATAAATATATACACTCGTTTGTGGCAACCAGATGGTTTCAATCTTACTGGTTATTTATCATGGATGTACACATGAACCTTCTGCATCCCCAAGAAAAGTAAGTTTTTTGTCCTTTACTATTTAACATCAGTGGTCTCTTTCAGTGTTTGTTTTTAAGCATTTCTTTACAGTTGTATTTTTCATATATCTTAGCTTTGTGGTGTCTAAATTTATCTATCTATATGAAAATTAAAATGCTGAAAGCCAGATTGCAAATAAAAAGCTAAATGCTTATATTTACATTGTTATTTCTGAATTACACTGCCAGTTATCTTTGGTTGCAAATATGCAGTTCCAGGAGGCCTTGTGAGCCCCAATGGTGAAAGCCATCTGCTGCAGAGACTTTAGTGTCTTGGTGACTCAAAGTTTCAAAAACATCCAGGGATTTCTTTTGACATGATACTGTTCATTTTTAACTTGCTGTTACTTTTCTTCCTATATAGAAACAACAATGCCAGAGAAAGAACTTTCTAGTCCTTTTTAGTTTTAATTATTATTGCATATATATATATATATAAACTTAGTGAATTGCAATGGAGTCTTCTATGGTTAGAGAATCCAGCCAAGATCCATTTCACTCACCATCTCACCTAGTCATTTGTCCAAGGTTAGGCATTGGTGTTGGCCAAACTTCTGAAAAATCAGATTGACTGTAGCGTTACCAATCCTAACCATGCCATCTGTCTTATCTCAGTATAGTACATAGAAGCATTAGGAACCTATGAAAAGATTCATAGCACTTAGAAAATGGAACAGAAAAGCCAGTGAGAAACTCCAGTCCCAAGATGTAGCTGAAGTTTTCCCCATCAGCCCAGAATTAGTTGTCTATTTCACTGCTCTGAGAAAGAGAGTCACAGTCCAAATACACCTAGTAAGGCAACCCTTAGGTTCTGACAAACACCTTGCTTTGTCAAAGCGCAGCAAAAAAAGGCCATTTTTACTTCTAACAGTTGGGCAGCTGGGATACCTGTTGTGAAAGTGGGATACCTGTTGTGAAAGTAGGATACCTAAGTGCAGGTTTAGCCCTGTCTATTGATGTCAAGTCTACATCTCACATCTCCAAGGATTCCCTGGTCTAGGTTGAAAAGGGCTAAGCATTTCTTCTCTTCTGATAAAGATGGACTATTGCACAGCAAATCATAAAATAAAGGCTCTGAGATTTTGGTAGGCAAAGGGTAAATTCCAGCAGAAAGAGGCAGCAGTTGTCTAAAGATTAAACGCTTCTGGGTCAAGGATGGATCGGGAACACACTGCTTCCAATAGGTGCTGTTACTATCTTCTATAGGTGTTTCCTGGGTTTGCCTTGAGACTTATTTTCTAGAGGGGGGATAAATAAATCAATATTATTTGGATATTTTTTCAATGTGGATGTGCTCATTTGCTTAGTCATGAAGCTAAATGACTGAAGCACAACTGAAAAAAAAATCCTTAGTTCTTGTCTGCAGTATTTTCAGCTCTCTCAGTTGCTCTTGTGGCCCTATGTGTACCAAAATTAAGTCTTCAGAAAAGTCTACCATTTTAACCTTAATTTGAAAGGAAATTTTGTGTCTGAAGCTTCTCATTACATTCCCTTAAATATTGAGGGCACTATGTTCGGAGTGCTGAGTACCCACCTATATTGAAGTTCTCAGATTTGAATGGTCATCCTGAATCAGTTCAGGAACCCCGACAACCTTTGCCATGTCTGACACTTTATTTCACGCTCTGACACCTTCATCTTTGTTTAAAAAAAGGAAAAAGGAAACACATGCTTTTGTGGACTCCATGTCAGTCTCTTCTGTTGCTAGCTTAGTCTTTCTGCCTAGGGATGACTTGTCCCTTAGTAAAACAGCAGGACTAGGAGAAGAGCAGATCAGTGCAGACATCCAGATCACCCACATTTGCACACATACACACACCAAAATCAACTGTGAAAAATAGTCAGATCTGGAGCTAGCAGAGACAACACTGCTCACCTAACTGTTATGCTCCAAACTTTCTAGGACGTATTATTTGTGGTTTCACTCTCTTTTATTTGGTAGTGCCTAAAACTTTAGCTCAACAACAACAATCCCTTGATTATTCATTTCAGCTTACAGGAGGCCAACCGCCACTTCTGCACTGAGTCATAGGTATTAGACTTTATTAGGCTTAAGTACACATGATGCCTTGCTTGGCATAGTCACATCTGTGTCATGCAAATTAATGAAAAAATATTTTTAGATCATTTATTGATTCACTGATTTAACTCGTTCACTCATTTAAGCATCTCTCCTTCCTAGTTCTATGTCATTTTTCTTAGTTACAGAGAATGAAGCAGCTTTGCAGAAATACTCAAATCAGTCTTCGGCTCTGACTTCACAAGACTATCTGTATGGGTAGGTCATTATAGTCCCTTTGCTGAATAAGGGACTTAGATACTGTAAACCCTTCCCAACAGTACCAAAAGAGAAATTGTAATTTTCAACTGTACTTTTCCCCTCCAACCTCACCAGATGTAGCACACATCATTTTTGTAGTTTCAAAACAGCTGTCAGCAGTGTATGTCAGAGTCTCAATTGCCCTGGCATTCAAAGGGTATTTCACATAACATACAAGTGGCAACATCAACTTAAAGGAATAATGGCACACACAGCACTTCAGAAATATCTAATGGATTGATGGAGGAGTAAACCAGATTTCAGGCACCTTCAGTGACACTCTTTTCCACTTACCAACACAACAGAAGTACTTTCCCACAAATGCCTTCATTCTCTTTGTTTATAATTTTGGCATTGTTATATACTCCTTTTTTCTTGGTTCTGGTATCGGATTATGTTTATTTCTTCTATTCCTATTGCAGAAATCATACCCAAGGTAGGATTATTTCTTCAGTCATCTGCTAAAATCAGCTTCTTCCTGCCTTCCCAGAAACTTATAACATTGGCCAAAACATTAACATTTAGATAACCTAGCTCGTTTGTTACACATCTGGAGGAAGACATTTACCATCAACCACGTGAAGTTCCAGAACAGCTTCCCAGCAGAAGAGGAAGCAAACAACCGAATCAGGTCTAGTGTAGGTTTTGCTACTGAACGGGAGTTACTTCCAATAGGAAGAGTCAGGAGGCTTCTTTGAAGCATGTATTCTATGTTTCTGTGTTATTCCTACATGTATAGGAGCAGAATCTATCTTCATGGAAGAGTTTATTTCTTGTAAGCATCTGAGTATGGACTAGCTCATCCAATGCAGAACTGATTAGCCAAACTTACTAGCAAGGGCCAATATTGAAGAGCTCCACTTAGGTCATATTTATATAGATACTGTAGGATGGGCCCTGGGACGTCTTGCTGAATATCCTGCAAATCCTGCATTATGTAAATTGAAAATTGTTTCATAGCCTCAGGTCATGGAAGCATGAACCAAAAATTTGTTGGTGATCATGCAAGTTTTTAAAGATCCCCAGAAAGCAGCCACACATACAGCTCTCTTTGGTCCTCCTGCTTCATGTTTCTTATGTGTTGGGGATATTCTGCTTTCAGAGTGTTGTCCTTCTCCCCCTCATGGTTCTTTCAGTGTCAACCAGAAGTCAGCTATCTGGTCTATTTTCCTTCAGATCAATGTTACTTTGGTGAGTACCAGAACAACACGGTACTCCCTTCAAGAGGCCTAGTGGCTGCCTTTCTCCAGTCAGGCTTAAAAGCCCCAGTCAAAGAATTCAAAGAATGTCTTGTTTTACAACGCAGAAAAAAATACAAAAATTTCTTCACTTGCCAGAGTTGATACTTACTATCTACAAAGCCTGTAACACATGGCACAGCCATCTCGCCTTTGCCTTCCCCTGTTGGCTCTCCTCTGTGTGCACACCACACAGGGTGAAGTTGGTACAGATCCATGCAATACCATTTTAATGTATTTCAGGTCAGCTGAATGCTCTGTGAGGCAGAAACTGAGTCCAGGAACTGAGATTTGGCAAAGCAAGCCCTGGGATCACTGTCTGGGGAGCCAGGCCCTAAACGAGAGGTGCAGAATCTGCGCGTGGTTCTGAGCAGTTCACCATGGCTCTAGTGAGCAAAGGTGGGTTGAGTGATGGTTTTCTAGTGAAACTCTTAGGAACAAGGAAAATGCTGTTCTCAACAGAAGGACCAAGCATCTGCTTATCAGGGAATTCAAGACAAATCTAAGAGCAGCTGAAAAACATATTCATAAAGAATGAAGATGTCTTTCATGATGAGTTCCAGCTTTTCCTAGATGTTCTTTTTTCCAACAATATTCTCATGATTGAAGCAGCAACAGGTTCAGAATAACTCACTGACCAGTTCCCAATATTGCTTAATATCACCTTTGGACTGGACAGGCTATTTTATGGCCCAGTACAGCCCAGGAAGGTCTGGTCCTTTCCCACCAAATAGTTGGTTCCAGGATTCAATAGGTAATATAACACTGTTCTGTTACAGCTGCAAATGGGGGTTGTTATTCTATGATTGCTGCTTGTATTTACTTTGAAAAATGTATTTTCAGAAGACAAAAGTCTAAGACAGTTGTGCTGCAGCTGATGGACTTTTGATGTGGTTTGTGAGAAGAGAAAGAGGGCTATTCTCAGCCAAGAGCCATGGGCCATAAAACTCCTCATTCCAAAATTTCAGGACAAGGATGAACAGCAGCAGCAGATGAATTGTTTTCTCATTTAGGCCTACTGTGAAAAATTTAGACTTCTTTCTCCTTTTTCCCCCCTGAGAAAAGCTTTGCGCAGGTTTTAAGCAGTGATAAATAGTACAGTTGCCATAATGCCTTAGTCTTTGATGGATTGCTATGTGTATTGTATGCAGTACATTACATGCTGGTTTTCTGACACTGGTTTCCTGTCATTAGTCAAATGTCATTTCATTTGGAGCAATGGCTGAATTTCTAGATGAGAGGTAAGGCCCCTGATAAAAAGGACAAGCAAATCATGTTTTCACATCTGTGAAAATCAGGAGGAAATTCATTTCAGTATAGTTGCTCTGCATTTACATCAGTCACTTAAATTATAATGCAATGCTGTACACAAAGCTAGACACAAAGTGAATTGTTTTAAAGTGATAATTTTGCACACTCATTAGTAAAAGTGGAATAACAGAGAATCATAGAATAGCTTCAGCTGGAAAAGACCTTCAGGATCATTGAGTCCAACCATTGACCCAGGACTGTCAAGTCCACCACTAAACCATGTCCCCAAGGACCACATCCAAACATTTTTCAAACACCTCCAGGGACAGTGACTCTACCACTTCCCTGCGCAGACTGTTCCAGTGCCTGGCCACCTTTTTCATAAAAAAAGTTTTCCTAATATCGAGCTTGAACTTCCCCTGGTGCAGCTTGAGGCCATTCCTTCTTGTCTTATCTCTCATCACTTGGGAGAAGAGACCAGCCACGCCCTTGCTCCAACCTCCTTTCAAGTAGTTGTAGGGAGCGATAAGGTCTCCCCTGAGCCTCCTCTTCTCCAGATTAAAGAAGTCCTGTGTTACTTTGGGATGTTCACTAATCAGTATTTCTGGTTTTGTACTGGCTAGTTTTTCAAATTCTTAGAAAATAAATTCTCTCTGATCTTCTACATGGGTTGGCAGAGAAGACAGAAAAGGATGACACCTGGGACCTCTCCCACTTTCTTGCTGCTTGGAGGTTTGGAACAACATTTGGACTGGAGATCGTGAAAGATGCTGTCAGAAATATTTAGAAGTATTAAATATACACAGAGTAGAATGTTTGTCTGAACACATTAATAAATCTAATACCTTTAGCCCTTTAACATAGTGGTAAGAGGCCAGGGTCTAGTTAGAAATACTTGTTTAAATGCAGTGCATCTTGCCAGATATAATGACTGTCATATACACAGAAATGTGAGTGTTTGCTTGGAGGACACTGGGATGATGGCACTGAAAGACTCATTTTACCTTCCCATCTGGTGCAGGGTACAAAAAAGTTAAATGTATATCTCTGCTAAGCCCAGATCTACCCTGTCTGTGACAGTAGCAGCTTTGGTCTGACCACTGTCAGCAGCTGCGGTGTCACAGTCACATTCCAGTGTCATAATCCTGTGCTGAAGAGCAAACTGTTTAGAGAAGTGACAGGAGAAAAAGAGGATGAGAGGATTGCATCTGATTTGACTGTAGGGATTTGTATTTGGTTGATTTTTATCCCATTTTAAAACTTTATGCGTTACAGAAAAGATATTGAAAAGCAAAAGAATAGATTCTGTGTATGAACTATCTACTGGAGAGACTGAAATCAGTCCTGCTGGGACTACCTGTTACAGCAGGTACAGACACTGCAGTAAGCCTGTTCAAAGATTACCCAACCATAGGTGTCTCAGGGAGCATGGCAGCATACGTGCTTAGTAAGGGTTAACATAGTTTGGCACAGCTAGAATGGTAATTAAAGAAGAAGGCATTACAGGCTATGGCTCCTGCTGAGATACTCCTTTCCGGGGGTGTGCTGGAAGTCACAAGGCCAAAGGCCAAGTGACTTCATGCTTCTCAGAAGAGGCCATGACACACATCCTGGAATGGCGCGTGGAAATTTCAAAAACATCTTCCATGGGCAGAGGCCTTCTACAAACACTGATGTGAGCCCCAGGACATTTTTCACTTATGATTGTTAATTTAATAACCTGGCACATCTCTCTGAATAGTTAGCGACAGATACTTAGCTATTACTTGTAGATTATCCCAGTACAATCACACACTGTCACGCTTTTTTCAATCATCAAAACAGGCTTTTTTACCCCTTTAGAGAATTCTAAGTGCCAGCCTGTACGAGCTCAAGTCTGATTCTTGATAACCTTTATAAACACAATGAAGGGGGATACTTTCTTAGAACTGATGTTTTAAGGATTAAGTTACAGAAAAACTGCAGTCCATATGGGCAGCACAAACTAAGTAAAACCAAACACAGCCCAAAGTGTAATAATGTCAGAAGAGCAATAATTTGAAATGAGGTGGATTGTTACAAACCACAGCCTATTTGGAACACAAGTCCAATACAACTTCTTTCTCCCAAGTCCTGGAAGGTTCAAAGGCTCAATTATTTACAATGCTGTGAGATTATCATGTAATGCTCTGTAAAACAGCACCTCCTTCATTTTCTAGTACAAAATTATTTAATAATGCTTGTCTGAAACAAAGAAATTGGGAGCCAATAGCAAAGGTGAGATGCACAGTTATGAGCTTGGATATTAGTTAAGGTCAACAAGCAATGAGTATATAGTTACATCTTTTGTAACATACCCCCACTTTCGATGAAAACAAGGTAGTGTAGTAAATCATGCCCCTGTGTATCAATAGAGGATGATGAGCATTCTACCTTTTTAATAAAAAGACATACTTCCTGGTAAATTAAAAATCTGATGATTTCTAGGAAAAATACATGCATTTTGTTTTTCAAAGTGTTCCTGTCAGTAGTATGAAAATCACAATACACAAAAAAAATTATCTAAACAGTACATTGTTAGAACATAATTCATATACATCTACATGAGCATTAAAAAAATAAAGAAAAAAAGAAAGCCGTACAGAACAAGGCTTCATCAAGTCCATGAGGATCTTCATTATAATAACTGATTAGCTTTGGAAGGCACTGCAGTCCATGCAAATGAAAAGGTCTCTGTTGGCTAAGTTGCTGCCTTTTTTTACAAAACTTTATGAAAAAGATCTGGCCTAAATTTTATTCTGATTAGTAGTCAGCTAATGACTGGTTCCTATAAAACCATTTTCTGTTCCTCCAGTGCCAAGTGTACTCATTCACTGGTCAGTGCCCCGAGGCTATAGTCCACATTGCTCGAGGAGGCTCCCTTTTTGGAGGACAGAGAACTTCAAAATGGGAGACATCTCTGTGAAGGTTCAGTGCAAATCTCAGAGCCCCTCTGGGTCTTTGGTTTGGAAACAGCTTCATCCATGTGGGGACGTGGCATGGGGGTGTGCCACAGCAGGGAGCCAGGAACCAGACATGTGGGACTCAGGACTCATTTTTATGGCTGAATGGTACAAGGAACTCGAACTCTCACTGGGAAGATGTTTCTTAGCTCTGAAGAGTCTCTTTTGGGGTTTTGGTGGGGTTTATTTATTTATTTATTTATTTAGCACTATATCATGCTACATTCTTCAGAAAGGCAATCACATCTAAGCAGAACAAGTGTGGTGATTTCTTGTGTTATGCAGATTTTGACACTGTGTGAGACTTGCAGTAAGATGGAAAAATAGGGTGAGAAAATTACCTGTAAGTATTTGCTCACCTAGAAGAAAGGTACTGGCAAGTCTGTCATAAAGCAATGGTTCCAGAAATACAAAATGCATTTGTTTTGTCTTGCTACTGGAGCAGGAGCCCAGGAGCAAAGAGCTAAGGGGAACCCTCAGCTGCTGTAGGCTGTTATGCTTTGATGACTTCAGTAACAATATAAGGTGGCTGAGAGTTTACTGGATGGGTCCTTGCACCCTGCTGTGCTACTGACTTACTGTATTGATGGTGACAATTTACTAATTTGTAAAGAAATGGCTGCGTCAGTGTTGACCAACTTGCAGTGCTTTTTTCATGATTAGTCAGCAGTTTGCAAAGTATTTGAACATCACAGTGGAATCAAGCATTAATAGTTTAGGGCATTTTTTATGTGGTATGAAAATCAGGATGTTAAAGCCTCTGTTTCAGATCAGTCTTACAGCTAAAGTGAAAAGAATGTGCACTACCATCCTTCCTCTTAGGACAGTCAATGTATTCACCTCTACTTAGAGAAAAAATGTCATGAAATAACCATAAATTGCTTCAGCAAATTACAGTCTAGACTTGCTGATTTGTTTTAACAACACAAGATATCAAACCCATATGCAAGCATTATTGTAAACTGCTGTTCCCAAATTCTTGTAAACGCATTGTCCTGTAGACTAAGTACCACTGCAGCCAAGTAATTACTTAGATTTAACGTGGAATTTGTAACAGGAAAGGAGTATTTGCTGTGTCACTTGTAGTAGTGTGTTTTTTTCTTCCCCTGACATCTTTAGACAGTGACTGGGTCATCGCTATCATTCGACAGCAATGCAGCTTGCAGAAGATGAGAAGGCTCTCTGTGGTTAGGTAACACTGACACAGACAGTGAGCTGTGTACCTCCAAAAGGAAAATGAAACAGAAGTCAGGCTGCGTTTAATTTTGAATGCTTTTTTGTGGTTGTCCAAGTTTATCTTTATAATTCGTAGTACCCACAAGATGTACTCGTTTCCTTCAGAAAAACAGCTGTGGAACGCATGGAGGATTACCTTTGCGGTTTCCCCACAACTGAGCTTTGCCTCCTTCCAGAAAATCGTGAAAGCTGCCATTGACTACAGTGGCCTCTTTTCCTTTGATAGGCTGCCGTGTTCAGCCAAGCATATACACATCAAGTACAGGGCAGTCACAAAGTCATAGTCATTTCTAATGAAAATAAAATGTGCATAAAACCTTTGCTTTTCATGGGCCAAAGGTTTTTACAAACTATTCATTAAAAAACAGATTGGTACAGATGTTTAAGATTTTCAAACCTAGGAATCTAAAGTTGAGGGCAAAGTCATCCGGTTGTATTGTACCTGTGACAGTGGCTTCTTGGACTGGGATAAAAAATGTTACCAAAATAAATCAGGTAAATCTGTTCCCTACAAATGAAATATTGCAAAAGTGCATTGTAAACATGGACCAATTGTAACAAGGTGTTACCACTCCCCCCTCTCCACTGCAGGGTGGATTTTGTGGTATGTGTTGGTTCTCCTGTGTTCTTCACTCACTGCTCTCACTGAATACACAGACAGAACAATGAGGCCAAAGTGATATTGTAACCACACTCCTTCTTGTACATACTGAACTTTTAAAATGTTCACTGTGTAGTCCAGAATCTGACTAATTGCACTTAGCTCCTGAAGGATTTTCCACCCTCTCCCTCAGGAAAAGGCAACAATTTGGGGAAGAAATTAGTTCTGAACATAGCAACAAGGCATTTGTAGTCTTCTTTATACAATTGCTTTTTCAGTTTCACCTTTATCAAACTCAGCAGATAAATAATATATGCCCTTCCCATTTCCTATGTGAGATCATGAGTGAGGAGGTGCTTCTTGACAGATGTCCAGTGAGTATTTTCAGAAGTGATTTTTCAGTCAAATGTAACTGTTATAACTGTCTAGTCAATTTAGCAGTGGCATCCCAGTTTTCAAACTTCAGCCAAGTTTTCTTACAGCTGAGACTAAAGAAATTCAGGTAGAAATTCCTAACAGGACAAAAGAGCTCTTTTTCTCTGCTTACAATTACTTCAACACATTTTTTTCACATTCAGAAAAATAAAAGCTGATGTCTCTCAACCAAGGAAGTAAAAAAATCAAGACATTTTGATAGTCTGAAGAGAGGAATGTAAAATGAAAGTAAGTATGGCACAAATCCTAAAATCTTTGCTTAGAATTATTACAGACATTTAGGTACAACTTCTCTTGGCATCCATAAGACATCAGTACTGTTTTGGTTCTCCAAAGGATTTTGGGCAGATCCTTTCCTACAGAAACAAAAGGCGTTTGTGTTATTGAATAAAGATGGAAAACGAGAACAGTAAAATGACACTTACAGAATATAAATCCATACTGAGTTTGACCTAGATTATAAAAGTTTCAGTTACATTTGCTAAGAACTCATAGCATTAACTGTATGCAAAAATACAAGCAGTGAATCCATACAAATCATAAACTAATAATTACAAACAGCTCTCATATCTTCTCTAGCACCGTAAGCTGTAATTTCTAAGGAATTTAGACATTCCTGGATTTTTACAGTTATGAAAATGTAAATTTTCTTGTTTACTAGCAGGAAGTATCAATACAGTAAAGCAAATTCTATCTAAAAATTGCCCACTTTAATACAGGTTGGACCATTTCATATGAACTCCCTGCAAATGCCTAGATACACCATTTCATCATTTTATTAGTATATAAACTGTGCTTAATGCATCAGGATCACAGCAGAACAAAGTGTGACACATGGGGTGACCTAGGAAACTATTTGTGCTGGTAATATAGCATCCTCTCTCCTCATAATAAAAATATGGAACACAAATTGTCTGAGAGGTAAAATGAGCACACTGCATAGCTCTAGATTACTTCATATTAACACTTTGAGCAGTATTAATATATTTCCTCTTGCTTCCGATTAATTGGAAAAATATATTCCAGTATATTGCAAACTTTTGCCATTTATAGAAATAGCAATTAAATTCATTGAGTAGGATCAAGTCTTGTAAATTTAGGGCCAAATAAATCCCACACATTATCTGTGGATCTCTTCAATACACTGGTGAACATTAAGTATTTCATGAGATCATACTTACTAGTTTGTCATCAGATTGTAAAGTATTTTACCTAAACTGTCAGTAAATGTAAACCAAAATAAATACTGAGTACAATGAAAGATGATGCTGAAGCTAATGATAAATTCCATTCATCAGTGGAGACTTTTCCTTTCATTTGGATTTTCAGAAGTAAAATATTTTGCAAGCAACAGCCTGAACTACTAAGCCAAGAAGTGATCCAGTGACAACACTTTAGGTATGGTGAGGTTCATAGTAGCTACATTTTTTACAACTTTTGCAGATTTTTAGTTCAGAAATAGTTTGCGGTTCACATAGTGGAATAAGTTCTTGTTCCTTTCCACTTAAAGACCCTGGGGTTTCTAGCAGTGATACCTTTGAGAAGAATGTTGTGGTTTAAAGTTTCAATTGCTGTACTAATGCATCTCTGGTACTCATTGTAGAACTACTGTGCAATTGGGAGAAGATAGTAACAACTATTATTTTTAGCATCCATCTATTCGCCAAGCAAAGTGCTGATGACTAAATAATTTGTTACACATGTACTGGTCCAGATTCTGCTTGTCTTTTCAAATCAAAGCTCTTCTTGATGCGTCTAGGAGAAATTAAAGTGCAAGCATAGCCAATTCATTTCCATAAACATTGAAGGACATGTTTTTCTACTTTTCTACCCATTGAGTATGAACACACCCTGGAAATAATATTTGTAGGAGAAAAAAATTTTTCATGAAGGTGAAAAATTTTTCCTTAGATTTATAAAATGGTTGTACAGGCAGAAAAAAATATTAAAACTATAAATTCTCAAAAAAATAACTACAATTCTATAGAGGCAATCCATATTATCATCTAAGAGCAAGGATGTCACAAATCCACTGCCACTCACTGGTCAGTGTCTGAACTCAGTAACTGATTGCCATTCCTTTGATCTTCACCGCATCTCTCAATTTACATGTGCCAGTGGTCTCATTCACTCTTCTAAATGGTATCCAGTGACTACACCTATGTAGTAAATCAGTGTTCCCAGGAGCAGGAAATCAAGCGTCTCCACTATTTGCCCGAATAGTCCCTAGAATGGCTATGTCCAAGGCCAGCTAGCAATCTCCCAAGTAATTCCTGGGTGCAGTTCAGGAAGAGGCATAGTCCAGAGACCATTGCAGTTTGGATGTGGCTGCTATGTTTTGGAGGACGAGAGTTTAACAGTAGAGATGCAGACCATTGAAGGCCAGTTTGCTTCAGTACCAAAGAACAGTCCTGTGCACATGGATTTACTTATATGCACATAGCCAGTGAGGACCACAACAGAGCATAGACTCTGAGACCCCACCCCCAGTAAATGCAGTTCTTTCACCAAGAATTTCAGGGTAGAGAATATGACAGTCCAAATGGCCCACAAACATTAGCTTTTTTGTATTACCAGAGAAGTTTTGATAATCCTCTTATTTCTCACTACAAAGGGTCTTTCAGCCAGAAATCTCTTGCACCCTGGAATCTGGGTTTGAGTTCAGGTCCTGTGGTTCATTCACTAGAGGCACCTCCATTGTAGGAGTGCCATGGACATTTTTCTCTCCTAACCTCAAGATGATTGATATTACTTTTAGGGGTGATCTAGCCATAAGCTCTCACTTCTGTTTCTATGATGCTCATTCTTTAAGAGATGTTATGAGTGCAAATGACAACACAGTATGGTTTCTTATGCTGAGAGGAGCTGATAAAATATATACACTCACCATTTTTTTTTCTCTTGCCTGTGGAACTAGGCTAGAGACATATGCACAGTTTATTTGGGTTTCCACAATCAATAAACAATTTCAGCACATAAGCTGTGTTCCTCCCTGGTCAAAGTTTCCATCTGTGGCTTACTTTCAGAAGCTGGAAGACAAACAGTTGTTTTGCTAGGAAGGGCTGTTGACATCAAAGCTGTGTTTGAGACAGGTCTGGAGCGCAGCTTGAGATTATAACTTCCCTTCTACTTCGCTCCTTTTGAGAAAAGCTGTAGTTAGACAAAAGGCAGTTGATTAGTTTATGTGGTTATAGAAGTGTTTGGGTTCCCTGGTAAGTCTGGATGCATAACCACTCACAATCATCTTGAGATATTAAGATTTAAGACCTGGAGATGACTGAAACAGAAATTTAAAAAAATGACCATATGCAATTCATTTTGGTGTCCTTCAAAGATGTTCAAAGCTTATACAGTTTTGGAAAGGCATAATATTCACTTCAACTCTGTGCAACTGGCCTTTACCAAAAACTAGTGAGATGTGACCGAAGACCAAAGAAGTGCCTGCAGATATATTTCAGCATAAAGAGTAGCTTGTTAGGAATTTAGGGAATGCTTCCCCATGCTTATCAGCCTCTATATGGAAAATGAAATAATATACATCCATTTGTACAGTAGCTTACAAGGAAGTATATACTGAAGTGCATTACATCAGCACCTCATACGTTTTGTTACTATTGCAACTGGGCTGTTATAAAGCTACTTGAGCATGAAGTGCAAAGACGGCAGATACCCCTCTGATTTCTGGCTGTGTACACATGGTAAGCAATGCAGAAGCTAATCAGCCCACATTTGGGAAGCATACAGGATATTCTCCATGGGTGCACAGGGGATTCATCAACTGCCCTCAGGATTTAACGCAAGCAAACTCTCTATTGGACACTTGAGTGGACCTTGATAGATGGACATCCCTTCCTTGTAATAACAGGGCCTCACCACAGAACAGGCAGGAAATTCAGGTCATCAGTGGTCCGTTTTCATCCTCAATCAGTATGGTTATCACTGTTTATGTTTTTGTGGAAGTAAAAGCTCTGCAACTTTTAGATTTGCCATTTGCCAAATGTTTTATTTCCAAAGTGAAATATTTCATTTGATTCAAGGAAACTTAAAACCTAATTTGCCAGTACTTGAGTCCTTTAAATAAGGGCAACAGCAGGCAGGCAATAGAAGGAGGGAAAGGTTGGAGGGGGTTCTGTTTTTTGTGATTGTTGTGGTGGGTTTTTTATTGGTGAGAGAGAGAAGAGAAGAGAAGAGAAGAGAAGAGAAGAGAAGAGAAGAGAAGAGAAGAGAAGAGAAGAGAGAAGACAAACAGCTGCTAGAGAAGTGGAAGAGATATGGAAAATTGCAGAGATAATGAAGATTATCTGCTCACAACAGTTGTGGGTTGAATGTTACCACTGAGCACTCAACAGGATTTTGTGTCATACTAGGTCATCTGATAGGCCCCAGGGAAGAGAAGATCCAGAAGTGTGTCTGGAGTCCACAGTGGAGTCGAGAGAAGCACATAATGGACTAGAGGAGAGAAAAAACAAGATTTGCAGATATATACTGATGAGAAGACCTGAAAAAATAATCTGTGAATGGTAACAGTAACCCATCGTATGACCAGCAGGAGAACACAGAAGAAACAAGAGAATTATTAGAGCATTTCCTTCATGGTAGAATGAAGAGGAGAAACAAAAGATGGAAAAGAAAGGAGATTCTGTATCAAGATTTAGAGAAGAAATATGGTGGAGACAGTCAATGGTCACAGCTTAAGTAGAAATCTTGATGATATTTAGGAGATAATCAGGAAGAGGAAAAGGCAGAATGATACTCAGAAAGCAGGGAGAGTAGAAAAATGAAACTTAAGATCCACACTAAGAAAAGGAAGGTCTGCCTTACAGAGGAGCCCTTGTTAAAGATTAATAGATGTGCAATGGCAGAGAGCAGAAGGGTAGAACTGAAAGGTGATTCCAGTGTTAGTTTCAAGGCCTGGAAGAGTAGGCCAGTGGCCAAAAGGATCCTTGTGGGACTAGAAAAAGTCCACAACACATTCTTTACTTTGGGAGTGCCATTGTAAGGTTCCTGTTACAAAAGATGTGAAATTATTGTAACACCTTAAAGAAAATATTCACAGAAGTGCCGTAAATCACTGGGCAAAAACTAGTTGTGTGGTATGAAGCAACAACCACAGATCCATCAGAAGAATTTCTTAGAATGTGGATCAAATGTTTGTGAGGCAGGCAGATGGTCAGAGAGAAACTGAACAATTTTGGCGAATTTTCCAAGATGTTCAAGGCCAGAAGATCTGGACCACAAGGACAAAATGTGAGAGATTTGGAAAATCCATTGCCCCAAATGATCTATCTCTCAGTCAACCTACGAAGTCTACCCATCACTTTACTACTGAAGCACAGAAATTAGTGGTTGTATGCCAGCAGAAGATCACAATATGAAAGCCAATCAAGGCTAGCATCTGTTCTTGAAAAACCTTTGCATGTATTAGTACAGACTTGTGTTGCTGTGTTAAAAGTTGTTAAGCTCTGAGCAATAAATACTGGAGTCTGGCTTTCAGAGAACAGGGGTTACAAACTGCAGTAAGGTCATAGATGGTACAAATACACTCACTATGCCCTTTCGCCAAAGAAGCCAGTGAACAAGTGAACCTTAAGGGGTTCTTTAAGAGCCCTGACGACTATGGAGCAAGCGTATGAGCACCAGCCTTGGAGGCATTGGCAAGATATACAACATCTGTGTTTGGAGCAGATAAGACACACAGACTCTTGGACAAGCTGAGATCTTTATTCTCTCCCACTAATAACATTCTCAATAGGGTGCAGGTGCCTCCTGTTATTCTGAAGAATTCCATCTAGCTATTCCTGCCAGGACTTAAGAAGCCAAATATACACAAAGTGCATCCACCCAGTGCATACTATTACAGCCTATAATGGTTGCAGAATGGTGGTGGATTATTCACTGGGAAGGCAAGAAGGCATGGTTTCCAGAGTCACTTGAATGCCAATATTATAAATACTATACATATGATGATGACCTGCTTTACCTTTTTGCAACATATGGGAAACTGGAGACATTTTTTTAATTATTGGAATCATATCTGGATACTGATGAACACATTAGCTGATCTGAAAATCTGGAAAGGGGTCTCAAAGGCAATGCAGGTCCTAGTTCAAGAGACTAGGGAAATTAGGAAAATCGCAATGGAACTTTAGTGTGTAATAATTACAAATTTTTCAGGATCACTTTATGGTCAATAGCATTTTTATAGCACCTTTTGTTATTGAAATTCTTCACATTTTTTTCCTGCTTACTTTTTCTGCCTTCACAGAAAAGCATGAGAAGAACAAAAAGTGTTTTACAAAAAACAACAACACCTGTTTTATTATATGAAATATAACACATATACTTCTTTCTCCCCTGCAAATATACAACAAATAAATATAGCCCATATGGCACACTGAGTATGTATGTGTTCACATTCATGCCACACATAGTTATCCTTTCAAGAAGTCACCTGCTAACTCATGTGCTATTCTGCAGACTAGAAGTGCTCCTACCGTTGCAATACTTCACTGAAGAAGCTGCTGATCTGTAGGGCAGATGTTATACTTGATAAATTCTAAGTCTGGTAGTGTATAAAACATTGATTTTTCTGCTGAATTAAGTACTGATTTAATTGGAGCTTTTTCTGCCTGCAATTTTGAGATCATGGAACACTATTTCTGAGGCTTGTACATATTGCTTGGTGGTTTGTAATATTTCAGTAATGTCTTGAGGCTTTCTGTTTCATTGCAATTGCATTTACAGCAATAAATTGTTCAACAAACACTGAATTTTATTAAACTGGCAAAATATGTGATAAATGAAGCTAAACAAGCCCACAGTCAGCTGTGCCAAAAGCAAACAAGTGTTTTCTTTTAAATGCTAAAATAATGTGCAAATGAGGGTCGACAAAACTAAAATGCAGAATAATTCCAAAACTCAAGTGTGTAAAAAATTAAAGTTCAAGACAAGAACAGTCACACCATCCAGCTGCAGTTCCACTACAGAAGGGATTCATCATTCCATGTTTAAGGAAATTCTTCATTATTTTTTCCTATTCTTGGCCACAGTATGTTGCTCATTCAATATAGTTAACTGAGAGACTAGATCCCTCACCCTGAGCTGGAGCAAATGATCCTTTTTTAAAACTCTTTTTGGGTTAATTTTCACCTGCCTTTATTTACTGGCTGAGAACCACCAAACAGTTGTACTAGCACAGCTGAGGACACACTGTGTTCTCAGGGATGAGATAATAGGTCTGGACAAGACAGGCAACTCTTTACTTGCTGCCTAATCTTACATATGGCATAATTATGATCTCCCCAGAAGTGATGCCCTCTACCATCTTTTCCCTTTGTTTTCTGCTTTCCCTTCACATCTTTTCTCCAGTGAACAAGTGTGGAAGAAGAGAGGACAGCCCTGGCCTTGCAGTTGCTGAGCTTCTTCAGCACCCATGGAATGATCATCAGGGTTAATCCTCTGGCCATCTGCAGCAGCAATGCCATATTCGTGTCAATCAGCAGGCAGCTCACCCCACAAAATCCCATGTGTGAAATCAATGTGAAATAAGAGTTCATGCAGTGTTTTGTTTTAAATTAAGTACATATAGTTTCTCCTCCTTTCCTCTCGTATCCTGTCTTGAGTATTACAAAGCTACAGTTTGCATTTTACAGTTTTATCATGCCTACACACATCCAAAAGAGGTAATTCAGAGGTGAACACTGAAAGGCAAAGCAACTGCAGTCATATCAGAAGGTAAGTTGTTTTCTTCTTTTTCATACAAGTAATATAGGAAGTCATAGAAACATGAAATCAATTCCCTAATGCAATCCTATTTGTCTGTTCTTAACACCCTTCAGTGACAAAATCTCCGTAATCTGCCCAAGCAGTCCTTTACAGCACTTCATTATCTTCATCATTTTTGTCCTTTGGTGTCCTATCTTGGTGGATAGACATTTTCCTGTCAGCAGGACATGGTTATGGCTGTTATAAAAGATCACTTTCACTAATCAGGGCTCCACTGGCCTCTTTCAAGTAGATCACCTTGTTAGGAACATAAATATTTCATAGGTTCCTGGCTGGAAAAGCATGGTTGCACTTCACGCCAGTGAAGAACTTTCTTCAAAGACACTCTTTTGTAAGTCTGGTGACTGCAAAATATATACATTAACAAAGGGGACATGATTATTTCCTTAACTTCTCAATTAGCAGATGTATAAAAACTTGCAAATATCTCTTCTTTATAATGGTGATAAAAAGGAAAGACATTACGAGGGCGAAGAAAGAAGACTCTCAGGAGCTTTGTGTTGAGAACGTTAATGACTCATTCCCCAAGAGAGAGAAATTTGCTAAAAGCATTGTTTCCTCTTTCCCATTTTCAGTAGCAAGGCAGAAGCAAGAACAGGAGATACTCCTCTGGGGAGAATTCATCTAACTAATCAAAGACATAGTCAATGAAGACAATCTGCAGCTGAGCTAGTATTCTTGATTCCCTTTACAGTTAATGGAAAGAAATAGTTGCTTTTATTTAGCTTATGCTTTGGACAATGCACTCCACAAATTCATAATTTGCTCCACTGACTGTAAATTGAACGTGAGATAAACAGCTTGTATATGGACATCTAGGCTGTATGCATTTAAAGTGAAGTGAGATGAACCACTCTGCCTTTGACTTTTAACACCAATGGTTTCCATGGAAGGAGTTATATTACTTGCAGGCAAAATCACAACCTTGTTTTGATTAACTTTTTTTTTCTGAAGCTGCAGTCCATTAACACTCACTCATGCAGATTGTAATGATGTATCATATATTCTTTTTAAATCTTACGTAACAGCTCCAGTGTGTAACAATGTCACGGTAATTAGAATCACAGTTTAGATTATTGTGAGGCATTTTCTGCTCAGCTTATGCTTTTAAAATGGTATTTCTCTTGTTTGGCAGCCATACTGTCAAGGATGTGGCAAGGCAGGGGAGATGTGTAAATCATCAATTAAAGTTTCTATACCAAACCAAAGCTAGTGACACTCCAGGGAAGTCAGAATCCTCCTTAACACCGTTTTCATTATAAATCCATGAGAAAATCTCCCTTCTTCTAAATTTTTCTTCCAAAATCAAGCAAAGAGGGCAGAAATTGAGACTGCCTGGTAGTTCAGGAGATGGCTGAAGCTGCACTACCAAAAGCATTTGCAGAGAAACTTCCCAGGCCATCTCATGGAGCAGCTTCAGAGCACACAGCTCTGCGCTTGCTGAGGGATACCTGCTATTGCAGAATCCATGTTATACCACTATTCTTCTAGCTGCTTCTGCCTCCAAAAGGAAGTCCTAGGCTGAAAAACAACTGGATTAATCCATAAGTAGATTAGCAGGGTATGTAGTCAAGGCATTTTTGGCCCTCTAATGAATTTCTTTGGATTCCCAGTTGAGCTGTTTCATACGTCTGGTGTGCTCATGGCTCTGGTAGAATAAAAACACAGCTGAGGTGGCTGCTGCTGATACTGATGTGCATTACTAATGTAATGGTGGTGTTCGCTGTAGCTCCTCCAGACAAGCCCCATCCTTTGGACACAGACTCTACTTTTCTAACCAGTGACGTGGAGTGTGAGAGTAATTAGCTGGCCTGGTAGAACAGCAGCTAGCTGGCAGTGTGGAGACTCATAAATGTTGGCCACGCAGCCTGGAACAGTTTGTAAGGAAAATGAGGGGTTAAATGACAAATAACAAGGTATACATTGCCACTAAGCTTCTAAGAAGTCAAGGCAGGAGAAAGGCTGGAATACCTGAAAAAATTAATGTCTAAGTTTGACATGTCACAAACCTACCCTAATTCCAGCAGGGCCTGGCAGCATAGGTTGTGAGAAGCGCATAAAACAAATGTGTGTGAATACCAAATAGCGATATGGTTAAAACCAGGAATAGGGACTTTCAAACTGGACAATTAGATTGTGCATAAATGGGGGGTAAGTCCTTTGTTTTGCTTTAGGAGTTTAGGTAAGCTACACCAGCTCCTCGTATTTTGATTTTCTCATTTCTAATACAGAGATGAGAAACGTATACAGAGACTTCTTACTTCCCTCAATATGAGGAGACGCCTTGCTCAAAGAACAGCATGGAAGTCATTTCTACCTCTGCTGAAGTGAGAATGGATTAGCTACCACTGACAAGCTGTCACCAACATTTTGCCTTGGCAAGTGTGATAACCAGTCCCTGTTTCCACCATGTTTCCACCTTTCTTTTTAAGGGTAGAAACACAAACCACAGACTCCATGAATAAAACATGCTGCCCTATAAAGAGATCATTTCCCCTCCAAGACCAGTGAATGTCCTGTCAAAATCATCTCAGAAACATTGCAAAAATAATGAGACAGCTGAACACAAGGAAAGAACTAGGAAAAAGAAACAAAGTTAATAATTAAGGATTGGGAGAAACCACGGGAGAATTCTTTGCAAGACAGACACATGGTTCAGAAATGAGAAGATTTTTAAATGGTCAGGATGTCAAGAGGGCATTAAATAACATTCTGAGAGCAAACTTCAGCCTGGGGAGAGCACTGTAATTCCCTTAACTTCAGTACAATTTATTTCAAGTCAGTCAAAAAAGACTCCAAATATATATGACACACTACTGCAGCTATGAGGAGATGAGTAACTGGACTGGGAGCTGGTGAGTGCAGGAGGGAACACCCGACCCCTCTTGCCGCAGACTTACGGGCAGGGAGCTGCCTGCCATGTCCCCCACCACCCTTGAAGGGAGCCCATGGGACCTATTCAGCTGCAGACCCCAGCCCCGAGCCCTCCCTCTGGCTCTTCTCCATCCGCTTCCCCTACAGCCGATGGCTTGAGAGCAATAGCACACCTGCTGCCCAGGAAAGAGGCTCTCTCCAGTCCCGCTGCTTCTTGTCCTTGTTTCTTGTGCAAGAGAGAAGCATGCATCTGGGCAGGCACATGGGCAAGGCATTTATTTCTTCTGCTCTGCCCTTGGAGGGGTATTGCCGCTTGCTAAGAGTAAGCACGAAACTGCTGAGCCCTGCAGACCTGCCTAAGGGGAGCAGAAGGGGAATCGGATGAGACCTGTGGCATTAGGGCAGCCAGTAGTCCACACACATCGCTCCCTCCCACGCGAGGAGGGCCCTGGCAGCAGGGCCGGACTCTGCCCATCTCCCAGCAGGGCTGGCTCTGCTCTTGGTGTCCACCAGAAGGGAAAGGAGGCTGGCAGGCCAGTGGGGTGCCCCTTCCTTGGCTCCCCGCCTGCCCCCAGCAAGGCCTGCTCCGTACTGCAAATTTGTTAGCTATAGGAAATAACAGCTTCCAGCACCAAATCTAAGCCTCTGCAACATATTACTATTAATGTATTCTTACATTTAATTAATGCCCACAGGATCTAGTTAAGACTCTATGAAAACTCGTAATTAAGCACGCAGAGAGTTGTCTTTGGGGCAGCAGTTTCAAGCTTGCATATACTCAGCCAGTAAATGTTTAAACTGAAGCGCATGCTACCTTATCATATGAACTCAGAAACTTGGATCTCTGGTGCTTTTTCACTTCACTGCCATTTTAAAATCAATCTCAGGAGGCTCTCAGGATACAGTTTAGAGTATCAAGCCACAGAGAAAGTACTGTTCGACTTGCTTAAGGATTGTTAATGTTGTCAATTCATCAAGTTGATTTATATTTCTTGTTTTCCCCAGCTTTCCAGAAGTGTCTCCTCTTTGCCTTTTTTCATGGCACGCTGAATGATGTAATTCTGGCAGTGTTCTCCATTTGTGAGTGTCAATAGCCAGGAAGATTTATAGCTTAAGGATAAAAAACTCCTCTGGCTATGGCCTCCTCTTGTCCTTTAGGAATCAGAAAGAGGGAATTAATTCTAAATTGACTGTAAATACTAATGCTGAATTAGAAATCTAAAATGTTACTGCTCTGCTATGTATGTTCCCATGCCATTATTAGTTTGTGCTAGTCAAAATGGTAAGGAACAAACCTCCAAATTTTTATAGATGGCTTGCAAAATTTTTACTCAGCATTTATTTGTGGTGATGCTGTGATAAAACTTAAAAGCACGTCAAAATGTTCTCTCTATATATTACCTGTTATAGTCATTCCCTTAAAGCAAATGTATTCATTTATTCTCTTGCCTATTTTTCTTTCATGTTGGGAAATTTTAAACTTGATGTAAGAAAATATCTAAAGTTTCAATGTAAATAAATGAATGCTGAGTAGGATCAGGCTCAAAGGCAGCTACATTAAGACACAGAGTCCGTAAGTTGCATGATTCAAATTTCTTGAATTTCCTGTATTTGTCATCCACTAATTTATCTTCTGGGACTCATCTTTACCATCGCTATACAAGCTAATTAAATCTGTAAATGCTCCATACATGAAATTAAGTTTGTCCATACTTTTGCACGATAGGAAAATGCATTTTATGACAAAACATTTGGTTCACACAGAGGACAAATGATCACTTTATTCATTCACAGCATACACAGATCCTACATGTGTACATTCTTCCTTGCGCCACGACTGTCCCAGAGTTGTTTTCTCCTGTCTCCTACCTACTTGAAGGATGCCACCATTGTTACATTACTAAACTAATCCCCAAACATTACTGGACTAAAATAGGTTCTAGATCCTATTCGGTAATGAGCCCAAGTATCTCTATATGCCCCATATCTCATCACAGGACACAGACTTCCATGCTTTTCTATATTGGTAAGCTGTAAATTAAATTACTATATTCTTCTTCCTTGGTAGCTACCACTTCCCTGAACCATAATTCTGAGTGACTTATTATTGAACTGATTGAGGGGTTTCATAACAAAAGAGAAAGGTATTTTAATAGGAAACTGAGCAAAAGATGTTATTTTTTTAAAAAAATAATTTAGTAGCACGTAGAACTAGCTGTGCTACCTATAAAAAGCTTATGATGAGTTTTCTACACTTTTAAGTAGTCCACTCAAACCACCTTGCATTTACCACTAGTATGTGAGATTTGGATCACTGCCTTTCCAGTTGGTTCTTGCAGAAGTGGCACAAGAGCAGAACATGACAGAAGCAGAAAAGAGATTTCACATGACTATTCCCTTTTTAGAGGATTTTAAGCTTTATTAGCAAAACACTTTAAACTTTGAATCAAGTGATGGAGCTCCTTGGCATTAGAAAATAGCTTCCAAAACCACTGTTTTAGTTTCCAATAAGAGAAAGCTTAATACCAAAAACATTTCTGTTTCCAACTATAACAGTATCTGGCATAATGGGATATTGTAACAATAATTCCCTTCTCTTGGTGAGTGTGGATGGTTTTCTCCTCCTCAGTAAGAGCAGAGGAATGCAGTGGAAGGGTCAGTTTTGAGCTCGGCAGAACAGGGTGTATGTGATTTTAGGCAAGTCGTTCAAGACTACGTCCAAAAAAGGCAGCAGGCAACACTTAAAGTGCATAACTTCAGAGTCCAGTCTCCTCTTACAGTGCAGGTGGAGGGCTGCATGTCTTAGGAAGCAATCCAAAAAAGCTGTGGAGCTGTCTAAACCTACCTAGGAGAGATATCAGAGTTATCACTGAGAACATTACCTGGAGTGAGCACCTGTGAGGTACCGTCTCCTGCCTCCTGCCTCCTGCCGAGACAGAAAATTGTGGGTAGGTGCAGAAGCACAGAGCTAGAAGTCCAGGGAACCAAAAGTCCAAACCCCTCCCAAACACTTCAAAAACACATTTCTCAAATTTCAGTTCTTTCAGCGTTAGGTGGCAGCTGACAGGGCTTTAAAAGGATCAAAATTTTGAAATCATATGCTTAAAAATTCTGTCTGCATCCCACATCAGCCATTACTGCTAGCTCAGCAATCCAGCAGCACTGAACTCTGCAAGATAATCTCTCGTTTTACCTCAGTGATTTCAGTGTCACCCTGTAATGTGCAGAGCAGGTGTGTGCTAAATCCTTTATGAATCTGGCACGTAACCATTCTGCATTCATTCCTTTACTTGTAAAACAGGAGTAGTTGTTCCCTACTCATAGGAATACTATGAGAATAAATACATAAACGTTTTTGGAAGTGTTCAGATAATATAGGCGCTGGCATTGTAACTTATCTGGAAGTACAGCTGTGCTAAGGTCTAAACAATTCACTGACTTGTAAGATAAAAACCATTTTCAATGAAAGAAGAATTCAGCATACACAGTGTTTCTAGGGCAGCACCTGAATTCCCGTTGAGGCTTTTCAGCTGTCAGGCATCACACTCATTACACTGCGGACTGTACTGAGAGTCACCGGTTTATTCCGGCCCACGGGAAGCAGCACAATGCGCACAGAAACCGTTCTCCTGGCACTGGGGCACATTTGCTGATGGAGCTTGGGGGTTCACTTTGAGCACGGAGTCTGAGGCATTTCCCAGACGGGATCTCGCCAGAGCGCAATGCCAGGCAAGTTTCTGGTGGCATTTTCTCAAAACCAGTTCATTTCGCACACACGGAGCTAAACCCCATCGCCCTTTTTTGAGCACCTTCAGCAGATTTCTTAAAAGCCACCCGGGGCTGGAACGGGGAGCTTCCTTTACCAAGAACCCTTCGCCTCTGTGAGGGGTGGGCAGCAGGAGACACCGTGTCACAGGACAAACGGTGCGAGGGGACCGGGCTGGGGCTGGCGGCGGCGGTCCCTGCCCCGCTCCCGGCTGCAGCCCCCCCCTCACGGCGGGGGAGTTGTCCCTGCGGCGGTTCACAGCGGCGGCGGGGCCGGAGCGAAGGCAGGGGACGCCGGGCTCACCCGCGGTGGTTCGTGCCCACCCGGGCGCCGAGGCAGGGCCGCTCCGGCGG
>VZRW01014032.1:187588-290102 GCA_013398125.1 Aegotheles bennettii
AATGCCGCCCGCAGGGAACAGGGCCCCGCGGCCGGGTGCGGGTTCGCGTCCCGCTTCACCTCTGGAGCTCCTGGAGATCACCTGGTGCTTTCCCGAACAGGCGCTTGTGAGGAACTCCCAGGGGCTCTGAAATGACACAAAAGTGTTTGAAAGTCCTGCGCCCCAGGTCCCCGCAGCTTTCCTGCCCGATCACGATGGTTATTTTTGTGTGTCAGTCCGTTTCGCGGCTTACCCAGCGCTCTCAGTGGCTCCTCTCCTGTGAGCAGTTCAAATGTGTGTTCGTGCAGCACTCGAGCCCCTCACAGCCTCCTGTCAGGAATGAATTGATGCTTCTCCATAACTGTGGCCATAAACCTTCGGCTGAGATAGTCCCATATGTTACAAGCACAGCAGAGAAGATAATGCAGGGAGAAGCTGTGGAATCTTTGGGGTTTTATTTGCTTACTGCGAATCTGTGAAGCAATAATTGAGCAATGGAATAATTCCCCGGGCAGCTTATGGGTTAGCTTGGTTTTGTAGTACGGGGATAAGAGGAGGCACATTGTGTGGGGTGTATTGTAGCAGATGCCAGTAACTTGCCCATCAGCAGTAGTGCCCATAAAGTCTTTCCTGCACCTTTGTATGTAGGACTCTGATGCAAAAACAAAATGTAATTTGAAACACTGGGTTTCCAGCTCAAATTGCATTAATCACAGAAAATGTTTTAGCTGGTATTGAAGAAAATAGTGCTGCAGCCGGATGCTTAAGGATGAAGAAGAGGGCTTTCTTACCACTGTGGCTGGTGGTTGCTTTATAGGTGGTTTCACTCTGATACTTGGTTGTGTCACCATGATGTCATTAGACTAATTAGGCACTTTGGGAAAAGCTTGGTTGCCTGTTCTTTTATTTTTCATGAGAAGGTATAGCAGCTGTCAAGCTCAGCTTGGGTAGAGAGCAGGCAGGCCACTGTATGGGAAGGGAAGTTGTCTGGAGCATTACTGGTGGTGGTGTTAGGCTTTCCCAGAAGTTGCTCTAAAACAGCTTGTGTAAAGGACGGTTACAAACAACATAAACTGTTACGAAACCCAGAGATTTGGTGGGGTTTTCTCCTCCTGTTGTTCTCAGGTGTCAATGATTGGAAAGATAAATGGGATTTTTCACAGGAGAGGTGACATTCGCTGTGGATGTGTTCTGTACATTGAACCCTAGGTTGTTTTGGCTGAGAGCGTCGCAGAGCTGGTGTCTTTACCCTCTAATGTAAAGGCCAGGTACACAATGCTTGGTCTTAACTGCTTTTGGACTTGGCTGATTCATACTGAGGTGAGCGTCCTACTCTTAGAAATAACCTCCATATTCTGTTTCCAGGAGTTTGGGTTGACGTTTGTGGCATTGTGCAAAGTGCATGGTTTTACATATGGGTATGTTGAACAAGAAATTTTGAGGGACCAGTTGGAGACTTCTGTCATACCAACTTCTCAGTTGGTACCTTCCAGTCTACATCCAGATGAAAGAGCTGGAGTGTAGGGGAAGATCTGCATTGGTACAAAGGGCAGTCTCCGCTTTAAAGCGCACATTTGAAAAATTATATATTTTTTTCTCTATTTTAAGAGATGTGAAGTGAAAATGAATGGAGTACTGCAACAGACCATGCCTTTGCCAAGTTTATGTTTCTCAGAGAAGGTGGCTTTTCCCTTTTCCCTGTGGGTGCTTTAACAGATCCCTGGTACACTGAGGCTTTCCATGGGTGGGGGGATTTCCAGCAGCATTGTGACCTAGTCCCTAGCAAAGAACTTGAATGCAGTTCTAGGAATAGAATGTAGCTCATCCTGAATTTGTCCAAAATGCTTATTTTCTCTGAAACCAGCTGTGTGGTTGGTATTTATCTGAAAAATATCTTTTATATACCCAGTCCTTTCTAAACCAGATGATTTTTACTTACATATTGCTTAAAAATGAAACTCTGGTTGGACGTTATGGAAGAATAACATGAGATAAATGAAATACAGTTTGTACCTTGCATCACTTTTCACTCAGGTTCTTTGTGACAGAGGTGGGAGTTTAACCATGATTAAGTTTTAC
The DNA here is from genome assembly GCA_013398125.1 of Aegotheles bennettii. NCBI lineage: Eukaryota > Metazoa > Chordata > Aves > Caprimulgiformes > Aegothelidae > Aegotheles > Aegotheles bennettii. The sequence continues at coordinate 189,647 of VZRW01014032.1, forward strand.
GTTAGGTAAATACATTGTAAAGGTGGTTAGGAAACATAAAGGAAAATAACTGTGTTTTCTGTTTTGGTCTTTATTTTTCTTTCTTTGTCTCCTGCTGTGTCTTGAGCTTAAAACTGTATTTTGAAATCTGTGGAGCAGGAAAACCTCTCATAAATTCAGAGTCTTGATCAATGGGCTTAGATGATTCAAATGTGGCTTAAGGGGGCTATAGTATTAGAAGCAATACTTACATGTGGATATGCATCATATATTCTACAGCTTATTTATTTGAGATGAAGGTGATATGTTGCTCCTTTTTTCTTGGTCAGTGTTGCTAATTGTTCTGTAGAAAATGGCATTATATTTCCCACTTTCTTCATATTTACAAGAATTAGAGACTGTGAAATGATAGGGAGCCAAGAATTGCAGGTCTGACAGGGAAGCATGTTGTGGTAGGTTAGCACATCAGTCATAACTGGTGATGGTCAGCCTCTTGTAGGAGGCTCTTTAGGTATGTAGAACTTTATAGAGACTGTTTCTAAGTATTTAACGTGGTTTCAGTGATACAGTAATTTGGCCCATGAGTGGAAATATTTTAAAAAAAACAAAACAACAAAACCTTAAAAACTATATAGCTTAATTTTATTTTATTTATTTTATTGTTTTGGAGCACACGTTAGCTTGTGTGTACAGAATCAGCGTGATCTATAACCAAGAAGCAGTCATGATAGTCAAGAACTAATAAAATAACAATTAGCTTTCACAGAAAACTCACCTGACATATTGTCAGAATTGGACAAAATACGCCAGATTTTCTTTTCTTTTTTTACCTTGCACAGAAGCATAATGGCATTAACATCTGAAACCCAGCTAACATGAAGCGGTGACTTTTGGCTAGTGATAGATGGGCTTTCTGGAGATGTTTGAATGCTGTCATGGCGACTCCTGTTTCAGTCAGTAATTCTTCACTGGATGCCAAAAGCAAAAAGAGGAAAGGACGGCATATTCTCTAAACTAGATTTTCTTTAATATAAATTGAAAACAAGTGAAAATAGTATTTTGGAAGGTTTTTAATAGCTCATGATGACTGTTGCTTGAGTTACTTAAGTTTTCCGGATCATTACATTAGTATTACTGTTTTCTGGATCATTACATTAGTATTACTATTTTCTGTATTAAAAATTGCACTGGTTAAGTAGTGGCATGTTATGAGTTTTTGTTACCTGTTCATGTGAGACTTATTTTCAAAAATTACAAAGAATTCCATGAAAAAATAGCAAAATGCTTTATAAGATGAATTTTAACAGTCTGTATATGCAGGGCGATTTTCTTTCAAAGGTGTGTATTGGAGAACATGATACATAACAAAGAGAAAATCACACGTTTAATACCGAACACTTCTGTCTCTAATGTCTTCAGTCATTAGAGTCCACTTTAAAGGTGACAGAATATGTCTAAATTTCTAAGTCATGTAACTTAGAAACTGAATTAATTTTTACTTTGCATGGAAATGGTCTGGGAAATAGAGTCTAACATTTTATCTCTATCATAATCCATGTGCAATTACGTGTTGGTGAGGGTTATTTGCTGTGCTGTGTTTCCTTGCTTTCAGATATTCCTGATTTTTGTTGGAATCAAAGGGACAGATCAGTTTACTCTGGATTTTACATATGAATTGCTGAGATTGCAAAAGGCAAAGGTGACGTGCTGGGATTTTGGTTAGGCCATGTTGAAAGCTGGGTGGTTGTGGCTGGAGGCAGCATCCACAGTGCCCAGCTGAGCTGCCTTTGCCTCTGCCTGCACCTGCGAGGCACGGCTCGGGCGCCTGGGTAAGGAACCTGCGGAGAGCATCGCCAGGCCACTGCACAGCCTGTGTGTTCGGGTGAGCCTGTTGGCATTTGGGAGTTCTTTTGTTTGATTCATCTGTTGTAAGGTGACAGTGGGTGGAGCTGAGGTGTGGTGAGAGATTTGGTGTCTATAACAGAAGAACAGCATACAAATAAGCTCTAGGGAGGTAATGGTTATAGGGTCCCTGAGTGGTTGCCGGTCATAGCAGTTGTTCTCTATCAAGGTAACATTTTGGAAGCTGCAGCATATGTCTCTGCTAATGGGAGTAACTTCCTCATTTCATCAGGTGCTTTGAGATATCAAGGACTTGAAAACTATGATCCAACTGAACAATCGAAGTATAAGTAAGAGGATTACTTTACATCTGATTGCTCAGGCCAGATTGACTGACGCCTGAACAGACGCAAAAAACCCCCACAGGTTGTTTCTTTCTTGGCTTCCTGTAGTCTGCTTGGGTGTTTTTAGGGAACAGCAAACATTGTGGCAGGTGCATCTGCTCCTTTGAACTTGTATTGTTTTGACTTGTATGTGCAAAACTGGCTAATTTAAGAGAACCTAAGATAAAACAAATGTATCAATTCCTCAGGACCAGCCCGTATATGTAACAGGAATAACTGATGTTTCTTTAATATTTTTTTTCTAAAATACCCAATTTCTACCTGCCCAACCTTGTATTACGTGCTGTATGTAGATTCTTCTTGAAGACTTAAATTATTATTGACTGACTCTTTTGATAGCTTTCTTAGTAACAAATTTAAGTTTGATGTTGTAAAAAGCCTTGCATAAGTTTTACTGTAGGTTTTAGCATTTTCTTTATTCTACCTTTTACTTAAAACTCAGTATTTTTCTAAAACTAACAATCCTCTCAGTAGCTTGGCATTAATGAGAATGGGATTTTTTTACTTTTTTCCCATCATCAGCTGATACACTGTTCTCTGTCCTGCAGGTTTTTATCCATTGCTGTAGATGCTGTACTTGGGTGATGAATGGTAGACATGCGTTCTGTTAATACGTAACTCAGACACTATTCCATTTGGCATCACACTGGAGTAGAGGCATTGATAATTTCCAAGTAAATGAGTGGGTGGAAATCAGGCAGCTTATTTATTTTTATGCATTTAGCTTGTCAGCTTTGGTGAATGTTTGTATTCTCACATTCTTGCTGTCTGACTTTGAATTTCCAGGGACCATCATGCGTCTAGAACCATTTCACTTTACCCATGCATAGGGAATGTAACCCTGTGGTGGTTTTGGTTGAATTTCAAAATATGAAATGTAGCACAATAACAGTCTTTTGAGCAAACTGAGATCACTTCAGGTAGATGGAAGAAAGTCCGATGCTGAATTTTTAACTGTCAGTTATGTTAACAACACATTTGGAAGTGCAAGAAAGACTGACAATGTTTAGATCTATTGTTGCATTTGTTTTTCCAGCTGTTGTAAAGTTTAAAAAAATATTGGCAACCCTATTGTGGTACCTTTGTATTAGTATAGCCACTGTCTACTAATGAAAGCTATTTTCCTTAAGTTTCCTCAAAATTTATTCCTGTATATGGAACATCTGCATGTATATAAATGTGTATGTGTATATAAAATCACATTATCAGCAATTTCCTGATCCAGAGGGTAAATAAAACCTAGGCTAGGTAGTGCTCTCTAGCTGACTTCATGAGTATGTCTGCCCTTTCAGAGATCTGAGTCATAGTAAATGTACTCTTGAAACAAAAATGCTAATGCTAAAATAAATTGTATTTTTTATCTTACTTAGATAAACAGTGATTATTTTTATACCTTTGGGCAATTTCCTGGTATAGAAACCCTTCACTTCCCTGTCTGCCTTTCTCCAGAAAGATGCTTTTTAGAGTGGAATATCACAATATTTTGCTTACACTGATAAATGTGAGCAGTGATTGAGTTGTCATAGTTTTTCTAATACTTCAAGTGAAAATTTATTCCCCTGGAGCAGAAATGCAGTTTTAGTATTGTTTGTAAATGTAAGTGTGAAACTACTTGGGAGAAATCTCTTGTACCCTGTTTTTCTTAACCATGAATAATGTCTGTTAAATTTTTATTATTTATTGGATAACTAGGTACAAGGGTTTTTTACTGCGTATGTTACTAGCCTGAGAAACTTCAAACTTAGAGTTTGAATAGATTATATTAGAGCATGAGCACAGTTTGTGTGATACCGTTTTAGAGGTCTGGTGCACCTTTCTGTTCTCTAGTGGTTTTCTAACATTAGAAGTCATCACGATTTGTAGAAGTCACTTTGCTCTTTAAATCCGTTCGTCACATGCATATTTCCCAAAAATAAAATTAAAATTCCATTACTATCTGGAAATCTCAGTATTTTCTTTTTATTTTTTCCTCCCTGTTGCCCCTAGATATGCGTGATAAAATGAGGAAATGGAGGGAAGAAAACTACCGAAACAGTGAACAGATAGTGGATGTTGGAGAAGAGTTAATTAATGAGTATGCATCTAAACTGGGAGATGACAGTGAGTAAACAAGCATTACTTTTAAAACTTTCATTATCTGATTTTATTTTTTCTTTTCAGTCTGTTTTGTACTTCTGTGTTGCCTTTTCATATCTGCTGTTGTTGATTAAATATATATTACTTGCTTAGTCTAATAGGCTGCCAGAATTCCTAGATGTTATTTCTTTCCCAAATATGGGCTGCGGTGAAAATAGATAAAAAAATTACCTTCTACAACTGTTTGCTTGCTATATTAGTTGTTAGACCATTATGTGGAAACTTAGCATGAAACTGTTATCTAGCTGTAATTTGACTGATTTTTCTGTTCTTCAACACCATGGCAAAAATTGAAAAGTATCTTTTTGTAACAGAGAAAGCTATTCCTTAATCAAGTCATATACAATGCAGGAATCCATATTAAGGTTGTTTTTATTATAGCATTATACTTGTGATATTATAGTTAAAGGTAGGTCTGTTTCCACTATTCATAAATTCCTTATTATTTTCAGGGGATTTTAACTACCCTATATTGATTTCAGTAGACAGAAGCTTGTATATAACATTTCATACTGAAAGAGAATTGCTTAGAAACATGTCAGAATACAATAGCACTCTTTACTATAAGCATAAAATAAAACCAAGTATGACAAAGTGCTATCAAGATTGTATAGGTTTGCATATTAATCTCACACAGGCTTTAATTTTATCCTCATTCTTCTTTCTTCTTTTTTCCTTTTTATAATTCAGGAAATTTAATATAGACATTCTTTAGTACATTTCTCTTGTAATTCTTTCATTTTTGTAATTGCTGTTACGTAGTCACAAGTGGATTGTATCAGTCACAGTAGTGCATTGTATTTACTAATAAAAGTTACAGTATTCCATATGATTAACTTGTTCAGTTTGTTAACATTTTCAGTTAGTTTAGTAAGTTAGCTTTGATTTCAAATCCCGAACTTCATACAGCGTTCTAGGAATTAAAATCCATATGGTTGTTTCAGAGGGACACTTTGCCTCCCTTTCTTGGCAGGTCAGGAATCTTGTCAGTATTGGGTTTGGGGTTCTACAGATACGATTTGTTTCATATCGATGCTTTGCTCTGGTTCTGTCTTGCACCCTCCAAGCTGTAATTCTGTTCCAGGCTCCTTTGCATTGTAGGGAGCTTGGCCACTGCAAATGTACTTTTTTAGGCATAAATACATGGACAATCCACCCAAAGTATCGTGTATTGAGACCTCTATGCATAGCAGTGAGTCCTGAAGTGTGTTTGGACATGCAGTGTCTGAAGAAGGTGACTGTGAGGAACATGCTTGGGTTTAGACTGCATGGGTAGGCTTAATACACCCACCTGCAGGAGAGTGGTCATAGGTTCCTTCTGCTGTAGAAGAACATTGAGAGTTAACCTTGATTTTACTTTCTTCTTATCGGGTTGCTAGTAATTTATGAGAATTGTATTTTAGTAAGAAATTGTTGAGGAGCTTGATACTCCTCTGGAATCTTACCAATGCCTTTCTGAAACACTGTTCTCAGTAATACAGGCTGAGTCATTCCTTTCTTGTCAGGGATGGGTTTGTCCTTCTTTTCAAAATACACATATTTTATTATTTCATAAACCTGACATTTAGGATTCATTAGATAAATTAGCTGCAATGTCCCTGAGATTCTTGCAAATGTATAAAAGTATCTGGAATTAATTTACATATTTGCATTATGTTTATTTTTAAAGTAGCAGCAGAATAGCAACTGTATACAGTTTTAAAAACAAACAAACAAAAAACACCACCAACACCACCCCCAAACACCTATACTAGGCCTAGAATTCTTTCTTGGGTAGTCATGGAAGGTGGATGAGTTGTATATGATGTGGCTTCATGTATTTAAAGAAAATACCTAGATGTTACAAGGGGTAGATTATTTGGGTATCTCTATAACTTGCCTCCTCAGGCAGAAGACATCCAATGTAATTGGGGAAAAAAAGATTTTATCATTGTTAGAGTTTTTACTATAAAATAACTTATGGAATATTTAGTCTAAGGGGTGGGGATACTGTTACCCACATCATAATTTTAATCAAAACAGCTTTTCTAATGGACAGTGTTTTCTAGTGGATGATCAGTAGTCCAAAGCTATAGGGTGCGACTTCAAAGTAAAAGAATACAATCTTTGGCTTTTTTTTTGTTTGTTTTAATTTTCAGTTTGAACAAGAAAGCCCTAGTACAGATAAGAAAACACATCCCACTGGATTGGTGACTTGATTATCTTAGAAGTATTCCTTTGTCTTTTTGCCTAATATCTGACAATAACCTGTGATAGGGTTAGAGTATCAAAGTAGAGATTTGATTGGATGGGGAGAGCCATTTCATAAACTATAGAAGTGTCTTGTTCTTGTGTCTTAGATTTTTTTTAAAAAAACATAATATGTAATTTATATCATGAATATATGTGATCTGTATTTTGTCTTTATATAGAATATATGTGTTACAAATAGTTCCAATGGGGGACGGAGGTTACAGGCAAATTAAAATTAATGCCTGTTTCTCTTCTGTATACTCAGAAAGAAATAGTATTTTCTTAAAAAAATAGTGGAAATTCATATCATAGAAACTATTTTTTAAAATGAGAGGGCCTTTGTTGTTTTTATTTTATATTTTATAATTTTATTTTATAAGATATTTGCTTCTGTTTCAGTTCTATGATATATTGAGTTCACGTGATTGTGCAACAATTATGCAAAACACTTACTATGTCTAATGCTGACATTGCATGTTTCCCTCTACCATAACCTCTCTTTCCTGCAACTTGTGTAGCTACACTGTTAAGTTCTTTACATTCAAGAACTCAGTAGGCCTAGAACAGAAGTAATGTAATCTGTCATCAGTTTAGAGAAGTTGTTCAACTCCAGAATGAAGACAACATTTGTAGGACTTCTAGCAGTGAAACAGTTAAGGAAAATTTGTTTTCTTTCTAGCCTAAGCGGCTGTTCTCCAGGTCTGATCAGAGAGCAAGTCCTAATGGGGATCTGTTTAGAAAACTACAGCTATAATGTTAGAAAAAGTAGAGAATTAGAGCTTTTTCACCTTTCAAGATGTCAAAAGGTACTTTGTTTCTAAAAGCAATAAAATTGCCTAAATGTGTTTTTAATTAATTCCAGCAGTTTCCTAAACTGTTCCTGTTTCAGTAGTGATCCACGGGAGTAGAGGGGCAAAAATTTACAGACAGAATTCATTAATCTTATTTACATTGTAGGTGTTTCCCATTACCTTAAAAAAATCAATTATCTGCATTTAATGTCTCTTTTGTGTCCAGTTTGGATAATATATGAACAGGTGATGATTGCTGCCCTGGACTGCAGTCGAGATGATTTGGCATTGGTAAGTTTTCAAGTTGACTTTTCCCTCAAACCTTAAGCTTTCTTCCTGGGTATCTCTTCCAGATAGTCCTTCAGACAGTTGCAGGGTATTCTGAACTCCATAGCTTGGACTTGTATAATGAAGAAACCGCCACCACCCACCTTCTCTACTGTGTAACTTTTGTTTAGACAGATCATGTCTTTTCCAATAGCCATGAAAATATTTACAGCTCCTCTGGTATGGGCTAAATGTCAAGAATAATATGGAAGTTGCTATATTGTACAGACAGTGTTTGTTTATTGAAAACTTCTCAAATTATATTGGTTTTTTTGAATGTTTTGAGGTAAAATGTCCTGTCATGCATATCATATTATGTGTCATGTTGGCCATCATCAAAGAAAGTCATTGACATATTGGAGCAAGTCTTCAAGATGAATAAGGAGCTGGACTGCATAATGTATAAGGAAAGGCTGAGAGATCTGGGTCTGTTAAGTCTTGAGAAAGCTAAGAATAGATTTTATTGCTATCTTTGAATATGCACTAGTGGTATAAGGTCTAAAGAAGGTGGAGACAGATTTTTGTAGATGTGCAGCAAAAGACAAGTGAGAGAGACATGAGCTGCAACAAAGGAAATTCCAGTTACATATTAGGAAAAAGTTTTTAACAATGGGGTTGGGCCCATGCTAACATCATGAGGTTCAACAAGACTCAAGTGCAAGCTCCTGCACCTGGTTTGGAGCAATCCCATGCACAAATACAGGCTGGGCAGAGAATGGATTGAGAGCAGCCCTGCTGGAAAGGACTTAAGAATACTGGTGGATGAGAAGCTCAACATGAGCTGGCAGTGTGCATTTGCAGCCCAGAAAGCCAACAGTATCCTGCGCTGCATCAAAAGCAGCATGACCGGCAGTTCAAGGGAGGTGTTTCTCCCTCTCTACTCTACTCTCATGAGACACCACATGAAGTACTGTGTCCAGTCTGGGGTCCCCAATATAAGAAGGACATGGAGCTGTTGGAGTGAGTCCAGAGGAAGACCATGAGGATGATGAGAGGGCTGGAGCAACTTTTGTATGAAGACAGGCTGAGAGAGTTGGGGTTGTTCAGCCTGGCCAAGAGAGGGCTCTGGGGAGACCTTATAGCAACCTTCCAGTACCTGNACCTGAGGGGGGCTACAAGGAAAGCTGGAGAGGGACTTTTTGTGAGGGGGTGTAGTGATAGGATGAGGGGTAATGGTTTAGAGCTGAAAGAGGGTTGATTTAGAGTAGCTATTGGGAAGAAATTCTTTAGTCTCAGAGTGGTGAGACACTGGCACAGGTTGCTCAGGGAGGTTGTGGCAGCCCCCTCCCTGGTTGTGTTCAAGGCCAGGTTGGATGGAGCTTAGAGCAAGCTGGTCTAGTGGAAGTTGTCCCTGCCCATGGCAGGGGAGTTGGAGCTTGGTGATCTTTGAGGTCCCTTCCAACCCAGACCATTGTAAGATTCTATAACACTTTGGGACAAATGGCACAGAGAAGCTGTGTAATCTCCTTTGGAAATGCTCAAAAATGGATTGGGATATGGCCCCGCACTCACATGGAAGCTAGCTCTGTTTTGGATGCGAATTTGGAGCAGGTGACCTCCAAGGGTCCCTTGCAATCCAAATTATTCAGTGATTATTGATAAAAACATTGTTAATGGATATTTGGGTTTAGTAAATTTGTATTCAAGTTAAATAACAATTTAAATAGAATGAGTTTGTTTAGAACTGTGACACCTGGTTCCTAGATTAAAAATAAAAGACCACCAAAAAAACCCCCAACTAAGCCAAAGGCAGCAACTGAAAAAGGTAAAAGTGTGTTTTGCAAACAGATTTAATGATCTTTTCATACCTCCCTCACAAAACGCTGGGAAAAAAAACATGAGTTATCTTGTGCCCTGAAAGCCTGCAAGATAGAGTTTATTCCAAGTAAAAAGAAAGATGTTTTCAGGAGTCCAGGTCTTTCATGGGGATTACTCTTCCAGTTCTCTGCCTTGTTCTCTGTCAGATGGCATAATACCTCATAAAGTCTTTGAACTTCATGTGATGTCGTTTGGGTGAAACTTAATGGTTTGTGATAAACAAGGGGTCAGACTAGAGGATGTAGTTGGGAGAGGAGCAATTTGAAAGTAGGCAGAACTAGACAAGTTTATCTCGCATCCCTTATGTATATGGTAAAATGGAGTACACTGGAAAATGCAGCACAACACTCTGAACTTGTCGTGAACTCAGTGAACTTCCCTTTCTTTTGTTCCTCAGAAGAAAATACCGTCGTAGTATAGCTGTCTGTTCAAACAAAAACAAATAGACTTACTGTTTAAATAAATACATTTGTGTTCTGATTTATATCTAAAATAGTTTTGGTCTTTATTTTAAGGGACTTTTTAGGAAGACTTTCACAAAATTCTTGAGGGAACCAGTGTTGAAAGATCAGTTGTGAAACACTGTTTGTTTTTACTAACCCTGGCAGGGATTTTAGTTTTTCAGTTTCTGTGCCCTCTAAGGAATATTGCTTGAGATGAGGGAATGCAACATTTTATATGCAGCTCAGAAAGGAGGTTAAGAGCTTAGAGGGAAACTTTGTTATTTTTTTTCTTTTTTTTTTTTTATTTGATTGATTTGTAATAAAGAAGCAGTTAATTTGAACAAATTAACAACATGTGGCTTTTTGCTACAGCTGTAGCCCCAAAGTACACAAACAGCTTTGGAACTTCTGTTATTTAGCAGTAAGCTTTTGACAGCTGTGATGCATTTTGCTGAAGGGGATAGGTCTCCTCTGGTCCAAAGGAGGAGGCCGAGATGGTTTTCAGAGTAATTTATCTGACTTTCATTTTAGCTTTTTTTCCTCTTTTTATTCCAGTTGTCCTCTCTGTCCTGCACAAAATAACTGTGCGTAGTGCATGCCCCTGCTGCAATCAACTGGTTCTTTCACGCGCTTGTTTTAGTGCAATCACCACCTACTGTTGGCAGGCACTTGCACTTTGCCTTTGTCAGACCTTTAAAATTAAAACTTAATGTGGTTAAAAAAATCAGAAAGCAAATTAACTGCAAATTAAAGTTGCACATACAAATGAGATTTGCCGTTGTAACTGCTGAGTTTCTGAGAGAATCTTGGGAGCAAATTATTGACGTAGTGCCGAACAGTTCTCAATAACATAAATTATTATGGGGATAACAAGTTGAATTTAAAAAGAGGACATTCAGTGCTGCTGAGTCCAGAACATTTTGAAAATATAGTTAGGGTAGTTTATTCATGCACTTTCATTTTCAAAAGTATTACAGTGAGTTGTTTGTGACTGTCTCAGAACTTTTTATGTCACTTTATTGTGTCTTATGTCTTAATCTACGTGAGGTTATTTTGGCCTTGTGGCTGCTGTATGCGGTTGAACAATGATTGTTTAGTTAGATCTAAGGCAAACAATTCTAGAGTTGTAGAACTCCTGCATCAAGTGCTACTTCACCACCTTTTTTTATATTGTAGATGTTTTTTTCCAGATGTCGAAGTCCATCTGCAGATTGTAGAGTTTAGTATTACTGCAAATGTTAAAATTTTTGACATTTTAAAATTTTATTGGAGAAAAGTAGCGCATGCTTTTACACTGAAAATCATTGTCCTTCAGGATTCCCAGATCACTGGGGCCACAGGGTGGATTTATTGTCTGCAAAAGTTCCTTTTAAAATCTAGAAGGTTGTTTGGGATGTAAAAGCTGGAGTGAAACCACTTTTCTTGAGTTTGATGTAAGTTTTCCTGTCTCCTAAGAATGTTGATGGATTATTTCAGACGTTACGTAACCTGCTGCTAAGTACATGTAGTTTTTTATGACAATTTGTTTTCCAGAGCAGCAGCAGTTTACGTAGACATCACTCAAAATGCCAGTAAACTGTTTCTGTACTAAACCTGAGCCTTACTATGTGAAATGGTATTGTTAAGTCTTGGTTCATTGGAAACTAAGATGATCATGATGAAAATAACCTGTGCTTACTTGAGGTTAAGCATTACTTCTTTGATTACTGTTTCCTTCCTTTCTTCCTCTATTTTTTTTTGTATCTGGGCAAGATGTGAATATTTCTCTTTGCTGTGTTCCAGCAACCTGTTTATCTTCAGAAACAGGGATGGAACCTGCTAATTTTTACTGGTTTGCTGCTGTATTTTGCCTGTGACCAGTGGATGTGATGAGACGGAACAGAGCATGTAGACAGGCCTCTGTTAGAACCTTAGGTCTGAAAAACAAGTTTGTAAGCCGAGTTACATAAGTAGATGCCTGGAAAATTAGGATTCTGTGTGAAGCATTTAATGTGACTCAAACCACTGGTCATTTTGAGAACCTGGGGACTGTCTTGTCTCTCACTGTAATGAGTCAGCTGCAAAGTGCAATGCTATCTAGCCACATTCATGATATGGATAGAGTTAGTTTGCTCTGGGAAAGTTGCGACTCAGTCCCTTGACCAGGCATCCTTTTTCACTAATCCAGAGAAATCTGCCTGTGATGAACTCCTTTTATCCAGCCCAGGTGTCTCATTGATTTTGGGAGTTAGAAGCTATGCCTCTTCTGCCAGCAGGCACAGCCCACGCCAGTGACTAACATTTTCTTTGGATTTCAAAATTTTATTTTAAAAATAAACACAGAACATAGTATTAGCATAGTTTGTTCCATTGTGAGATATCAATTTATTAAAGAAGTATCACATAAGCTCCTAACATCTTTATTTTGGGGGTTTTTTTTTGCTTCAAGTTTTAATAGTATCAGAACTGCTTTAGTAGGTGAGTTTTATTTTCTAGACTAATATTTCTAAGAAGGCTTGATGATCTAATGACCTTCATGGAAGATGTTTCTTATAATTAGTATTCTAACAATTTCCATTTCTGAGCTTCTTTTAGCAATACATTTTATTGCTTATTTCAGAAATTGGTATTTCCTTTTGCTCAAAATTGCCATTTCAGGTTGTTGAATTAACAGCCAAGGACTTTTTTTTTCCCCTCTAACTTCTCCATAGATTATTATATTCACAATCATATTTTTTGTTTTATTTGTATAGTTTTGTCTTCAGGAACTAAGGCGGCAGTTTCCTGGGAGCCACAGAGTTAAACGATTAACTGGAATGAGATTTGAAGCTATGGAAAGGTAAAACCTGAACTTAAAGAAATGTAATTTCTGTTCAGAAATGTTCCTATTATTTCTTGAAAAGGCATTCACTATAAAAACACGGCAAAGCAATGCTGGGCAGTTTCTTTATAGAAAATAGTGGTGTGCATGATCAGATTATAATGTTTAGACATTTTCTTGCGTTTTTGCATATACTATGCAGTGTTACATTTTTGAAATCTTCCCATCAGACTTCATAGGTTAAAAAGATCTCTTACTTGACAGTGTAAGCCTGTCATGGGTTAGACACTTGCTCGATCACCTGACCCCACTTGGGAGGGGGAATCAGGGAAAGGAAACGAGACTGTGGGTTGAAAGGAAAACAGATTTAATAGAATAATGATAATGATCTAATATTACCCCCAAGACTAATGCAAGATACAAAGTTATACTCAGCTCCAGATAGCAGTCGAGAACTGAATGTTTCTAGCAGTGAGGGCACACAGCTCCAGTGGTGATCCCAGCAAAGGGAGGAGCAGACCTTGGGCATGGGACAACCAGCGAGTCAGGCGGGACCCTCTCGGGAAGGCAGCCATGGCAGAAGCCCACCCGAAACCTCATCTAGCAGTGGACTCTTGTGTGCATCTCCCCAGTTTACAGTATGCAGCTGCTTAGACTTTATACAATCATGACAGAAGAAACTTAAATTACAAAAAAGTTTTAAATTACAATAATGAAGTGAAAATTCATTATTTTGATGACCTTTCAAATTTTGGGATTTCTGTTTCTTAGGAAGGGTGAAAGGGAGAGTTGAGATGTGATGATTGGACCTGTTTGGTACAGAAAGAGAGAGTATAGACAGGAGAGTAAGAAATTGGATGTAAAATATATAAATTGCTGCTGAAACAGAATTCCATGAAATAATTACTGTGTATTTTTTTTAACTTGATGACATAAAATACTGCTGTTCATGTTTAGCACTCACTCAAGAGAATTTTGGATGGATACAGTTTGCTTAAATGTATTCTGTATGAAAAGTGCAGGAGGGTTATTAACCATTGCAAGGACAGTCAAAACGTGAGGAGTTCTGTCTAGCAGAAATAAATGCGAATTATTTCTTTGAACAGGTATGATGATGCTATCCAGTTATATGATAGAATTTTACAAGAAGATTCAACTAACACAGTAAGTTTAAAAGATTTTTCTGAACTGCAGTGTTTTTTTGTTTGGAATTGTGATTACAGTTGTGGGTTTCACTATGGAAAAGCATGTGTCTGTATTACTGTATTTGTTTCCTTTAGTTTTGTGGTATAATAACCTATGTTACCTTCATTAGAACAAATGAGATTCATTTCATGATGAGAAGGCGAGATGTAATCTCTGCTTAAATGCTGAATTTACTACACAGGATTATAACTAGCAACCTTTCCAGCAGTCCTGGTAAGGTTTAGATTGGGCCTTTCAGCTTCTCCATTTTCCCTGAATATTCAATATTTAAAGGACCAATATAGTCTGCCATGTGTCTTCTGTATTCCTAATGTTTAATCTTGCTTAAAGATTAAGTATGAATACACTCAGGTAGTGCCTAAATAAGTTATTTTTATTTATTGTTGGAGACACTTTACTAGCTTTCGAATCAAAATGCTATAAAGCTTGCCAATTGTATGAAACAAAATCTGAAACAGACTGTACTTTTCTTTTAAGCATTTTTTGAATACTGATTGTGTAAGCCACCTTGAACTATTAGATGCCAAAATGAAGGTCTGGAGAAACTTGTAGCAATACATTTTCATGCATTTTTTTCCACAAGGTTAAAACTAGAAATGTGAAGAAACTATGGAGTTTTAAATTTTTATATCACATGTTGCAAAGTCAGTTAACTGTTATTAATCATTGTCTGCTGGAGGGTAGATGTTTGTGTTATTTGATTTTGAGGAACTGGTTCTGTTTATTGGGTAAACTTCCATGTAAATAGAAGTTGGGCTATTGCAAATGTTTTGCAAAGTCATGTAAACCTTCCTTGGTGCATTTTGACCATCTTCGTTTCTTCAGTCAGCTTATTTGATGTGGCCTGCTATTCAGGAGAGGAAAACCCACAAAAATACAAATAACTGGGGTTAACTAGGGTATGCCAGAGCTGTATGTAGACAAAGTGCCATCACTTAAACTAAGTAAGCCATTAAAAACAACTCAAAAAACAAAAAAACCCAACGACAAACAAACAAACAAAAAAGCCAAACAAAAAAGCCCTGCAACCCCCCCCACCCCAACAACAACCAAAACCCACCTGAAACCACCAAACCAGAAAACTATTTTCAAGGCAATATATCTGAAAACATTAATGCCAACTTAAGTACTCAGATGACAGTGCTAAGTTCAAGTCTCTCTCTTTTAGCAGTGATAGAACTAATTTTTTGTGCAAGGGTTAAAAGAACTCGGTTCTTTATTCCTTTTTTTTGCTCTCTCTGGAGCAGTACTACTTGAACTGTGTTCTGCGAGACAAACATAGGTGAACTGCAGTTCTCCTTTGAAAGTCTGTAGTGCTTTTGAGTAGAAGTTTGAGCACAAGGTGCATAGCTATCTGCAATAAATGTTGGTAGATTTTATCAGTGTGTGGCCCGAAGAAGGGTGAGTCTTCAGTGTCATGTTAAAGCGAGATTTAAATAAGTAATATGCATGACTATTTCCTAATTTGGATTTCTTTCTTAACAAAGTCATAAAGATATATCAAATGGTAATATTTAGAAGCATAAGATATCAGTATTAGAACAGCTGCATGATCTACTGGATTTCTTAAGATCTGAGAATAGAAGTGGAGAGTGTTAAATGCAAAGCAAAGGTTCCTTGCTATATAACTATGGAATAGGTTGGCTAAGCCTTGCATGTGAAGAGTGAAGGTTATATAGAAAGTTCTGATAAGTTGTCATGTGCAGACTTCTTTGTGTCTTTTACCTGTTAATTATTTCCATGCACACATGTGGCTGCTGTAGGAAAATAAATACTTCAAGATTTTAAAAAAGAAACTGTTGCTGAGTTTGTCTTGGCACTCACCTTAGCTTATAGCAATGTCTTCTGGTCTGCTAACACATGGAGTTGCTTATGTACATTAAACGTTTTGGCAAGTGCTGTAAGTGAAGCATAGACATTTGTTCACACGAATCATGTAAAAATCATACTGCTTCAACTGACAGGTTCAAATAGAAGCATGGAAAAAGCTTTTTCAAAAAATTGTTTACTTTAGACACCTAGCACACTTTTCCATTATGGAAAGTGAACTTTGAACTCAAATTATGTAATGCACATTTACACTTTCAGATTAGGTTTTGTTGCATGCAAACCACTGAAATTAAGATAACAGTAATAATTTTGTTTTCTTTCTTAGGATAGAATTCAAAGTACTCTTTGGTTTTAAAAGATGACCATCTCTGTCTTTTATCTCACTCTGAGCTTACTTGCTGAAAAAGATGACTCATTTGACAATGGAGTGATATTAATGTTGTCACTTCAGAGATTGTGTTTCATTTTTCAAAGCAAGTGGGCATTGAGTAAGAGTCTGTCCCTTCTCTAAAGACTTTAACGTTAATGAATGAATGCGACTCCTATGAAAAGAACAATTTCTGTGCATTTTAATAGGATAAGAATGAAAACCTTTTCTATTCTTGTCCATTTTGGTAGAAACTAAGGCTTTTTATATCTGTAGCTGGCAGGACAGCTCTGTTACTAAGGCTGCATAACTTTTTCCATTCTAGGGCCTTTTTTATTAATTAAAATTTAATGTAGTATCTAATTGAAAAATCTTTATACTGGTGCTCAACAGTGGCTTAGTTGTTTATAGATCTTCAGATAAAATGCTTAGTCTGTTTCTCAGAACAAAATAAGAAGGTCATTGTTTTTTTAACATGGTTGGTAGAAAGAACTTATTTGTTTGTTTTTGCTGTTGATGCGTTCATTGAGAAATCCTCATCCTGCT
The DNA here is from genome assembly GCA_013398125.1 of Aegotheles bennettii. NCBI lineage: Eukaryota > Metazoa > Chordata > Aves > Caprimulgiformes > Aegothelidae > Aegotheles > Aegotheles bennettii. Next base: position 206,368 of record VZRW01014032.1, read on the forward strand.
CTGCTTTGGAGGAAAACCTTGGATACCAACAGGAAAAGAGCTCCTGATAGAATGCAGCTTTTATTATACTATGAGAAAAACACCCAAACTGGCAAAGTTACAGGCATTTGAAAATCTTCACTTGTTCTCAGTTGAGACTGCTGGAATTTTTATTAAATACATCTTAAAATCCTGTTTGTATCGAGCATGATCTATCCCAGGCTACAGAGACTAAGCAGGACTTCTTTGCAGTTGCTCCTCATGGCTGTAGGGCTATTGGAAAGGGGCAGAAAGTAGGGAGACTCCTTTCTTTGGGTTTCACTCAAGCGATGAGCAGGAGAAAGAGAAAAAACATCCAGAAGGAACTGGTTAGTTAACAGGAGAGGTCAGGTAAGATGCAGGGGAACAGATGGCTTGAAGGGTGGGTAAGAGATCAAAACAGAGGGATTTGTAGTAACAAGTCTTGGGCATTTGAGCGCTTTTTTTTTTCTTCCCCCCCCCCACCCCCCCCAGAAAAAAACAAACCACAAAAAAACCCCCAAAACAGTAACTTTTTGCCTTGAGGCATTTTTTTTTCTGCTGTCAGATTTGAGACCTACTGGTGAAATGTCTCTCACTCCCTGTAGTATCTGATGCGCAGTAGTTCTGTCAGTCACTGTTTTAGCTCTAATAGTGAAGGCATATACTATTTGAATGCTGCAAATGACCAGACTTGTAGTTCTGCAAGATGGAATTTCTGTTCTTTTGCTAAAGAACACCCAAGTACACCTCATACCTACTGGAGTTAAGGCTGAATGCTCAAGCATGCTACTTAAAAAATGCCAGAATCTCCCTGCCCTTAAAATGACTGGTAGTCTTTTGAAGTAAGTAGTTAGTGTTTAGCAGTATCCTTTGTAAATTTAGATAATACAATGCTTGAACTTTGATACAATTTTGTAATATGAAATGTAACACATATTTACAGAGCACTTGGTCAACACCAGAGGAGAGTGAGATAAATCACAAAGTTCCGCTTTAATTCTAATCCACAGATAATCAGTGTCTTCATTGGGATAATTCTTCTGCTGTTTTTCCTCCCACTTTTCCAACTAAGCTTTTAATACAGCAAGACACTGTATATGCTCTCTTATTTTACGGCATGTGGATAATCTCATTAACTTCATGGGTCTAGTAATATAATTGTGTGAATGAAGAATTAAAAATAGAATTTTCAGAACAAGACAGTGTTCTGGGTGAAGCTGTTGTCTTTCAGGATTTGTAAAATACTTCACTAACAACTGTTGTTTATGGGAGTGGGCAGGATCAATTGTATGGTCATATGAAGTTATACTTTTCCATGCTATTTTGAGATTCTTTTTCTAGCCAAGCTGGATGTGTTTCAGAAAAGGCACAGGAGGTGGTTTAAGACATATGGGAATCCAGATACTACAAAGATTCAGAGCAAAATTACAATACTTAATATCATGTAAACAGGCAGCAATTACATGTCACGAATGTCTGAGTTCATTCTTTCGAGCATCTCTGTCTGTCATTATGTATTACTACTATCTTGACTGTATAGGTAACTTTTTTTCCCCCTGCTCATTTTCTCTGTCAAGTAAGATGAGAATAATGAACACTGATCGTTGGATATCTATTTAGCATCTGAACAGTGATAGTTCTTCAAAACTCCTGCAGTAGCTGTGCATTCATTTTGATCAGGCAAGAGACCTCCAGTTAACTTCTTGCAGATAACAACATTAGAAGGACATAATGCTCTTGGAGCGAATCCAGAGGAGGACCACAAAAGACGATCAGGGGGCTAGAGCACCTCTCCTATGAAAACAGCCTGAGAGAGTTGGGATTGTTCAGCCTGGAGAAGAGAAGGCTCTGGGGAGTCCTCATAGCAGCCTTCCAGTACCTGAAGGGGCCTACAGGAAAGCTGGAGGACTTTCTGCAAGGGCATATAGTGATGAGATGAGGGGAAACGGTTTCAAACTCTAAGAGGGGAGATTGAGATTGGATATTAGGACAAAATTCTTTACTGTGAGGTTGGTGAGACACTGGAACAGGTTATCGAGGGAGGGTGTGGCTGCCCTCTCCCTGGCAGTGTTTAAGGTCAAGTTGGATGGGGCTTTGAGCACCCTGGTCTGGTGGGAGGTGTCCCTGCCCATGGCAGGGAGGTTGGAACCAGGTGATCTTTAAGATCCCTTCCAACCCAAACCATTCTATGATTCTGTGATCTGTATATTTACCTACAGGACACTTCTAAGTTACAAAAAGGAAAATTGCTCACCAAGCAAAGTATCTACTAACAGGGTATTTTCTGAGATGATGTGTCTGTATCATTAAATATGTTGCTAGCACTGCCAGGAAAGACAACTAGTCCTAAACACAATTTTTTATGGTAGTAGTTTTAAAGAGGATTGAAAAAGACAGCTTGGCACTGTGTTGGATACAGGACGGAGCTGATGAGAGGTGTGAAGAGCTGCAGCTGCTGCTTCAGATAGTCCACAAGGAGGATGGATGGTTAAGCTGGGGATGCATTACACGGACCTTAAAAAAATGTGTTCTTTTGACAGAGCGTGATTTACCTTTGCTACATTGTTTTTGCGTCTTGTTGAATCGTGATGGGTGAAGTGAGAAAGCAGAGTATCTGCCAGCATTTTTCCCATGTCTTACTTTTCTGAATGCAGCGCTTTTAAATGTTTGGGGAGATTTTGTCCCTTGAAATTAAGTATATGAGAACATAAGAACAGCTATGGTGGAGTCATGCCAAAAGTCCATTTTGCTTGTCCTGTTTCTGACAGTGACCAATAGCAGATACCAGGAGAAGTGTATAAGAACAAGGGAATCGTACGGTGTGGTCTGGTCTCTTCTGCCAGTTTCTATTCATCTTCATGTTACAATTTTCCTGTGCCAGAAGTGGTAACAGTTTTTAATAGCTCTTAATGAAATTTCTGCATTGATTTTTTTTTCAACCAATTTTTGAATTTGTATAAATTTGGTTGTGTGTGTCTACAACATCAACATCTTTTAGAAATAAAATTTCATTGTTTATTACATGGAATAGGCAAATCTATCCTCATTTTTTTTTCAGACCTACAATTTAACAATTTTATTTGATACCCGTAATTCATCTTTTACATTCAACAGTTGTTTTCTGTTCACTTTTTTCTTGCTCATGATTTTAGGAATCTTTTGCACTTTTCTTCCCTCTACACTGGAGAACCCCTAATCTGTCTAGCAGTTCTGTTGACATTCTGTACCCTGAAACCCTGCTGCTGTTCTGAGTGTCTTTTCTGGTTTGGTTTTTTTTCTATATTTTGTTGAGGAAGAAGAGGGCAAAACTGCAGTCAGTACTAAAAATACAAGAGCATTATGGAATTGTACAGTGGCAAAATGATGCCACTGATATGTTCTGTTCTGTATTCTTTTCTGATAATTGCAGCATACAGTGTTGTTGGTTTTGGTTTGTTTTTTTAAGACCCCTTCTGAACAATGAACTGATGTTTTGTAGAACTGTTTATTGCAAAGCCAGCCTCTCCTTCCTAACTGGCAACTTTGCTATGTACACTAAATTAGTATTGTTTTACCCTACATGCCACCCTTTATCTAGATGAAATTTCAGGGGCTGTTTTATCATGCTGACATTCAGTGCTGTGAATGCTGTTGTTTGCAGTTGACTTTTGTTGTTTATACTTAACTCATTATCATCAATGAACTCTAGCACATCACAGTTGAATCCCTTGTCAGATCAGTTACAAAGATGCTGATCAGTAGTTTTTGGTACAGGTGACACTGGTATTCTCAGTGCAGAGAACTCACTGGTGGACAATAAATTTTTTTCTCTTTTATATCTTATGACTAATTTATTTATTCACATGAAGACCTTCCCCTCTTACCCAGTGACAGCTTAGTTTCCTTCAGAGCTTTTGGCTTCAGAGTGAGAGAACTTGTTGAAAGTTATTTTTTAAGTCAGAGTTGAGTTCTAAATGGATCTTCATTCATCCACCCTTAGTGACTCCTTTGAAGAGCTCTGGTAGATCTGGGAAGCCTTACTTTCCTCTGTGTAAACCGTTCTTACAGTTCTTTGGTACATAGCATTTTTCATGTCTTCCGCTTCCAGACTTTGGCTTTTTAGCCTTCATAGCTGTGTGCTGGTGTTACTTTATGGGCTATTCAATTCCCCCCAGGACCCTGTAAAAAGTTATGTTCACCATTGCTAGTTATGCTTCAACAGTATCCCTATAGGAGCAGCTTCAACTTGGCAGCTCTGTGCCTGCATAGATTAATTTGCAAGATTTGGTCTGATTTAACTGTCTTCCATGGATAACTATGAAAAAACTGTAAGTCTGTTAAGAGTCCATTCGATATTGTGGTTGTATTCAGTTTATGTGGTATTTCTTGATGTCTGTGCAATTCCTTCCCTTTATCTTGGTTGTAGTTGTTTACACTTCTATTTTGATTTGCATGTTGCAGTTTGAAGGAAATTATTTTAATGTGTTAAACTCTTAGACCAAATCCACATTTTGTAAAATGTTAAGTCCTTGATAAAAGCAAATTTAAAAAATTGAAGAATTTCATTTTAGGATGCAAAATATCATTTGTTTAATGCTGCAGCAATTACACAGATACAGAATTGTTCCTTTCTTAGAGGTGTCAGTTCCTGAAAATTCTCCTCCTAATACTTTCTGTGCAGCCAGGAAATTTAGAAGAATGTTGGGCTCTCTTTTGGTATATTTTACAAATCAAGTGCAGAAGTTAATAAATGTTCTAATCTTCACTACGCTTTGAGTCTACTTGATGCTAATTAAAAAGAATCATTACAAATGGAGGATTAGTTCTTGTGTCAGATTGGGGATTATTAGTCTTTAAAAGAAATAGCTTGGAAAAGTTCACTGTTTAATAAATATGTGACGTACTGAAGTACCTTAGTCCATGTGATGCTGATTACAATATAAATGTTTCTTTAGGATGGCATTTATCTTTCCATTAAGAACACTGGGTTTACAGGATCTACCAGTAACCATTCCAGCATTTTGTTTTAAACTGGAAAACTCATAGGGGGAATTCCATGTCATAGGTTCTGCATGGGCAAACACTGCAGATCTTGTTACAGCACTGAAATTTTTGTCTTTTTCTTTTGATTTCAAGTGGAAGGAGAAGGAGACTTGGTTTACTTTTGTATCAGGCTTTTTCTTAAAATTCTTATTGTTGCGATGAAATGTAACTCTTGAATGCTACTTTTCTATCTTTGTTAATAGAATTATTACAACTATTTTAGTATGCTTCTTAGATTTCAAAAGAATGTCAAATCTTGTAGTTAAAAACAGGTTTCTCATGACTATTCGTGGCCTTGAATTCAATGATTGCACAGATTTGTACTCTGCAGTTTTTTGGTATTTTGCAATGGGTCCCTTAAAAATGAGCTTGTATTTTGAAATGCAAGATATTTACTAAACTAAGCCCTGAAGCTACATAAAGCACATGAAGTAGCCTGCTTTTCTCTTATCAGCTGATAACTAAGGCAGGTAATAATTTGGATATATGAGATAAATGCTAGGTAAAGCTTCTGTAGAATTGGTGGGAGTCTGCCTTATAAAATAACCAGATTTTGTCTGGTAAAGTGGTTGTTAGTGTTGGCAGTGGTTCTGTGAAGTAAAACTTCTTGTTTTGTTCTATGGAAATAAAGAAAAATTAATGCTATGTGTGTAAATTATCATTAGTTATGTCCCTTTCCTCGGGATGCTCAGTAAGCATATTGAGTGAGCCCCAGCTCACTGAAGAGGACGCTGAGACACACAGGGAGCTAGATAGGGCCTCAGGAACAATATAAATTGGAATAAGAAGTTTACAGCACACGAGAAGGCCCATGTCCTAGTTTTAGTGCTGGCATTTTCATGTTTGTTTTTTTTTCTTGCAGGATTGACTACATAGAATTTTAGATTTTATTGAAAAAACAAAACAAAACAAAAAAAAAACAAACAAAAGAACAACCCTAACTGGTTGGTTCATGATTGAAAGAAAAGCTAAACAGTAAGATGGGAGAGTAGTCTGTGAGTACAGATAGAAGCAATAGTGGTTTGTTTTGATTTCTTCATTTTTTTAGTCTGTTTTATCACTCCTAGCAGATGTACTGAACAACTATGTATGTCTCTTGGCAGTGCATTCAGAATATGTGTGTTATAATTTTACTTATGTGATTGAAAAATGTTAGTAATTACTTAAAAACACCCTACATTCTCATTAACTTCTTTCCTGTGGTTTTAAAGAGACTTTCAAAAATTCTATGCTATTATGCAACATTTTGTTCATCCCTTGAATGTCAGCACCGTTTTGAGTGTCTGAGCCTCTTTTTTTGTAAACTAAGAATTCTCTGTAAATAAACTGACGTATCCTGGCATTTCTGAAGGTTTATTTGAAGCTGAAGAGAGCGCAGATTTCAAGCCCAGATGCTGCTTTATTTTTGGTGATAAGGAAGGTGGATAAAGGAAGTTTTAAATTCTAATTCTCTCAACTAAGAAACAAAAAGTGTAATTTTGAAGAACTATTGTAGGATTTGATGCAGTTTAGAAGCAAATAAATCTTGTCAAATATATATGTAATTAATTTTGCTCCTGAGTGCTACCATCAGAACATGTCAATTACATCTAATCCTTTTATCCTCATTATTTCATTGCACTAGATGATGTGCTTGTTATAGGTAAACGTCAATTTATATTTGTGACTAGAAATAGTTGCAGCTCTTCATAAATTCATGTCTGGAGGTTACAGTGATTTACATTATTTGGGAGTGCTGTACTTAAAAAATTAAGCAACCATGGAGAAAATGTGTTTCTGGACACTTGGAGGGCTTCCTCGTGTGCAATTGAAGAAGTTGCATTAAGAATGAAAAAGGAGGGTGGCTTATGTAGACTGTTCCTGTTTGCCATTGCAAATTAAGCTGTCAGCTGCATTGCTTGATTTTATATATTAAACAGATTATTTCAATTCTCAAGCAATTTAGTTTTGATCAGTTCAGTCTCTCGATTGTTTTTTCCTTAAATTTTGAAAATAACAACTGGATTTGTAATCCGACAGCTACATTTTAAAGTAGGTAGCCTGTCACCTGCAAAAAAACCTTCTGTTTTCATAAGCCGTAATTGCATGATACGCTCCTTTGGCTGTGCACGCTGTTATCCCCGCTTTCCCTTCTTTCATGTTTCGGGCTCAGTGGGCAGGTCACTGGGCTGTGTATAATACCAGCCTTGGGTAGTGAGTTTAGCGCTGCCCTGGTGTTCCCACCATAGCAAGGATAGTGACCTGCTTTACAAAATGCTTTGAGACCTCTTAATAAAATGTGATCGAAAGCAATGGGGTTGGGTTTTTTGTTTTGTTTTGGTTTTTTGTTTAGTAATAGGAGCAGTATGGTAAGCATGTGGGTTTATTCTTCTTATATTTAAAAAAAAAGTTTAATTACACTTCTATCTTTATTTTAAGAACTCAAAACTAAAATAAACTGTGTATTATTGTTATAGTGATAAATGTGGTCAGCAGTTAAAATTTCCAGAGTCAGTAATGGCTTTTAGCCAAATGTCTCCCAGTAAAAGCAGCATGATGAATGTAACTTCACAGGTTGTAGTTTGACAAGGAAGCAGTGGAAAACAAAATGACTGTGGGTAAACCCACCATGCTGCCTGTGTCCTAATTTGTCTCTTGATCGTTCTGATGAATTTTCTCTCTGCCCGTGCCTCGCGTTTAAGAAGAGTGAAATGTTTTTTTCTCGCTTGAGTCACTTTCACTGCATTTTCATCGATTATGTGTTTGTGTGGGAGATGAAGGGGATGAACTCGAAGGAAAGAGTAAATCTACAGTTGTGGTAAAAGCTTTTCTAAGTATGCTGTACTTGAACTAATTTACTTAAATGCTACACTCTCCTCTTCTTCCAGACACAAAAAAGTTGTCCAAATTATGATCAAAGGATAAGAAATTATTTAAGAGAATTGTTAGTTTAAAATACTGTAAAAATACAATAACTCTTTCAGAATATACGTGACTGTGATCTTTGGAAGGTACGTCATGAAGAAACTAATTTCAGAATGATTTTAAATTCAACTATTAAAATTGTTCAAAGTTTTGTTGAAGAGCCATCCATTCCTGTGCTGTTAAGGCTTCCGTAAGGTGATACCCAACTGTATAACCATTTTGTAGGATATGAAGTGGGATGAGAGCTATGAGGGGAATAAACAGTAGCACTTTGTTACTGGAAAAGCATGCTGTTTTGTTTTTTTTTTCATTGATATTATCTCATGGAGAAATGGTAGATGAGCGTGTGTGTACACAGACACATGCCACACACTAGACCATCTGTCTTCTCATGTCTGACTACAGCAGTTGTGATCACCCAAGAGAACAGGGGTTATAAGCAGGAGACTGATGGTGTTTGTTCTTTGAGGTGTGTTACACTGGAATTTGGTTTTACTTTCATTCTGTCGGATTCCTGAGCTGATGACTTTCAGGCTGGCTGAGGTGTAGTGCTGTTTGCTCCAAACTCTGTCAGGCTGCTGGGAAAATGTCTGTTGTTTTGGATTACACCTCAGGTGTATCTTTATTCACAATTCCTAGAGGTCTGAGAACTGCTTTTAGAGAACTGCTTTTAGAGAACCAACATACTTCAGAAATGGAAGTATTGGGTTGAAGTACAAAATGTTTGCCTGTTAAAATTCTGTATATCTTTTCTCCTGGTGGTCTGTAACAATTTTTATGGAGTTCAAAATTTAAATACATTATACTTCTTATAACTTGTTTTTATATTGTTTATGCTGAAATATATTTTTCCACATATTGAAGTGCTGCTCAGTTTTGCCATTGAAATGGCTATTTTTTGTTCCCTTTATATTGAAGAGCTTACTTTGTGGTCCAAGAATGGTAAGAAACTTGTTTACGAAGTTGGTGTATATTCAACATTAATTAAAGATGGCATACAGCACTCCAACAAGAATCTTTAAAAGTGGCTGAAGGCCACATTTAATACAGTGGCAAACAACATGCATCTGTGGGATTCTCTAAGACTCAGTCACCATCTCTCCTCTATAGTCATGGATCTTGTGAATGACAAGATGGGGGTCTTTGGAATGGCTGAAGATTAGCGTCCCCTGCTGTTTTGTAATTATCAGAATCTGGACAGTCATTTATTTGAATGAAATAATGCATACAGTTTGTGCATCCAAAGAAAAGCATACAGACTGTGATTTTAAGAAGAGGTTTTCAATCTCTCAGTGGGATGTCATAGGGTATGTTTATAAACTTCAACCTAGCAATTGCTCTGCAGTGGAATTCCACTGGTATTGAGATAATAATTTGCACAGTCAAATTGCTTTCTTTACAAAAACCCAGGGAATTATGCAACCTTAATCCTTTATTAATGTCAACCCATAGGCAGCAAGAGAGCGTAAGATTGCCATTCGAAAAGCCCAGGGGAAAAATCTTGAGGCCATCCGAGAGCTGAATGAGTATCTGGAACAGTGAGTGTCTTACAAGAATACGGATTGTTTTGCTCTTCTGATAAATCTTTTTAATTAAAATGGAATTTGCATTTGATTTACGCTTTTGCTTCCATGCTGGTCATTTACAGAATCCTTGCTCATTCTTTCTTTTTTTCCCTTTTTTTCCTCTCTTGTTTTCTCTATACAGATTTGTTGGAGACCAAGAAGCTTGGCATGAGCTTGCAGAACTTTACATCAATGAACATGAGTAAGTTGTTTGCTAAGTCCACATAAAAACTGTTAAGTTGAAACCTACTCTGTGTAAGTCAAAGACTTCGGTTATTTTTTTAAAAGGAACCCTGTTAAAAAGTGTGCTGTCTCATTTCCAATATAACAAGCATCGATAGGAAATAATTGCCAACTGTATTTGACTACCAAATGCTTTAAGAAGGCATTTGATTTTAAAACAGAAAATTTACTAAATTACCTGTATGTTTCAGTCAGTTTTTTTAAATCCAGTATTTTAAAGGAAGTGTTTTGAGTGTAGCAGGGAGCAACAATTATTTCCCATAATTTTCGTTCAAGTGATTTTATTTTTTTTTACTAGTTATATATTTTAAATTCTTTACTTCTAAAATCTGTTGATCACAGCAACTGATATTCAGATTTTCTTTTAGTCTACCTCTACAAGAACTTTCAGTAACCTTTAAAAAAAACCCCCCAAAAACCCAAAAAACAAACAAAAAAAACCCCAGACCCCACGGATCCAGAGTTAGAAGCATCTTGGTTGCCTGGGTAGAAAACCCAATGCAATCAAGAATGCTGAATGTTGTAGTAACTTGCTTATTGGATATTTAATGTTTTTGTTAGCTTTTTTTTATTGCTGTAGTGACAGGAGGAAATCCCAGTGTGAGAGGATTAGCTCAAAGCCTTAGTGCAAGTTTTCTAATATCACAGCATTAATTCTAACCTCCACCCAGAGGCGTATCTTTTCTTTTTTTTCCCCTTTAGTTCTTCAGCCCAGCCCCAGTTATATCACATTGTTTCCTTCCTTTCTAGAGAGTAGTAAAAGAATCAAATTCCCAGGGGAGAAATAGCCATTCTCATTGTGATGAAAAAATTGTTCCCCCATCACCTCTCCTTCCACCTCATTCTAAAAGAAAATAATTATTGGACTCTTTCAAATGCTGACTTAAGGAATATTATAGAATTTTGATATCCTGATTTTCATTTGTTTTGGGAAATTCAACAGCCACTTTTCCAAGAAAATAGCTATTAAAAAAATAGTTAGATATTTAAGCTTGTCAAATCTATCAGCATAAAAGTGAATGATAGAGTGATGCAAACATAACTTATTCCATTATTGGTTTGGGATTTTTTTGCTATGATCTTTACTACAAAATTGTGTAATAAAGCCTGAGAAAAAAATTGCTTTTGCTTGTATTAGTCTTAGTCTGTAATTCCAATAAAAAGTAGTATGTAGTATTTTCTCCGGTTCATTGAAAAAATTGACTCTGATCACTGTACTTTTATAAGCAACATTATTATTATTTTGGTGATTAAATGGGGAAAAATTTGAGTCTTGGCTAAAAAGCAACTAAAAGTTAATTTAAAAAAAAAAGAAGCAATTCATCAGGTCATTTGTTTTATGTGTGTCACAAATTTAGTCTCTTATAAAATCTTGCTGTTACCATTGTTCATAAACACACTTAGATGTACAAGGTTTATATAGTCCTCAGTTGTACCCTGTGTTACACTATGAGGACTGTGGCTTCTGCTTTTGAAGAATGAGGTGGCTACCCTTTTATTTCCAAACTAGTATTTGAAATACAGACACTATCATAATGTGCTCAGGAGAAAACAATATATTCATTTTAAGAAATAAGATTTTACAGATTATATGGCTTAGTATTGTCTCATAATTGCTAAATTGCTTTTAGTCTGATATTGAATATCTACCCACACTGTCATTATAAATATTGTGTCTCTGAATTTTGAAATCCTGTCATGTAAACTCTGTGCAACAGTGCTGTCACATATCTGTAGGAGATACAAATTCTGCAAGAGACACTATTAATTGAAAGATCATGAAGCTAAGATTTTTATAATTAAATAAACCTACATTTTGTGCTTGACTTCTTAATTCTTTCTGAAAGTTTTCATTTAAAGAACAGGTAGTAGCCTTTTGCAATGATAAGTTGTTGTCCATTTGGACTGGTATGATGCTATTCCCATGTATAGATTTGAACTGTTTGATTTTTAGAACTGTTCTTACTGTGGTTTTTTGATCTCGCTTCTGTGGTTGACTGAGCAGGTAAAGTTAACTGACAGTGTAAGTGCTCTGGTCTGTAGCTCAGTTTGTGAATCTTCAGGTAGCTAAATTTTCTTGTAGGAAAAAGAAATGAACTATTTTGTAGTCTGCGTTTCATGTCTTACAGTACCTAATGCTTGTTTCTACTCATCACTCTTGTTGAATGGCAGTTATTAACAAGAAATTAACATAGTACATGCTTTCCATGAGCTCTTCAATATATACCTACACTATTAAATTTTGTATAATTTTCACTATCTATGATTTAAAAATAGTAACTTGAGGTTTCAAACATCATTTGAAAATAAATGATTTTTCTTAATTGTGAATCGTGAAGTCACCATTGGAGAAATAAGACCTTTTATTGTGCTGTAAAGAATCTGAAGCAAAGAACTATATGCTGTGTTTCATTTTGTCACTGTTTTTTATATTCCTAAGCTATGCAAAGGCAGCCTTCTGCTTAGAGGAGCTTATGATGACTAATCCACACAACCACTTATATTGTCAGCAATATGCTGAAGTAAGTATTTTCAGAAAAATCAATTATGTTTGAATATATAGTCTGTTTTTATGTTACTGAAGTGGTGAAAATGGAATAAAAATGGTTTCTTTAATTTTTCCCTAGGAGATTTAAGAGAGTACACATCTCATAGAACTTAACATGTTAAGAAAACTATGTTTTCTTACTCTGTGTGACTAGCTAAATGTGAGAGTAAAGGATAGGAATTGTTGAAGATAAAAATTCATTTTAAATGAGCTATTCTTGTTGAAGTGTTCATGCACTTTTCAAATTAGGTGCATGAGAAGTTAAACTTTTCCACAATAGTGCTGCCTAGGAGGTTATGATACATTGCTTGTTATTGTGGAGCCAGATCTCGGAATCCACATAGGAGATTTTGCCTGAAAAAGCAGTGGGGGGAGAGAGGACCCTTAGAAGTTTTAGCTCAAGGTTTTTAGCCATTTGCACTCTTTTTTCAGATGTATCTTATTTTTTTTCCTAAATGATGCTGTTAACTGCTTAGAATGGATCTAATTCCAAGGTTCTAAGTATGTATAGGTGCAAAAGAACCACTTTTTATTCTTGTAGCAATAAATTAATTAAATTAATGCTGGCATTTTTCTCCTATGGTTAAATATTTTAGAATTTGTATATTGAAAAGAGCTTGGATTTCTCCCAAGCCGGTATTTGGCCTTTGATAGAACTGACCTGATTTGAAATATCATGTGAAACAAACTTGAAGTGAAGTTTCATAATATCTTTGCTTCAAGAGTGAATGCTTGATGTATGGATGACAAGTGCAAGTTTCAGGAGCTTATAATTTTTACAGGTTAAATATACTCAAGGGGGGCTTGAAAACCTTGAGCTATCAAGAAAATATTTTGCACAAGCACTGAAGCTTAACAACAGAAATATGAGAGCTTTGTTTGGACTTTACATGGTAAGGATGATTTTATATTTTCCATGTTATCATTTTGAATATGTTTTAATGCATGTATATCCTTTACCATTTGCTGTTGTTTTTTCTTTTTCGTTTTGGTTTAACTTAGTAGCTCAGATTATTAACACTGGTTTTGAGTACTAAGTATGGACAATTTTATGCCAGTAAATACTCCTTACTTGAAGTGGAGTCCTAATGTTTAAGTCTTGCCCATGTTTTCCAAATAATTATAATTATTGGCACATGAAGATAGCTTCTTGAAGAAGGATTTAAAGTCATAAACTTCTCTATAGGCTGGTGAACTGCTGAAGAGTATGATGCACAGTATGATAGCTGTGTTTTTCTCTTTTTTTTTCTAACCAGTATTTTGTTTGTTTGTTTTGTTTTTTTCTCTAATTTCTAAATATGACTTTGTACTTTCAATTTCAAAATGAGTCTTTAGCTTGCACAGTGTTGTTGTCTTAGAGTGTGACCATGACTAAAGTAACTACGGGTAGCATATACTGGCACCAGTTCTTCAGTTTCTCCCAAGATACTGAGTTGAAAAGTATCTGAAATGAGTTGGTTCTTAAGTAATCTTTTTTATTTTTTCAGGTGAAGATGGGCATAGTTTATGTATAGTCTTACCTGCTGTTGAAATGTGTTTTCTGATGCCACAGGGGAAAATGTCATGTTTTTAATGGCAGTTTGAACACATAAGTGATATATTTTATATTATCTCTGGTGACAAATTGAGTAGGAAAAACTCATTCTCTCACTTTAGGAAAGGCAAATTGGATTAACTGGTCATGTCCAGGTTTGGTTCCGAACTCAGTACACAACTGAATGAAGTCTAGTTTACCTTTAATTAGAAGTAGGAAGCAGTTGATTAAAAAGTTTAGCTAATTCTTAATTGTATGCTGTTTACCAGTAACTGTTTTTATTTTTTCTTCTTTTCTGCTATCACCGTGTGTGATGCTCTGACTGCAAAGGTGTTGAATGTTCTCAGTTTATTTCATGCTCATATATTTTATAGTCACACTGTGGTTTTTTTTTGTATTCCTAGTCTGCCAGTCATATTGCTTCCAATCCAAAAGCAAGTGCAAAAATGAAAAAAGATAATATGAAATATGCCAGCTGGGCAGCTAATCAAATAAATAGAGCATACCAGGTTGGTACATCATTGTTTTATGATACTCTTAACATGCGCTGTAGTTCTTTTCTGCACTTTTATCAACTGCTGTTCAAGAGGGTAGATATGACATGTAAATCAGCATAATTTACTTGGATTTTTTGCATTCTACTTCTGTTTGATTTCTTTAATTAATATAAGCTTGGTATTTTACAGTTATTAATTTCTACTATTTACTTACTAGCTTTAAACAGATTTTTTTTCTACTAACATTAACCGAATATACACTAGTGTAATGTTGACCTCCAAGACTCAGTTCTAGAGCTAAGTATTTTAATAAAACTTGATATGTCTTAACTCTTAGAGTGGCTTGGTCATCAACTTCTATTTTACTGGAAAACAAATGAAAATTCTAGAATTTTGTTTTCCTTTGGTTTATTCTGATCTTTCAAAATCATATTTTTCTGGTGTTCCTACTAATTACCTTAGTAATAGTGATTGAAGTTGGTTTTGCATAGTTTTATAGAAAAATGCTTGTGGAATTGTGAAAATGTAGACTTTGTAGGCCACAGTCAAAGCTTACTGAAGCCATTAGGAGTCTTCAGCTATTTGAAAAGTTATGCATAAACATCAATGTTTGCTTTTGTATTATAAGCCTCTATATTTTTTCTATAACTATGAATCAAAAAAAGTTTTAGCTCATAGGTTTTGCTGTCTGTGTATCCCTAACGTATTGTGTCTGTCTGACTCCCCCACAGCTATTCTTAATGATCTGCAAATCAAAGTTTTTGTATAAGTAACCCTGAACATCAGCATTATGCTGTCCAGTTCTCCCCAGAACTACTTCTGAGCAAAAATGTTGGTATTAAATGCAAAGACTTTATATACACGTAACACTCCTTTCTGTAATATTTCAGTATCAGAACTCAATATTCAATTTTTCTCTTGCTGCTACTGTTTCACAGTTAATTCTACCAAATGGCCTTTTGACCAGCTCCATCTATTGCAGAATTGGATTAGGATTTTCTTTTATAGCCAATGTGGTTTTCTTAATACACTGTATGTTAATTCATTGCCAGGAGTGCAGCTTCTTGTGGCTGAGGTGTTTTTGATGTATTACAACTTTGAAGTATTTTCCATTTCCCCTGATTGGCCCTGTAGCTTCTGACTGTACTTTACAGTGAAGAATATTGTATCCCTCAGGACATAATTAAACATTTTATACTTGTATGTCTAGAGTGTATTTCTCTGGTTTGCTGTTTTAATTAATCCCTACTTTTCATGAATAAACCATTTACCTGCTCATGACAGTAAGGCGTATATGAACTACCAAATTTATCTGATTTCCTATAAATAATCAGGATTCATTTTGACTTCAGTATGTCTGACACTCCTGTAAGCACAGTAATGATGAAAAACCCAAGTATTGCAGGTTTTAAAAAGAAAAACAAACAAAATCCCCCAACCTTGAAGAAGAGAATAAACAGTAGATTCACCAGTGGTAGAACAAAACAAGTTTTAAAAGATGTGTGAATTTTGAGTGAAAACTTATTCCATGTTTTACATCTTAATAAAATTAACTCCTTACGTTAGAGAGATTTTGAATACATATTTTAAGTGAATATTATGACTGAAGCTTCCAGTTCAAAGCACCAGTAGACACCTGTTAGCACTTCGGGGAAACGGACTCTTTCAGGGCACATCAGGATGGAAATGTAAAACCAGTGTTAGCTGTGGAATGGTGGCGTACCAAGATTAAGACCTAGAAATAGGCATCTCCTGCTTCTAAATATAATGAAAGTTTAATTGTAACAGCTTGTACTTACTTGACTCAGAGCCAGAAAAGCTTGCCTTCTCTCCCCGCCCCCCATGACTTTCTGTTAACATTACAGTATCTCTAACAAAATATGACTTGTATTGGGATTGGTGGTAGTGTTGGATGAGTTTCTGGGTGTGGGTGGTTCTTTTGGGTTTCGTTTCTCTTTGTTTTTTTTCAGGAGAGTGCAATTCCACTTTCTCTGAAGCTGTTTTGGATCCTATGTTAAGCATTTTTGGTTGATGCTTACCAGAACAGATCATGTTAACACAGCTAACATCTATTTAAAACACATGTCATAACTTCTTTGTGACTTCATATTTTCTGATCTGTTGCATACTGCTCTTCTTCGTTGTTTGGGACATAAAGTGACAAACACCGTATCTGACTGAAATCATAGGGGGAATTTTAGCTATACAGAAAATGTAAGTGCTCAAGCTAGGATTTGGCGAGCAAATGGCGTGAACGCTCCCTTCCTCTTCACGGAAGTACCACAAGAAGCTCTAGAGACTGCAGCTGGACAGGACTGCTGCAGCCCAACCCTACTGAGCTTGTTACATGACTGCGGAAGGGTTTGGCCCCTCCAATGTGTGTGTCAGAGACTTAAAACATCCAACTGCTACAGCAAACGGTGTTCAGGGATGTAGAAGGTGGCGGTTTCCCCTATGAGTCAATATTGATTTGTTGCTCACTTAGTGTGTTGAGCAGTTGGAAATCGCCATCTTTTGGACCGAAGGGTGAAACCTTGGTTGCTTGTGCCAGTGGAAGCCCTTACAGCATTCCTCCATTAATGGAGGTTCCTCTAGCCAGGTTTTAAGCTAGATACTTATATTATCTCTAAATCCTCCCCACTTTCCTTGCATTATCTAAAGCACTTTGTAAAGTGTAGTAAGAGTGTTAAGAGCTTGTTGAATTTGGCATTGACTTGTTTTATTAGTTGGATCTTTTATACTGTTAAATGCAATTTTTCCTGTAGTCACATTCTAGAGAGTAAGATGCATTTAGAAACCTGACTTGGGTGTGTAGACGAATTATATGAATTTGTGACTTTAATATTTGAAGTTATTAATTCAAAAAGTTACTTTTGAGTGGTTGTCTTACAATGAGATCTTTCCCCATTTTCAGTCTGGATTTGAACTGGCTCAGTAATTCTGGAAAACTGCCTTTATTTTTTCAAATTCAGCACTGGTTGTAGTTGCATTTTTTTTATTTTACGTGCAGTTTACTTGAAATATTTTTACTGGTCCACTTCTTTCAATTTATTCTCTCATTCAGGCAGTTTGCTTTGGCACTCGATTTTTGCTATTCCTGTGCACTCCTGTATGAAATCAAAGGAACTTTTTATTGTCTTTTAAAGAAAACAGTCTTTGGGTGTAAAAAGAAAACCTTCCTTTCACCAGTGTTGGTTAGACTGTACAGCAATTTTTTTACAGGAAAATACAGTGATAGTTTAATTAAATGATTTTCTGAAAAGTACAGGTATTTAACTTTCCATCTGGTTAATTACTTATTTTGATTTTAAATATGTAACACACTGTGCTAATTAGTACTTCTCATTATGCCTAATCTAGGAGAAATGTAAACTTTCAAAGAAAGACAGAAAGGTTTTGTAGCAAGGGCTGCTGCATGAAGCTGGAATTCCTGGCTGCTAGCACATGCTCTGAAAAAAAGGTCATTATTCTCTAGGCCACTTAAATTTAATTGACTGCATAATAAATAAATAAAATTAATTTTAATCTTTTATTTCAGATGTTAGAGAAGTACTCATTATTCAAAGAATTATTATAAGCTTAGTTTGCCTTATCACTGGGAAACTGGATTGTTCTCTCTGCAGACCCTGTGAAGAACATGTATCTGTTCTGACTGAGGACATGAATCACAGTTACTTTAACATCAAAACAAAATGTGGCTACCTAGTGCTCTTCAATTAGGTAATTGGTTTAGCATGTCCTCTGGTAGAAGCATTTCAGCAGAGGCAGGCAAGTTTGATTAATGCTCACAAAAATCTTTAATGTGATCCTACTCGTAGTAATTTTCCAGATACATGCTTCTTGGGTACATTGCTAAATTCTTCTGTGTTAACAATCCACATGTTGTTTATGGTTGAGAGGTGATTTTGTTACAAACCATTTGGGAAACAGAAAATTAAATCATGATTTTAAGAAATGGATTCCGGCTCAATCAGTCAAATTGCTGTGTAATGGCAGAATAGACAAAATAATTGTTCGTCAAGGCAAATTTGAAGTGATTACATTTCCAAGTATACTTCTGTTTGTTATGACGCAGAGTTTGGTTTTATTTGTTCAGCTTAAAGAACATGTCAGTATCATGAAGGCAACCACTCTTGAAATTAGCAAGTAACATTTTTTAAACTAATGTCTTATGTCAGTTTTGCTTTCAGTGTCCCTGAAAAGAAGTAAAACAAGTAAAAATATTATTTTGAAGCTTTTCTCTATGTGCTTTCTGTATGTCTTCCCAAACGTGCTTTTTGACCACAATATATTCAGGCTTCCGTGCTTTTTGTTTAGATCTCTGTATGCTTTGAATTGAAACAATTTTTCAGTGGAGAATTTTGATTTCTGTTTTTTCATTTACTTGTTTTTATGAAAGAATTTTGACTCCCCAGATACCTGCTTGAGACTATTCTTGCTTAGTGTGAACAAAAGTCGGATATTGTATGAAGTCAGATCCAAGCAAAAGTTACTTCTCTCAGCTGGGGGAGTGTTAAGAAATCTTTGATTTTCCTCTGAAGTTGACTACTGCAGTTCACTATGGAAACTGCACAACCTGAAGAATGTGTTTATACATACTACTAGTCAAAACGTGGCACATCAGTTCTTCATCGGGAAATACGAAAATAAAGTGTTTCCAGTATGTCACTTAACCATAAAGTGTTGTCACAATAACAATATTTCATTCTCCTAACTATTTAATTTGAAATAGTGTTTCATTTACTGTGCCAAAACTAGTTTTTAAAGAACTCAGTACTGATTGGGAATCACAATGTTAGATTATAGCCTGGGGGTCAAAAGCAGGTTAACAAGTCCTGCAGCTTGTTGCTGGTGTGATGTTACCTGGGTTTGATGACTTAATCTTGCTTACAGGTCATGAAGAGTTTGCTAAATTAAATTAATTACAAGAGAGAAGGGACACATTATAAATCAAGGACTAACTATGTGAGAAACCAGTGATACTTGAAATAAGAAACATTCAATTGAAAATTTATTGAGTGTTTAGGTGGTAACATTTAGGTAGAGAATAGGCTATTTTACTAGCAGCAAGTTGTAGTTACTGCTTCTTTAATTTCCTTACCACCTCTCCCAACCCCAAACTCAAAACTTTTTGTTGCAGGTGTATTAAAAATGGTTGAGAGTTTCATTTGACTGAAGACCAACCTAGTCAATAAATTCACTGTGCTGGGTGATGGGAATCGTCACTACAGTTAGAAAAACCCTTCTGGGGTCAGTGTGGGGCGATGTACATTTCCCATCCTACCCCTTGCTTTCCCAAACTTGACTGCATGTGCCTTAGGGAATCTAAAGCCATAAGTAGTATTTATTAAGCTGTATCTATCTTTGTTATCAAAACAGACTTTATTTCAAACGCTCAATAAAATTACTGTTGTAATAGTAGGTTACAATCAAATACAAGGTCATTCATTACTCACAGTTATTTTGAACCATAAAATACTATATAATGATTGGCTTATAGTAGATTTTCTCTGTCCTGCTGCTGTTTGAATTATGTATATCATCAAATTTGGATCACAAAAAATTCAAGTCTGAAATAAAAATGATGTTAAACTTTACAGAGCTAACAAAACAACAAGAAAATTTCTATTCAGATAAGTGTTAAATTTCAAAGTGGAGTACTTGTTAATGCTGAATATTCAAATTCAGAGCAAATGAGTGAAATTCAGGAGTTGTGTTGTAACTTTCATTGCTTATTAGAGGAAGGATGATGTAGCTTGTATTCTAGTAAAGAGCCTAAGCTTTTAGGTCTGTAATAATTAGAGTAGATTTTTGGTACTTAGATGTTTAGAACTGTTATTTATACAGGACCTATGCACAGAATTTCTGATATATGACAAATAACAGTCCTTTTTTTGTTGTTTAGTTTGCAGGACGCAGTAAGAAAGAAACTAAATATTCCTTGAAGGCAGTGGAAGACATGTTGGAGACCCTGCAAATCACTCAATCTTAGGTTGGCATAGAGATCCAATATTAAATTTTCCAATTCCATGATCAACCTGTAATAACCTATGGGTTATGTCAATCTAGTGCTGTTAAAAGTTAATTTTGTATTGATTAATGTGCTATCTAAAATAACGTTTTATGAAAAGTAAAATGCCTATTTATTGCTGCTATAAGAAATGTGATAAATACCCACTGAAATTAATAACTTATCCACAAAGACAACATAAAGAAATGACATGCTGCACATCAGCCTCTTCAGATTTTTGTATCTACAGTTACTGCTTTTAAGCCATAATTTGTAGAAATAAACTTGTTAATGATTAAAAAAATGTCAGTGAGTTATTGATTTGCAAATGGAAATAACAAATTTATATATGTAGACAAATAACATGTTAGAAATTTTTATCGTATTTGCATAGTTAAGAGTAAAAGCATGCTTACAGATGTACACTTTCTGGTAAATATTTACCATACAGCAAGGAGTGATTATGAATACACTTTACTAGAGAAAAAAGTTGATGTTAAAGTTCGGGTTTTTTTTAATGAGTTGATAACCAGTACTGTAGAAATGGAGAAAACTTACTTGTGTGCTTTGCTTCAGAGGGACTCTTGTACTGGCGTAGAGCCAAAGACATTCTTCTCTGTGGCTTTGTGGGAAAATGCTTCCATGTCCATGTAGATCTCCAATCAGTTATATGCATATGCACTTTTTTTATTCCTTCTGTGTGTCCTTTGTTGTGCATATGTTACACATCATGAATTTCAAAGCCATCTGAATGCAGGGCTGCCTGCTGGTCTGTACTAATTTTGTACCTACAGTATGGGTACGCCTTCCCTGTGGTGTAAGCTATGGTATATTAGCTTTGCCACAGTAACCGTGTTACAGTAAGGAAAAGGTAGCTGTTCGAATGCCTTCTACTTACTGGAAGATAGAAGTGTTTTTACACCACTAGCATGAAGCATCTAGTGCACAGTAAATCTATATTGTGTGTGTCTTTAGTCACTTGTTTATTTACTCAGATAATTAGTTAAACACCTTAATTAATTTTGCACTTCTGATCGTTCTGAATGTTGTTCAGGTGTGTACTGTGGAGTTCAGTTACACAACTATCACTTCATTTATTAGAGCTTCACTAAGATTGCATAATAGCAGCAACATACCCTTGACAAATTCTAATAAAAATATTGTGGTGTCATTTTCATGCCTGTTACAACCATCCAAGCTGATGTGAGTTTCAAATTTTATACTGCCTACTCTATATAGATGGGTAGGTTAAAGGCTATGTATTAAAATGTTCTTTTTATACCCTGAACTCGATGTAATACAACAAAGGTGAGCTCCTGCTTAAAAATAAAACAGCAACAAAGACTTTTGCTGTGATTTCAAAGCTTGAAAAAGTGTATAACTGAACTAGTTGTTGCATGGGATTGTGCCTTTAAGGAACATGTAAGATGTTATTCCCATTATTGGTGAAGTAGGTTAGAATATAATAGTGTGACAGGATGGATGCTATGCCATGGGAATTAATTGTATGTGGAATCTTAATTCAGTACTGTTAAAATATAAAACTGCAAATACAGCATAGTGTTATATTAAATCACCCAATTTTAACTTGGGGAAATAGGGCAGATCCTTTTACCATGGTAGTTCACAAACTGGCCTCAGAGCAGTATTTGCAGGTAGATTATGTGTTTCAGGTGGAAAACTAAGAAAGTCTCATAGAGGGAACCTATGTATTTTTGTTCAGATTTAGAGTCGTCTACTGGATGAGTGTGCCATCTAGAGTTTTAAACCCTCATCAGGTTTTATTTTACCTACATCTCAAAAAACTTGGTTGCATTCTAAAATTAAAAGTAGTGGGAAGCTGTACTGTAAACTGAAATTACGTAGCAGTGTATAACATTTTACCTCCAACATATTAAAAAAACAGTAGTGCAGTATTCTTGTGCAGCAGGCAGCTATGCTGCTGGGAAGTGTTTTCTACAATGTTTTATTCAGAGGCAGGTTTTAACAACAGTGTCAGACTTGGGCATATAGTATATTGGTTTCTCTGTAAGGAAGTTCTGTTTCTCATTTTTAGTGCTTTGATGACAAATTTAATCTCATTTGGTTGCTTAGAACCTTCTAGTTTTCACTACTGCTTAGCATCTTTCTGAAATTACTTTTTAGCACTCTGATTTGTGCTTATATTATCGCCTAGTTCCCACATAGTAGAGCATACAAATCGACCTAGCAAATGTTTCTGACAAATTTGTAGTTACTTCAAAGATAAAATAAGTTACTGCTGTGAAAATGCATGGGCAGTCTTCGATAGAACTATTGAATTACAGCAGTGGAAATTCAGGGGTTTTTTTCTGTATTCAAATGAAAAAATAAATAATCCTGTGTCTGCAGGGGAAGTAACTATGAAATGTCTTGCCCTCTCAGCAAGCAAACGGTACAGAAGAGAAGCTGTGATATAATGTGATCTTTATAAAAGTAATTTTCCAGTTCTAGTAAATTATTTTGTAATATGTCACTGATGCTGTCTTGAATTAAAGAGGGTTTCAAAGAATGGGTTACTTAGTTAACAAATGAATTTGATTATGTTCTGTATTGTGCTCTGACAGTGACAAATGCTACACAAAAATATTACTATTATAGAGCATGCAGTCTCCTCTTAATAAAATAAAAAGCTGTGTCTTCGTATTGTTTCAGTTGACAGCAAAAACTTGAGGCTTTTGCAATTCCAAATTGTGTAGGGACGACTTCTGTCTTTATTTTGTGCAGCCATGCTTTGATAACAGGCTGGGTAGGGAGGGCTTAGTGTTATCTGTTGAAGCAAAGTTTGTTGAAGAGCCAGGAAAACCTCTGATTCTGTCTTTATAACACAAGTTACTGGTGACTTCTTAAAAACCTTTTGTCCAAATGTTGTACAGTTCTTACTCTGTAGCTGTAAAAAGCACATCTTGTTTAGAATATATCCCTAAATCGTTTCAGTTCAATGCCCAGAATATCTTGCAGTTGCTATTGGAAACTGTTATTAGTCAACGCAGGCCTTCCTCTTGGCAGTGCTGTATTTGTGATGGCATCCGTGTTTGCTAGTCTCTGCATTTACAGTGGAACTTGTATTTCAGCCAGCTTTAGAAGGAGGGGAAAAGGAAAGCAAATTAAACTTGACTTATTGGCATGAATTTGTTAGCTTCTTTTTACTTTCACCCTCATCTTCCAAGAACACCAACTATAGCTGTAGTCAGGTTTGCAATAATAATTCTTTTTCTTGTAACCCAAGAGCTTCCATATATTCAGCTGTAAAACCGACACTCCATTAAAATCTAAACCATACATTCCAGTGAAACGGTGCTACGCAGTGTTTCATGTACCCTGCTATGCAGTGAGAGGACAGTCCTTCCACCCTCCCTCAGGTTGGTATCAGTAGAGGAGCATTAAAACAGTTCTTACGTGGTTTTTATAAAAAACTAATACTGCATAATATATCTCAAAACACTGCATTGCTCAATGCTTGAATAGAATTTTAGGACTAACTATTGCTTAACTACAGATACTTGAGTCTAAGAATGAAGTGCATGAAGTTAGTCCTTAGTCTTACCTGGACTGACTCTGCACCCTTACAGATCTGCATTCCCTTGACAGGCACCAGCTGGAAGTTGGACTCAACCAAGAGACTGGTTTTCAGAAATAAATGGTCGTTAATCTGCCTGCCTGCCTCTTAAAAAAAGACAACCCAACAAAAAAACAAAAACAAAAAACCCTCAACAAAGAAACACCCTAAAAAACCCCAAACAAACAACCCCCAAAAAACCTGGTAGAGTTGTTTTTCAGCAGCTGAATGTGAAATGGAAAACCTTTATTAGTGCACTTCATAGGTAAATATATTTTGTTCTGTGATGAGGAAATCCCCTGTAGAAAGCAGTGCAGTCCTTATAATGCCTTTCTAGAAGGAAGAAAGGCTGGAAAGTAGTATGAAGGCCTGTTCAACCCACATATAGTAGGACTTCCCAGGGCAACTCACAAAGAAAACGCCATTCATCTACACTTAGGATCCTACAGGTGAGCTGTTGGTAGGGCTGCACATTAGCATGAATTTCCCTGTGGGTTTCTGCTCCTACTAGGAACTATCCTCTCTATTTTATTTTTCTCCCCTTGGCTTCTGCACAGCAGGAATCTTGCAGAAGATTTGTGCCGATGTGTTACCCTACCAGTTTCACTGGGGCTAGACACAGAGTTTGGTTTGCTGGGTTGATCCTGTATCTGTGCAGGTTTTGCACATTCTTAGTTTCAGTGCACTCAATTACCAGTGCACACCTAAAGGCCTTTGCTTTGGACTGAAAAGTCATCAGGCAACAGACCTGTCCTGTTAAACATCTGCAGTCTGCTTAGCTTGCTTGTGAATGCTTGACAAAGAATGTAAGAGGGTGGATTTTATCCAGGCTGAATGACATGCAAATGTATAGAAAGATCTATTATTCATGGTGTCATGGTGACTGCAGTTCAGTTCTCATAGTCACTGGGCGGTGGGGTTTTTTTGCGTGCGTGGAGAGGATGGAGTGAATAACTTGGGGAAAACACTTCCAGATGGGAGGCCCTTTATCGGAGGTTGAAGGGATGGCTGGAGGGAGGAAGAGCCACCTTTTCAGCCTGCCTGAGTTAGCGTAGGTCCAGTAGTTCTCTTCCCTGCAGAGGATGACAAAACACACTGCATTTTGTATTGTGTAAACAATGAGACGTGTAAAGCTGTGTTTAAAAAAAAGGTCTGAAATTGTAATGCAAAAATGTTTTTGTTCTCACTCCCTGTTTTCAATACGACCTTGTTGATGTTAGGGTTCCTTATGCTGTTTGGCTACCACGTAGGCATCTGCCTCAGGGCTACCAGTGGAGAAAGACACATTTAGAGTGACCAGTCGCTTGGGAAAGGTTCCTGATGGGCTTCCATCATGGCAGGTCATGACCTATTTACATCAACAATAGAAGCACTGCTTGTCCCACAGACGGGGCTTGCTTAAGTAATATTCCTCTTAGGATCAAGGCTAATTTTCCAGAAAGAATGAAGGATCTTTTCCCAAATTTATACAGTTTTTCTCTAGCAAGTTTTTTAGGTTTTGAACTTGATGTTTGGAAGTGAAACTTGAAACCAGGCAGATGTAATCCTCGCGGGAAGAGACTGCAAAAATCAACACTGAGGCAGTTTCAGAAAAGTGAGCAGCAAGTAAAATTAACCATTACTTCTGTTTATTTAGGTAATTGAGCTTGAAACAGTGGTGTGTCTGACAAGTCGGTTTATGTTTTTTATTCCATTAAATACAGATATGGCACTCAAAGCTGTGACTGGCCATCTGAGAACTTTTGTTTCAGTTTAGACTTCAGAAATCATGTAAATGTAGATAGATCACAATGTGGGCAGCAGCGTAAGAAAACTACCCAGTAAACCAGTATCTCTTTCCTTGGATCAATGCTGCTGTGGTTTGTTCTGTTTAACTTGGATCAGAAATGAAAACCATGCAAAATTATTAATATGTCTATTAAAAGTCAATAGCGGCTGCATTCTTGTAATTCTGTAATCAAC
This sequence comes from Aegotheles bennettii, assembly GCA_013398125.1. Lineage (NCBI taxonomy): Eukaryota > Metazoa > Chordata > Aves > Caprimulgiformes > Aegothelidae > Aegotheles > Aegotheles bennettii. The sequence continues at coordinate 232,230 of VZRW01014032.1, forward strand.
ATTGTTATTCCTTTTTTTTTATTGAATGGTTATTGTATGGCTAGTTGGGCATTATAAGCAGACTTTATTGTAAGCTGGAAATACTTTTGAAAGATTCAAAGCGAGGGTGAAAATTCTGGAAAACCTATAAATACCAGGGTCTTGCTGACTGCAGTTGAGATAAATTGTATATAAAATGAACACAGAATTTCTATTTTAAACCTATCAATAACATTCAGTGACTTGTAACAATATTGTATTGTAGTGATGCCAATCTTTTTGTTCAAAACTTCCCAGAAATGTGATGTCTGTATGGAGCCAAAAGCTCTAATAAGCTTTTAAGTAAACTTTGATTTAGTTACGTGTAGGCACCACCCAGACTGAGAAAGAAGCCTTTGCTAATGCAGATAATTTACTCCTCTTGGGAAGCTCCAATATTCAGGTAATTCTGAGCCTGATTAGCTGTACGAAAGAAACAGCTACACCTATTACTCAAGTAATTTCAAGGAATATCAAGGCTTTTCCAGGTACAAACCGTCTTCTCGATAGAGCAGAGATGTAGATGCAGCCATTTGGGAGCGAACTTTGAGAACAAATCGATACATTATGCCATCACTTTGCAAGGGAATTGGATGAAGAAACCCAGCAAGAGATTTATGTCTGTTTTTCTCTAGGCCCTTTTTTTAAATGTCAACTTTGCTGAACAAAAAGCCCTCTGCAAAGGAAGTCCATTTAGGTTGGCTGGTATCTGTGTTTAGGCTAACTACGTAACAGACAGAGAATTTTTAGGGGTAGAATCACAGAATCTCTTAAGTTGGAAGGGATCTTAAGGGTCATCTAGTCCAACTCCCCTGCCATGGGCAGGGACATCCCCCACTAGACCAGGTTGCTCAGGACCCCATCCAACCTGGCCTTAAATATGTCCAGGGACAGAGAATCCACCACCTCTCTGGGCAACCTGTTCCAGTGTTTTACCACCCTCATGGCGAATAACTTCTTCCTTATATCCAACGTAAATCTATCCTCCTTCAGTTTAAAACCATTGCCCTTTGTTCTATTACAACAGGCTCTGCTAAAAAACCTGTCCCCATCCTTCTTATAGGCCTCCTTTAGGTATCAAAAGGTGTCAATGAGGTCTCTTCAGAGCCTTCTCCAGGCTGAACAACCCCAACTCCCAGCCTTTCCTCATAGGAGAGGTGTTTCAGGCCTCAGATTACTTTTGTGGCCCTTCTCTGGACTCGTTCCAACAGGTCCATGTCCTTCCTGTGCTGAGGGCTCCAGAGCTGGACGCAGTACTCCAGGAAGGGTCTTACCAGAGCGGAGTACAGGGGAAGAATCACCTCCCACCATCTGCTGGTCACAGTTCAAAGGTATTAGTTCAAAGGGTAGGAGTCTGACAGACGGGTGGGGGGCTGAGGTCAGTGCAAGGAGCACTGTATTAACACAGGTTCCAGGTTGAGAGCACCTGGGCCTTCTGTGCCAAGGTGGTAGGGTCTGTTGCCCAGCTCTAATACCTAACTTCTGGGCAAGAATGAGCTTTCCTGTGTTCTTTCAGTGCCCAGCTGTCGTGTTCAGTCTTCTGAATGNCATAGGAGGTTCCATGTAAATATCAGGAAAAACTTTTTCACTGTGAGAGTGACAGAGCACTGGAACAGGCTGCCCAGAGAGGTTGTGGAGTCTCCTTCACTGGAGATATTCAAAACCCGCCTGGATGCATTCCTGAGTGATGTACTGTAGGTGACCCTGCTCTGGCAGGGGGGGTGGACTAGATGATCTTTCGAGGTCCCTTCCAACCCCTTAGATTCTGTGAAGGTGGTAGGGTCTGTTGCCCAGCTCTAATACCTAACTTCTGGGCAAGAATGAGCTTTCCTGTGTTCTTTCAGTGCCCAGCTGTCGTGTTCAGTCTTCTGAATGCCTTTGTAATACCAATAGTGCTTTTTAAAATATTCCAGTGATTTGCCAGTTCAGAGGGGATCAATGATTCGATTTATTCCCTCCAGCCCTAGCCAGCATACATACAAATATTTTTCTTAAAATGAGCTCCTGAGCCCTGTTCCTGGATTTCTCTTCAGACAACAGAATAAGGGATGGAATTCTCAAAATCATTGGTTCCCATTTGGCCTTGCTGGTACTTTTTTTATTCCTTTTTTTTAAAAAAAAATCAGACCACATATTTAAGTGCTTAAGTGCTTAGATGTGGATTCGATTCTTAAATTCAGGCACCAACTTCTTTTCTTTTCTTTTATGTCCTTCATTTGCCAGACTCCTAAGTGGAAACAGAATAGATAGTTGTCTAAATCACCCTGTCTGTATGTTTGTAAGCAATTGAAAAGTCCCTCTCCATAGATGGCATCTATATGTAAAATCATAAAATCATAGGAAGAAGGAACAAAAGTGACTGCTGACTAATGCAGTAAGAACATTTTAAACAAATTAGTGCAAGAAAGGCTGCAGAGACTGGAAATGGTAGAAGTTAGTGAGGTGAAAGGTCTGCTTGAAACAGAGGTAAGAAAGCTGGTGCTTTGCTGGGCTCTGGTGCCCTGTCATCATTCTTCATGTGCTCCATCCATTCCTTCTGTCTCTCACCTGTTACCTCCCACCAGTTACATCTTTTGTGGTGGTTCTTTGGGACAAGGTTTCTGCCTGTGTGCTGTGGCCAACCATGACACACATGAGAACTGAGAGGTGACGTCTGGTCACGCCAAGGTGGTGGTTTTTTGCTGTTCTGTCCTGTTTTCTTTTCAATGGTGGGTGAGAACTGGCAGTGAACAACAAATACCGGAAGGCTGCCAGGTATTGGCTATGTTTGTTATTTCTGATCACTTCAGGTAAATGCAACAGAGGAACCAAAGGTGTCAGGAGGATGCTCAACTGCTGTCAGGTCCCCAGTGATCTGAAGAAACCTGTGGAACCAACGATTAGTGCCACTGAGGTGGGGGGTGGGAGAAAGGGGAGCAGATAATCTTGCTTCAAATGCCCTGAATGAAGAAGGCTATTTTAATGGGAAGTGATATTACTGAGGACTGGCCAGAATGCAAGAATTTTGTTTTATAATAAAATTGAGGTTTGACTTCTGTTTTTGTTCCATCTTAGAAAAAACCAGAAACCTTTCACTGCTGAAACAGCCATATCCACAAGGTTGAATACACATTAGGTTACCAGTAGCTTATCAACTGAGTCATTTCCCTGGGTTGTAGGAGGTGGAGGTTTATGTTATCTACCTGATTAAGAGAGAGACTTTGAACCTGAATTTCTCGTATTCCCGGCAAGTGACCTAACCATCATGTTGCTGAGTCAGTCTCTGGCCTGCTGTTGGTTGGAAAAATGGGAGAACTCAATAGGAGAGATTGGCCAATTAGCTTTGATAGGTTGGGTTTCTCTTTCAGTAAAATTCCCTAAAATAAACCTGGCCCTCAGAAAGCTTCAGGGAAACAAATGCTTTTCTGTGGAAAGCATCTGGCTTTTATGGGTCCTAATGACTACACTATTAATTGTGATCTGTCACAACCAGGACATGGGCTTTACCATTTATTTAATACACAGTGGCTCAGAGGCATTTAAAATTCTCAAGTAGCTTGCAGCTTCTTCAGGTAACAAATTGTCCTGGTTTGAGCCAGGATAGAACCAATTTCCTTTCAGTAATTTTACTTTTCAGTTAAGACTCTTCTAAGTAACTGCACTTGCTGAAATTAACAGCCTGTTTTTCTGACAGTGTCTGCTTCTAGGACTGATAACGCTCACTGTTTATAGTTACAGCTGGAGAATGGTATGCAGAACCAAGGTCACTGCTTGGTTCTGCTAAACGTCTTATGCTCTGGAAACAAAAGGGAGCAAAAGGGTCACATCTGCGACCCTTCTATGAGGAGGAGGAGACCAGACAGGTGACCCAAAATTTACCAAACGAAGTATTCCATTCCATACATGTCATACCTTGGTATAAATCTGAGGATCACAAGGGTCAAGCTCTCTTGCTGTCTTTGTTCATGGCCAGTGTCCTGGGAGGGCTCCATCTATTTGTCTGCCCTTACTCCCGATCCATACATTCCTGATTCTGTGCATCCCTGCCTCCAGCTCCTGTCTGCTGCTGACTCCAGGAGACCGGTACAGGACATTTCCAGGGCTGCCCTGCAGCCTCGGGAGTGATGTGAGGAGGGGAGGAGTGGGGGGGGTGGGAGGCTGGACACAATAGGGGACTGTGATACCGGTTTTGTATGTATTTGTATATATTCCATTATTTTCTTTTTCATCGTTACTGTTTCATTAAAGCTGTGTAGTTTAGTTTCCAACCCATGAGTCTCGCTCCCTTATTCTCTCTTCTTTCCCTTTCTGGGAAGGGAGAGGGGTTAATAGAGAGCATCTGACATTAGTTTAATTGCTGGCCCAGTGTTAAACCTCAACACAAATCTGGAACTTTACAGGGAAAGGAAAATAAGAGTCTACTCTCGGTGCTTGCTTGCTTTCTTTACTTGCTAATGCACTTTGTGTTGCATGGATGTGAATGGTTTCTCTGAGCTTCGAGACAGCTTAGGACAGCAGGCAATGCAGGCAGCTGCACAGAATAGGCAGTTTCATGGAGCTTTGCCTGTGTCTGAAAAGGTAAAGGTGGGCTATTTTACTCTGAGCAGCCTATCTGCCTTCCCTGTGCACAGCTTTCTGTTCCAACAGTATCTAGTGAGGGAAGGGTCAGGATTTGTGTGTAGATTTGGGCAGCTGTGTTCCCTATGGCTTTTCCCCCTTCTCCTTTCTAGCTCACTGTAAGAGCAGCACCCAGCTGCTCATCCTGACCATCTTCTTTTCCTCTCTGGAGGAAGAAATACCTCCTGAGTTATAGTTGCTCTTGGGAGAAGGCTTGAAGGGAAACATCACTTCTTTTTTTCAGAGCAGAGTCAAGATGAAGACGAGGGAGTGGTGGCTGGTGGAAGGAAGCTGGTGTACAACTGGTCCTGTCCTAAAAAGTGAATGAAGGAAAGAGCTCCAGGTGAAAATCTGAGAGAAGGCAGTATGGGCTGAGCTACCAAGGGACCAAATTTAGCCCGGGTTCCTCAAGTACAGATAAACCAGGTGAAGAAGCTTTTGAAATCCTTGCTGTCTCTGCAGAGCCTGGTTCCCAGCTTTATCCACCAATGGTCACTCAAGAAAGTCACTGCACATGGGGACATTTGCAGCGGCAGGCTGCAGCTCGCATAACGGCCATGAAAAAAGAGAGAAGCTGGAAAATGCTTTGGCCTGGCTGAGACTTCTTCTTAAGGAGGAATATAGAGAAAAAATCTTGAAGAAATTATTTTGGTATTTCTGATAATTTAAATTAAATTCTGTATTTTGTAAAAAGCATATGGAAAATTACTAAGCAGCATAAAGGAAGAGAAAGGTGAGAAGAGAGATCCTTGCTTCTGAACAAGTCTTTGGGAGCTGGAGACATGGGCCAGCCTAGTAAGTCTTCCTTCTCTTGGCAGTTTGAAAGGAGAAGAAACATTGCTTAGACACTGGATTTATTTATGGAGAACTTCATATATTAGCAAAATATTGTAGTGGTAACTGAGCTTAAGTAAACTGAATTATCTTTCAGGCACGTGGATGCATCTTCACTTCTTTACAATTGGTTAACTTAGCACCTTGCTTCTAGTAATGACACTTGGCTCAGAGGTCAAATGCATGTAGCTTGAGCTGGCAAGGAAGATGCGTGCCATTTCATCAGTGACAGGTTATAAAATTTGTCTACTTTCTTACCTGTTTAAGGTTGGGGGATTTGGGCGTTTGTATGTTATTGGTAATGTGTTTTACCTCCCAAGTCATTCTGTCTGTGAGGTTATTACTTTTTTTCCCCTTTAAGTAGTTAAAATCTCTCTGATTAAATCTGTATGCAGAAAATAGGTATGTTTGCTGGAAATTATCTTTGATTACTTATTTTTCCCCTTGTGAAGTGGAAGGGGAGTTACTCAATCTGTTACAATGGGAGAAATCTTGCTAAAATGTGGGCGATGGTATAGTTTTGTAACTAGCATGAAGCAGTTTGCCACTTCGTGAGTTTCGTTATTGATTTGGCTCTGCAACATGATGCAATACAGTAGTTTAGGCTTTTTCTGCTTCAGATTTCTCAAATGTAAAATAAGATCAATGGAATGTATTGTACCCAAAAAATCACTGCTCATAGGTGTCACCATGAAATTAATACAGCACTTATCAGTTTTATCCTGTTTAACTTCATAAATATTATATTACTAGTTGGCTGATGAACCATCTGCATCTGTCTGAGGAAAGAAGTGATTCTGTGTCCAGTCATTTCTCACAGGTGACAAGAAATTTATGTCATGTGGGTCACGGCAGTCAGTGCTTCAGGTGACAGGAAAGTGTAGGGTAAATTTGGCAGAAATCATGTATATTTTATACAGGCTCCAGATGTTTCAAACATCCTATGCATTATGGTCTTTTAATATTTGAGGTGGTTATTAATTTTTTTGATCAAACTGAACTTTAATATGAAGCTGATGGATGTAAGTTAGCATTAATTACTCATGGTTTATTTTCTATACATGTCAAAAGCTTTTAATCCTGTAGTCTTCATTGAATTTGTAAAGGACAATCTGCCATCTAGTTTAAGAAATGTAATTGAAATAGGTTGCATGGCGAATTTTTGTATGATCAACTGCAAAATGATAGATCACACAGTAAAGGAATTTGGAATAAAGAATTAAAAAGTGCTTGAAGGAAAAAAAGGAGATGTGTCTCTTGAGTGTTAGAAGAGTCACAGATAATCCTGAGATGGATTATTCTGTAAACTGGAAGTTGGATTCAGCTCTGATTTAACTCAGCACCAGGTTTTATTTTGATCTAAACGTGAACTTGGTGTTGTGAATTTTCAGTCAATTATTATATTCCATTAAAATGCTAATTTGTGTTTTATAAGTCTATTTTAGATCATTTTCATTTATAACCATAATTTTCTATATATTGAAAATGCTGTATTGCCAAGTACCTTGCAATGAATCAGACATATAACAATTAAAGGGTTCAAAGTGCAAGACAAAATAAGAAACCAATTTAAAATTTTCTCTTATTTTTAAACTATTTTTCCATCACAGGTCTGGAAATAAGCGACTAAATTTTTTTAATTATCATTAGGCAGCTCTAGTATAACTTATGTTAAGAAGTTTTGGCCTGTTTATGTGTACTGGAATTTGCCAAAATTAGTAATGTGATATTCCATCTTTAGCAAGCCTATAGAGCAATAAATAATGACACATGACTGTATGGGAGTGTTGTTAGTTTAATTTTTTTGTGGTGTTCATGAAATGCAACCATCTTCCAACCCAAATTCAGCAGTATTAGGCAGCAAGTTTTACTCTGAACTAAACCAGATGCTGATCAGCTCTGTTCCTATTATCGACTTGGGGCAGAGATGGTAACCAGACCTTATTTGCAATGTTAACATTTGGAACAGATTAACAGCAGTTAGGCTGAAATGAGAAACCTCCACTTTACTGAAAAGGTTCAAAACATGTAATGCTGTAAAAATCAGGACGTCTGTAGTATGTTAGATAGGAATAAATAAGTTAACTATAGGCCACACTTTCCCCTTTGCAGGATGTGTTGTTTCCAGTTTACGAGTGGCTCTTTGAAATGACATGTTTATGAGGTATAGTGAGGTTTAAGTCCTGATAAACCATCTACTTGATGAGGTATAGTATATCCAAACTGGCTGTGCTTGTTCATTGTGTGAGAGCCCTCCCCGGAGCCAAGCTGTACAGAAGATTTTTGTCAGGGGCACAAGTCCCACATGCACTCCCGAAGCTCAGAGGCCCAGGATGCATTTGAATGCCAGCCTTCTGCTGCATTCAAAAGCAAACCTACTCAGGAACGTGCCCCAGCCATCCCTGGCAGAGTACATGGAACGTGGTGGCCTGTACACAGCAAGCTGGACTGGAGATGTTCCTCCGTGCCCGCTCGTGGTATCTCAGAGGATTCAGAGGGGACTGGAAGGGTTCAATGGGAGTGTAGCGAAGGCCTAACACTTTTTAGGCTTAGAGCGGGCTAAGCCTCATCACCTATTTGTGAGGATTGTACAGTTATAGCCGGGACCATAAACTTCTCCAATGCGTTATTTCTGGTGCTGTATTACCTTCTTCCTTGTATCCTATGCTTTTTTATTAGGAATATTGTTTTAGCAGGAATTGAATAGCAGGCTTCAGGTCTAAGGAGGGAGTCTTTCTGCAAAAGTCATTCAGAGGTGTTGCTGGGTTCTCATTGTGTCACCTGCTGTGTGGTTTTTCCATGCGACTGGTTTGAAAACATGATATTAAGGTTTGCAGAGAGTAAAAGTTTTCTGAAAACTCAAATGCAAGGCTTCTATTTAAATATAGATATTAACTGCTGTATGCATGGATGTTGGAGAGTTGAAACTAGGACATTAATTACCCTGTAATCTGGTCACATTGTTCTTATAGTAGCCAGGACAGACAAGGAAATCACCAACCACAGCTGCGCACATGAACTAAGCTGGGAAAGAAGCCAACAGCAAGGTGCTTCGTTCATGGGTGGATGCTGTCGTGGTGGTGCTGAGCGCTCATCACAGTAAGCTAAATGGGAAATTAAACCTAATCCACTGTAATTACATTGGGTAAAACACCGCATGGGTTTCAGTTCAGTTTATGTTGACTTGAAACAGGTTTTGGTTAAGTGTATAGTGTGACTGGAGGTATGCACTGGAGCAGTAGCTGTGGTTCAGCTATGATGAGTTGTTACATGTGAGCTTAACGTTCTACAGGTGAAAGTTACAATCCTTCTTGTAGGGAGTAGCAAAAGCCATTCCTGTCTTTTGGGAGGGGGCAAATTCATAATGATGCACTGCTCTGGCTAGATGAGTATCCAGGAGGGATGGGTTTGGCCTTCTCCTCTGTTGGATGGTGAGAGGAGCCAAGGTATGGCCAGGGGAAGCAAGGACAGCACTGGGATATGAAGCACTATCAGGAAGGTAGCTAGAAAAGATACCAAGACGTGGAAACTTACTCCATGCAAGCTGGTTAGAGATATGATCTAAAACATCTCTAAACATGGACAGCAAATGAAGAGACCCTGGAAGCACAGGATGACTGCCGTTCTGTAACTCTGTGTCCACATGTGGCAGGTACAAGCTGGTGTACGTATTGACACACACCACTGAGAGCCCAGGCTTGCGCTTCTGATGTTCAGTTATACAAAAAGAGTTGCCTTTTATCTTTGAGCAAGGGCTTGCTTGTGTCCACCCAGCGTGGATGTGAGGCAAGTTCTGATTTGTGAGTGGGTTCAAACATGCCTTGAATATAGTTGTGTAGAAATAGGCTTTGCATTTTTCCCTCCAGTAGCCCACAGGTGCAGCTTATGGCTCCTGGGTGAATACACTTACAGGTCACCCTGGGATGTGGTTTTATGTCATTATTTTCACTCCTTCCAAAATTTATTATAGAAAGTATGTTTGCCTTTTTCTTAACCTTCTAGGTATGTGGGCCTTATGAAAACTGATCAAGCTTTTATTGAATTACAAATCAGTGGGAAGCCACTCCTGACCGTGGTGTTACTTAGAACTGGTCTGAGTTTCAGGTTGAACCTCTTCCGTGCTCCCTATATTTCAAATCAGGAAGAATATTTTCAGATGGAGAAGAAAATCTGTGAATACTTTGCAAGTAATAGTATTTTCCATGTAAAAATGAAAAAGAAGTCAAATAACGGTATTTGAAAACATTACCTTATTTTAGGTGATGTATATGGGGAGCTCAAAGGAGGGATAAATTTTCCCCCCGGGTAAGATCCACTTAGGGTGGGAGGGAAGTGCCTTATGGCACTGGCACAGTGATTTTGACTGAATTCAGAGTTTCCAGCATAAATGCATAGTGCAAGATGGTGAAGCAAGAGCAAAATGTAAGCAAATAATCTGCAGCTCAGCATGCTGCTGCACACTGCAACGTGGCTGTGGTGTTAGTATCTCCTACACTGAAATGGTTGCAACCATTTCCTAAGGCCGGAGCATTGCTTCAAGGAACTGAGGCAGAGTTTTGAAGAGAAAACCTGCAGTGTCACTGATGCACAGAAAGTTTTTTGTGCCCAGTCTTTCACCTTTTCAGTCCTTCACTTCTCTGCATTTCTCCATCTCTGAGACAGACAGTGAATAAAAGGTGGTGCCGCTCAGCTGTCATTTTAGCATCTGCTGGACTTGTTACCAAGTCTCATTTCTTGATAGTGACGTTTTTGCTCATCCTTTACTCTGGTTACTTGAAAATTTTTGCTGGGCAGTGGCATATATCCATAGGCAATCTTCTGCTCTGAAGACAAAATCATACTATTTATAACTCCTGCATTTTAACTTCTTCCTGATTTACCATTGAAATGAGCATTCCTCTTGTAAATAGTTTCTTAACCCTTTCTAAACTCTTTTTTAAATATAAATCATTGCTGTTAAAGGTCCATTTTATCTATTGTAAGAAATCTGCTGCATTGGAATTAGTAACTGAGTTTTAAATATGGAGTTGATAGGCTGTAAAATCTCAGTCGCAGTTTGCAATAGATTTAGATTTTAAACCAGCAAAAATGTAATTGCGGGATAAAAATTGGCGATGTTCACAGCCTAGGAATTATGTTTCAGACTTTGGAAGGAAAATGGTTTGGCTTATTTTTTTCCACTTTCAGGAACACTATTATTTGCTGACTTAATGGTTTCAGATGCTGTTAAATGAAAAAAATGTTTCTGGAGTTAAGTGTATTTTGCAGGTGCCTTGTCCTGGGGTGTCTCTCAGAGTTTTGCAGTATGACTATTTGTGAAAGCAACAGGTCACAAACCTTCACAAAGTGGCTTCCAGCCAGCCAGGAGCGAGCAGCCATGGTTGCTGTTGTGTGTGTGTACGGCTGACCCATGCGGGTGCCATCAACCTGCCCAGCCCAGCATTTTGCCTTGCTGGGTGAGCAGCTGCAGCAGGTGATGGCATGCAGCCATTCCTTTGGAAAAAAATGTGTTGTATTTCATGCAAAGCAGACAGAAAAAGGTGTGGCTCTCGTGTTCTCAAGGACAGATGACTCAGCATGTTGCACATATGCAGCCCAATCTTAACTAAAGTATTGATTGGACTTAATTATCACAACTGGAACTTAGCAGGGCACCCAAACCAGTGGCTAGCTGGGAAAGGTTTGCTTTCAGCAGCAGTCTGTGGGAACCTCAGGTGATGAGTAAGAAAGAACATTTTACATATGGTAGGATTTTTTTAAAAAATAAATAGAACAATTGTTACTGCCTCAGACATTTTTTATTTTATCTATATATATATAACATATAGTATATTATTGTTATAGTCTCAGGCATGATTTTAGATCAGCTATGAGCTTCACTAAAAAGAGAAAGCATTCTTCTTATGGTGATTCTAATTAATAGGAAACTCTCTCCTCCCTTCCTTTCCCTCTCTCTCTGAGTGAAGAGAAATGCGCTGAAAATGATTGAAACACAGAAATGTGGTGGAGTGAGAGCTCCTCTCTCAGAGGGCACTGACACTTTTCCTGTCGCTACACTGCTTCTCGGTACGGACAAGTCAAACTTTATTTTAATTTGATTAATAGACATTTCTATTAAAAAACCCAGAACCTACCACTTGGTTGTGTGCTCTGAAGTTTCATCACACATAGCTGCAAGGTGGAAGCTGTCTTGGAAAGCTGTCCCTTACCACTGCCTTCATCTTGCAGTAACTCCCAGGAAGGACTCTCCTTGAGGAGTGGTAAAACCAACCGTACGCACATCTGAAGTGACCCAAGTAAATAATTTCTTTTGAAGACATGATTGCTTTTCTGTCTTTTATTTGTTTAGGAAAAGATAAGATAGGGTTTTTTCAAGACACATTTTTTTTCCCCACAATTTTTTTTGCTCATCAGAAATTTGCATTTCAAACAACAGAAAACGATTGTTGATGTTTTTGTTGAAATCATGAAAATGTAATTTACGTTTTTTTTCCAAAAAATTCTAAGTTGTGGTCAAACATGTTGGTTCTTTAAATTTTTACATGCATCTTTTTTCTTCCCTTCACCTCTTTCCAAAGGGATAAACCTTTTTAGGGAATTTTCCTTATGCCAGATCAGATATTCTTTCCAGCCCACACAATATCATTGCAGTAAAGACCAGAGATGCTGGATTGCAAAGGTGCTCTGTGATACATGACCTGCCACAGGGGCATTTCTGTTTAAGACAGCATGCAACAGGGAAATGACGTAAACATTTGGAGAGAGGAAGGAAGAGCGGGTTGACAGTGATAAACACAGCAGTGGGCATCAGCCATTGTTTCCAAGAATGATTGTAAGCACCTGGGGGCTATTTTGCTTTTAGAAAATGCTCGAATACACGTTTTGACACTGGAGTTGCAAAGAAACAGGTGGTGATAAACTTTAGCCTCTCCTTCCTTCCTTCCTTCCTTCCTTCCTTCCTTCCTTCCTTCCTTCCTGTTCTTTATTGCAACAGAACTATTCAATTTGTCTTTAACCCAAATTATAACCTATCAAAATACCCCTTCTCTGCAGAATATCTTTTCAGCAAGCTAAAAATAAGAACCATGATTCAGTCAAATTTTAGAAGGAGCTNTTGTTTCCCTTCCCTTCCCTTCCCTTCCCTTCCCTTCCTTTCCCTTCCCTTCCCAGATGTCCCTCCTGTACATGCCCAGGGCAGGGTTGGGAGAGCATCTCTTTTCCCCTGGCTTTTGCTCTAATTCATGGGAAGGCAATGTTATGGATTCACAGGAGAAAAGTCTGGTGTGTTTAAACACTGGTATGGAGAAAAGTATGGAGGCATCTTATGGCAGATGTTGCTTGTACATTATAATTTACAGAAGAAAACTGAAAACTTAAGAGTAAAAACATATAACTTTAAATTCAGCCATGACTAGATTGATATATATCAGCACTTCATACCATGTCAACATTTTCTGAAGTCATCTATATATATTGTCTGTGTCAATAACATCCTGGGGCCAGACCAAGGTCTAAGAAACATTTTGGGGTTGTTTTTTTTTTAACTTGTTAAACATGAAAGAGAGGCAGGAGAAATGCTAGTCAAAGATGAAGGTTTTACAAGTATTTCTTATTCACTTGATGTAAAACAAATTCTTTACAGCATAACTGGAATGTCTTTGCACATATTCCAGGATGGTTGTACCCTGCTTTGGGACCAGAACAGTGCCTTTCCAAATAGCGTCCAATTAACTTGCTGCCAACTTTACGTACAGCCTTTAGTCAGAGATGTATGTCATTTCTATTTTACAGTTGTCCAGACACACTTTTAAAAAAACTAAGCCCTATACACCAGCTGTTACTTAGTCCGGTGTGGTCTACCTTGGATCCATTCCAAACCTGCCTGCATATAATTTTCAAGTCCCAACAGCCCTGCAGTGCTAAAAGATAAAAACTGACCATAACTATACCCTTTCATATTACTCAGAGCTCAGTTTAATTATCTGAAACACTACCAGATAAATAGTTCAGTAAGAAAAATTCTACCTTAATGTTAACTACTACCACATCCATTTTTTCTAATTTGACACAGGTTTTGGGTTACTAGCTCTGAAGTCTGCAAAGTTCCAATCAATGATTAATATAACTATCTAGAGTGTGCTTTTTTTCTTAGATTGTGAATAATTGACTGTGTCTATATGGCCATGAATTCATATGATTTAGTTTTATGTAAAGATGGGTGGGGTATGTGTGTGTGACTTGGCCCTGATATTTTAAAATCTCATGCCTTTAATTTTAAATAGGGTCACCTCCAGAAAAATAATTTACAGAGCTGCTAAGCTAACAGTAGTGCCAATGGTACCCTCTCAAGAAAGTGTGTTTTTTCAGTCAGCAGCAATCAAGCATTTATTATGTTATGTGAATGCTTAGGTGCTTCCCTGAAGCAGATGTCAGTAACCCAAAGATGCTTTTAAATCAGTGCATTCGGTGCCTGTAAAGTCTCTTTCAGAGACCCAGTTCTGGCTGTAGCCTGTCTCTGAAGAGGTGTTTAGGTTTCTAGCCCTCCTTGAATAGCTTTGTAGACCTGAGCCCTTACCCTGAAAACATGAGGATTAGGGGTACTCTGAAGTTATGTGGAGAGTCCAACTTTATTTAGACAGCATTTTCAATGTGTCCATTATTAGCTCATATTACATCTATATTTTAATATAAAAATATTAGAAAACCAGTTCAATAGTTTGTTTATTCTGTAGTCTTTGCTGTTTTTCTTACTATTTCTCTTTATTAGTATATGAGTTTTCTGCATATATTGGCTGTGATAAATTTGTCTCACTTGTCTTTGATGAAATTTTATATTTGCATTACAAAACTGCTTCTTTAGTTTTGGAGCAGAAAAGTGTTCAGAGGAACAGCAAACTGAGAAAAATATTAGTGAGCATTTGTAAGTGTTGACTGATGCTCAGAATGTGTAATTGATGGAAGCAGAAGCCACTCGGATATGGATTCATTTTATCAGCACACAGAAGCAAGTTTAAGACCCATGTGACAAATTAGAATGAACAAACAAGTTTGATTTTGGATATTAAGTATTAACCGCGTTCCTTTTATGAGCAATCTATGGGTTGGCAGTTATTTCCCTGAATGATGCATTACATTTCAAATAGTGGTACTGCAGGGTAAACCTAAATCAGATAAAACTGTTTAACGGAGGAAATAGACATTTCTGGCTCACTCTGTGAATACCTGTTCTCCTTTAAGATTTTTAAAATAGAAATAATATAAATAACATAAATAGTGATAAGAAATATTTCCAGCTAATGTATTCTCTTTTATAGATTTCTTTTAACTTAGGTTAATTAGACTCCTTGCTTCACACATTTCTCCCTTTTGGTTTAGATTATCTTCTCTTTCAACTCTCTTTTCAACTTCCAATTTTGTGATCTCCTTCATGAGTCAGAATTACAGAGTATTGCAGATTTTTACCCCTTTTGGCCTTGCATTTTAAGAATACTTTAATTTGCCAAACTGCCTCCACATTTGTGGCTACGGCTCCCTGCTCCGCTCTCTCAGTGCTCCATTTGAGCTCCTGCTAAAACTGAAAGCTTTGGGGAAAATAAATCTAAGATGTCATTGACTTAAAGCCCAGTGCTGTAAGTTTAAGATGTTTGCCTAATATCACATCACCGAAATGGAACAGATAAAGATGAAGTGTAAAGTATATGTAACGTGGCTTGCAGTTAAGTGCAGTAATTGGAGAATGCAGGCAGCAGATCTGGGAAGGTGATAAGGTAAGCAAAAGCTTCTTGGGAAAGGTAAACTATCTGAAGAGCTGACAGTGATATGCACTGACTGGAAGGAACCCAAAATTGTTTTAGCCTTTAAGCATCCAACAGACATTGGAGTAATTGAGTAATCATACACTCTGGGCCCAGTATTCCTGTCACTGATACCCCATGCATCTCAGTTATTGGTGTAATTTAAATCTGATAGCCACATAATGGACCAAATTCTCTTCTCTGCTTTTCATAAGTTGCCCTATTGGATTCAATATGAAAAATGTTTGCTTAAGTGTGGTGAGCAGGATTTGTGTCACGAGGCTTGTTTTCTTTCTCAAAAATGGAATCCTCTGCTGGATGTACTGTTCAACATCATATGAGACAGAATACTTATTCTGAAGAAAAATACCCTGAAGCACCATAGGTTAGTTTAAATTCTCAAAAAGGTGTAAACTTTTCCATTTCTTCCAGTGTTTCGGCAATTTTTCTTAAGGTTTATGCCAAAAATTGTCCCAGGGTCTCTCTCATTTTTGGTGCCAGTGTTTTGAAAGGGTGTTAGATTCTGCATCGTAAAAGATGAAGCCTGCCCCTACGCATTTCTCAGAATGACAGCTTCTACCTTTCAAAGGTCATTTGGGTCAGAACTTTTCATTAAAAAATATTTGAGTACATGCCATATACCTTGTGTGTTTATTCAATCTTAATATTCAACAAAACATTTCTATATTGCCAAACAGACAGATCAGAATAAGCTCATTGGAGCATGGGAACATCTTTGTTTTGATTTTATATATAGCATCTCATGCACTGAGGCTCAAGGTGCAAAGGCTGTACCACAGTGTAGGTAATAAGTACTAATAATCAGGAGACCTTTAAGGTGTGACTTTTGCAATGAGCGTACAGCTTCATAAGACAATCTGGCCCTAATTTTCCTGGTAAAACAGGGGCAGTGGGCTTGCTTGCATCTCCCTAGTGATAGGGTGTTTGGTTAATATGTATGAAGTGCTATTTAACAAGTAAAATGGATGTGGTTGGCCCCACAGCTGAAAGGCAAGCACATAGCTTAATGCAGAAAATTACCCCTTGCAGAATTTTTAAAAGTAGTAGTGAATATGCAGTGGGGGAGGCTTTTGGTAATGTTTTTTCTTGATTGTATGCAAGTTAGTTAAACCTGGGACTTGTTCAGGAGGTTTCTTTTGCAAATTCCCCTCACTACACATTTCCTTCTGCCCCTGTCCCCCGCCTCCAGAGCAGGGATGCTTTCCATTTGGCTCTAGTTAAGTAACACTAGTCTGATAAACTAAATTAGTCTTTACAACTTCTAGTAAACTAAACGAGACACAGCACTGCTGTGCAGTCTTATGGCATAACTTGTAACATGCTTTCTAGCATAGTTGGGGCTGTGACAACCATTGTTTCTCTATGGAAAATGCCCAAGGAAATGGCATCCCCAGTAGTCTGGGGAAGAGGATGGTCAAGGGACTGTTTCAAGAGCCAGAAAGGATGAGAGCACTCTCTTGAAGGAGAGAGAGGGAAGGTACAGCTGCATGAACGTGAGCTGTGCCGTGCCAAGAAAGAGTCTGGCACATTTCATGTAATAAAATATCAACAGGTAAGTGTGCATCTGATGAAGAGGGACAAAAAATTCTTCTCTGACTGTAACATGGTTCTGTTCACTGAAGGTTCATATGTAGCTGAGCTATCTTATTCCCTTTATACTAAGAAGTGGCCTACCAGTCTCCCAGCCTCTAATCTTCCCCTCTGTCATCTTCCTGCAGAGAGCAGCACCATGTGTCTGTCACTCCACTTAACCAACAAACCACCTTCCCACATCTTTCAAAGTTTTCACATCTGGAAAGAGAATTAAAAAGGGCTTGAAGTCTGCCTAGCATCTCTAAGATATGGCCTATCCTATCTAATTGCACGGCTAAGGATTAGCCCGTAGCTTTCATCAGCCCATATCTTGATTTCTCTACACGCTTTTTCTAGTTTTGATAAATCCAGTCTTGTCCTTGGCTTTCATTGAGCATATTGCTGCATGGGTCACCTTTCTGCCTTGTTGCTTTGATCGTGACACTTCTATTTGTAATTCTTCCTGGTTCCTTCTTTATCATTTCAAAAATAAGCTCCTTTATCTCAGTTCTTAAAACCTTTCAAAACTTTATCTACATCCTGCCCATCATGCAGTATAATGACTCAGTATATATATGACTCCAGCTTCCATTACCCACTTGGTAGATTTTCAGATGGAAGTTGCTGAGCTCTCTCCCTTGCTGTCCTGCAGCATGGACAGGACCTCCATCCAACTCCCCACTCCTTAGAGCTGTACATAGACTGTCATTTTACCTGCTGCCTGTGGGAAACCAGAATAATATGAAGCTCATATTAATGTCTGCTATCTTGCCGATCTGTATCTGTTGTCTTTTGTTTTAAATTTGATCAAAAAGCTGAGGTTTGCAAATATGTTCAAGTTTGTCACACCCATGAATTTTAACAGGACCTATGAAGCTAAATAATTTTGTGAATTTGGGTTTAACTGCTTCTAGGAGAGGAATCATATATTTTTAAAATTAGGCTGATCTAGGAATTAAACTCTTGGGTGTTATTGTAATAAAAATAATGTTTTAAAAATACTAGTACTTGGAAAAATGCCTGACCCTACTTCTTTCTGCAGGAAATATACCCTATCTTCTGCTGCCTCACAGTGTTTGTCTGTTTTCATATGGCTTACACTTTTATTGGTTGGGAATAGTAGCTGACTACTATTTCTGATTTCAAAGTAGGTGTTGATTCCAGCAGTTTCCCAAGATGGTGTTTTTAAGTTAAAATCAAAACAGAATCTGATTCAAGGATATGACTGAGAGGAAATGGTACATATTTGCCCCTGTTTAATTCTGAATGCTGTTAGAAAAAAATATTGAACCTAAAGCCAGTCTCTCCCTAAAAATTTCTTTTAGAAAAAGTTACTTAAAAAGAAATTTTAAAAAATCAAAGTGATTTTTGTGACAGTTTTCTAGCTGCTTGCTTCCTTCTTTTGCAAACACACGATTAATTTCTTCAATGCTAATAACGAACAACAAATCATACAATATGTATGATTTTATTCTAAAAATGGATCCAGCTGCCTTAGAGATTTGTAAATGTTGGAATAATATATGAGATCGTCTTTGCCAGTGCCCCATAAAGGTTAGAGTTTTCCATTGAGACATGTCAGCTAAGGTGATTATGCTGTAAGCAGACTAAGCCTTGGGATTTCACAGCAGATCTCAAATGTATTTAATAAGACTAATTAGCTCATTTTAAACAGGAATTTGCTATTTTGTTAAAAGAAGAACACATTTATATTCTTTATAGTTTTTCTATAGGACTAGTTCAAGGTAATTAAATGGAAAAACAATGTAATAAATTCTTGGAAACAATCCCCTATAAATATTGGTTTATCATTTGGCATTCTCCTCTCATTTCCACCGGATACCAGTGGGATTTGTATATCCGCTTCCTTTATGTTTCTAATTAAGAAACCATGTCAGATTTGTGGAAAACCTACACAATCTGTCACTTTGACTGCTGAGGAACGGGCATGCTTCCCTGACCCCTATCCCCATCAATCTGAATAGATCCAATTTCATTGATTTATATCGAATAGAATTTCATTGGTGGCTACTGCATAAATCTGCGGTGACTTTCACATTGTGTTTCACCTAAACGATGATTGGGTGGAATGTGTCTGTTTAAAAGTGACCTTGCTCTAATTTTTGAACTTTGGCTTATAACAGGGGAAAAAAAGGGTTTAGTCCTTTTCATTCCCAACGAGTCATAAAAGTCATCACTGAGTGTGCAAGGTATTTACTTCATTTAAATTTTTTCCCCTGAAGTCTGGCAATTTATCATGCTTAAAATGCAGTTTATTCAGAAAGTGGCTTTAATAAATGTAAGATGACTAATTAGGATAGGATTATTGCCATTTTTAAAATAATGTTCCTTTGTAAAAACATACCTCATGCCAGCACCACACCACTAACAAAGCCGAGTTAAAGTGCATTAAAAAGTTGAAGACATTTTGTTTCCTTCTTGTAAATGTTGAGATGAGCATTTTCGCTTCTTAGGGCCAGCCTCGTAAGAGTCTCAGAGGGCAGAAATAGGAGGGTTACAGGGTTGCAATTCTCCCTTTCTCTCTAATAGTGCCCTGCACATTGCCCTCCCATCTCCACAATGTGCTTGCATCCTTGGCTGGCACCTGTAAATCAAACTGCTTGAGGGCAAGTGCCATAGCCTGTGCCTGTGGGTTGTGCCCATGTAGTTCAAATCCTTTCATCCCCCCAACTGCTGCCTACTTGGAAGAGTCCTTGGTGGTTGCCGCCCCTGCAGCATGCCTGGGCATTGCCTGGTCGGCTGCTGGCTGGGGTGGATGCAGCCTCATAACTTTAGTTATTGGACAGCTGCCAATATCTGGTTAACTGGTCATGCTTGAGCCTGGGTCATTGCCCAGTTTGATTTCCCCATATATCTGTAGTGAGTGTTGCTGAAACATGTCCCACGCAGAGATGAAGCGCAGAGCTGAGGAGGAAGCAGTGGGAGTGATGCACCTCCACTCTGCTGCTCCTTAACCAGCCCTGTGTTTTCTGACACCTGTGTTTTGAAATGGTACTTTACTGCCCTTGCTCATGTTACACTCTTTGGCTTAGGTGGAGCACACAGGCACCCAGGCTGTGGTGTGATGCTGAGTCCTGATGTGAGACTGGCTTAAATCCTGCCTTCATTTGCCCTGACCGCAGGTACGTCTGCAAGGGAACTGACAAGTGAGCAAGGATGGTTCGGCTGCCCAGCACTGAGTGCCTGCATACATGCCACCATCACCTGCAAAGGGGAAGCATACTGCATCTTCAGAGTGCGTACTGTGTGTATAGTTTACCTCTGTGAGAATAAACTAGGCAGCAGACAGGGTCCTCTCTGCATCGGGAAATTTTGGAGGGGTCCCTTCAGCTGACGAATGTTAGGGGTTGTCACAGGCTGGGTATCACCCCCAGAGCACAGCTTGGATGCAGCCTGTGTTGTTTGGGGTGATGGTGTGGGAGTTTGATGGTGCGAGGGGGACTGTCCAGTGGCCGCAGTGCCACAGAGCAAGATGATGGAGAGTGGCTTAGCAACATGTCACATCATATACAGTCTTCACAGACTGCAAAAACAACAAACTTTGTTAGCAAAAAGCTAACAAACTTTATACCTAAGAGTTTTATCCACTGTTTGCTTCAACCCAGTGAGCACATTCGTCATCTGCAGTGTGAGTTAGGGTTCCTTTTCCAGTGTCAGGACCAAAACCCATGCTGATTTATCCTATCTTAGCCTGCAATTGCAGGAGTTGGGGTATCTTCCTGCTGGATAGCAGGTCACTGTGCAGATACCTGCTGAGCCCCAAGACCAGTCAAACCAAGCTACGGCTCAGTTAATTTGAAGGGAATTGAATCTCATCTGCATGAGTTTGAATCACATAGTCAAAGCCAGCTTGCCATGAAGCATGTCTATGAAATCTTACAAAGTACCTCTTTTTGCTTCTAGAAGAGGACATTTAGGTCATTGATACTTCTGAAGATCACTTTGTTTTCTCGGTGGTTGACTCAAATAAGATTTTCTTGTATATTCAAATGCTTTCCTTCTGGTCACTGTAGTGCTAAATCCCATTCCAAAGCTCTGACAAATATGATTTTTGTTAGCACAGGGTGTGCTGCAGGAAGCATATTTGTAGTGTGAGATTTCATTACAAGAATCTGGAAAAGTTAAAGCTCTTCTATTATTGTTTTAAAAGCATGTAAGAGATGGATCACCGCTGGGTTCCCTAGGATCCAGGAGCAGACTTCCCTGCCAGAGGTTAGTTAGCTAGTATTTAGCATGCTGTCACTCTCCTTAAGTATGAGTACTGCAAAATTCCTCATCTAGATTAGCATATTACATGTAATTGTTTTCTGTTCTGGAGTTCTGCATCATAAACTCCTCATTTTAAGATGCCTAAAATGGTAAATAAAAATTTTACTCCAAAGTTGTAAATAACATCTCCAACCACTAAACTGCCATGGAATTTTAACCCTTATCTTTCTTTCACCTTGACTTTCTTTAACCTTGATCTACATCGGTCTCGTGTCTTCTCTAAGTCTAGTGTAGTTTTGCAAGCACACACATTATTGAATTTTGACCAGCAACAGAACCCAGACTTGACTGAATGGTTGCATGATCATGCCTTGATGTTATAAACATAATTCCTATATTTTTATCTTTGCATTCCTTTCCCCTTTGGCATCAGACAAAAAAGGGAGAGAAGGAGTAATGATGAGACATAGATGTTTCTTTGAATATGCCTTGTCTCCAAATACCTGCAGAAAGACCCTGAGCAGCCCACCTAGTGTGATACAGCAACAGCTGGGAAGATGGTGTGGAAGCTCTTGCACATGCTCTGAAGCAGTGTTTGAAGTTGTTCAGGAATGCACCATACACGCGATCTGCCTGACAGATGCACAGCCCCTGCCTGTGTCTGGTGCTAATGAGAAAGAAGATAAGGGAGGGAGAGAAACAAATGCCCCAACACAAGACAGAAACAGCCTGATGGAGACGAGGTCTGAAGGAAGCACAGCTGAGTGGTGACGCAGAGAGTTTAAGCCCAAAACCTACTGCTGAATTTGTTGTCTTATACCACTCTGTACATATCCTTTCCCTGACACTTCCTGCCCTGGCTTGATCTCACCTGGGAGCCATGGACGAGCTGGTGGTACAATTTCCCCACAGGTTAGGGAGTCAGGCTGCTCTGCCCAGCCCTCCTGTGTGAGCGGTGTATCGCAGGCCTGGGAAGACACATGGTGAAGAAACACATCCTCCTTCCAGGAGCCGTGGAGCACAGGTGTTCCCCGAGCTGTTACCCACTCTTGGTCCCAGCCACAGAGACGACCTTTCAGGCAGAAGCTTGCAAACAGCTGGAGGGAGATCCAGGGAAAGCCCTGTAAAAACATTGATCCTAATGCTCTGCCCCTTTAGGTACAAATGTAGCTTTGGTTAATAATACCTTGGGGCTGGATGCTGGGGGCTGTGAAGATTTACTCTTTGTTTGCTGACAGAGCTCTGAAATATTTGGATAAGCATGGAGATTATTTTTATCAAGCTGAAAAGCCCAGGGCTGTGTAATATGTTCAAAGTCTTGAGGCTGAGGAATTACCTCTGACACTTTAGAGGGGAAATCTTATATGCAAGACAGTGCAAATGTTGTGCTGGAGACTTAGATTTGAATATGTGCAGCAGTGATAAAATAGAGAAGTCTGTATGAGCAATACAAAAATCATATGTTTGTAGTCTCTACTTAAAAGAGGAAAAAAGGCCTCCAGCGTACCATGGCTCTGCTCGGCCATGGCCAGAGGGAGGAGGTTATGCCAAAGGCAAGAAAGCAGCATGAGGCTGCACATGAAAAACGTGGCACCTCTGCTCTGCACGCTACAGAGAACAGCAACAGTTAACCTCGGAACTGAAATGTTTCCAACCTTCATGTTTATTAAAAATAAGCCAGCAGTCTGCAGTCAGAAAATGTTAATTCTGGTCATAAAATCTTTGTCACAAAACCAGCCAGATGCTAACTGATACCTGTAATTTCTCTGTTCGCCACACACCCAAAACACCACAGCAAATGTTGCCTGTGGCAGTTCATAGCCTCACCCGACTGTGACCCCCGGGGCTGGCGGTGCTGGGCAGCTGGCTCTGAGTGGCACTGCTTGAGTGGGGGCTTGGGCCAGGGGACCTCCAGAGGCCCCTTCCCACCTCAGCCACTCTGCGGAGGGGTGAGCGGGATGGTGTGTGGGGTTCAAGGGTTGTGTGTGGGGTTCAAGGGCTGTGTGTGGGGCAGTGAGTGGGGCATGGAGAGGTGCAGTGCCCAGGCTGCCTGCAGTGGGTGGGGGCTCGCAGCGAGTGCTGGCCCTGCTCCTGAGATACAGAGAGCAAAGGTGGCGGCTGGGGCATCGGCTGCCAGCAGGCAGTGGGCGCGGGATGGTGGATGAGTGGGAAAGCAGCCCCAGTGAGGCCTTTGGGAGCCGTCCTAGCACGTTGCTTAGTTCTGCAATTCCCTGTGCCTGTAAATTAGAGATGTCAATTACACATGAAAAACAAGTATTACATGTGTTAATTTATCTTAAGATTAATAGACTCTGGGAAGATATCAGAGGCTAGTATGCAGCAGTGCACAGAAGCTCTTTTGTCATGTGTGTTAGATTAGGCCCTGCACATTCCCACCGAAACAGTGGGGTGAGGCAGGCTGGGGCGCAGGGCAGGATCTGCAAGCGGCCACCGCCGCTGCCACTGCTGCGATGGGATTGTCTCCTCCTCTGAAGCCTACCTGCTGCTCCTCTCTTTCTCATGAGGAGATTTTCCCATTGAAGGTTTAGTGGAAGACTTCAATGTGGCTCTTGTTGATGATACATTGGGGTAAATATTTCACAAAAATTTTTGAGGAGAATGATAAACTTCCTTATTTAAAGGTGTTTTGACTGCATGTTTTTCAATTAAGAAAAATTGAGACATTTTAAGCTTTAATAGATCTAATTACAGATGTTTGGATTCTGCCAAATAATTTGTTCTTAATTATCTCTAAGCCTGGGGGAATAATGTAAAAACACCAATGTCAGCACATGAGAGAAAGGATCAGAGAGACAGTGCATGGGTCCCCACGGGGTTGGCCCATACCTACACAAGGTTTCCTAAGGTCAGGTCCCATATACATCAGTAACACTGAAATGCCGCAAACTCACCCATAGGCATTCTACTTATAAGCACATTTTTGGTAGAAATGACACTGCCACACATTTAAAAGTCAGTGAAGCCGATTTATTTCCAAAGCTACCTTTTAAAAAAACGCAGTGGTGTAAAAAGAAAGGAAGGGTTTCACTTGCCCGTGGTTATTTCATACATCAGTTACGTGTGTGACTTCATTACTATAGAGTCAATTGTAAAGTGTTGTATGTTCTTGGTGCCACTAGGAAATTCACCTAAAATGTTTTGGAAGCCCCTCTGGATTATAGTATCATGCAAGTAAAAATAAAGGCTTTTCAAAATCAGTATTTGAGATGTGCAACAAGAGAGAAAAGTCCAGTAACATCAGCTTCAGTCATCTCGAAACAATTATGGGGTTGTGCTACCCAAATTGTGAGACAGCTTGCTAAATGGATTTTAGCAAATTTGTGTAGATTACCTACAACCCTCACTATAGTATATTAGCTCCAAAGGTTGGCATATGTTTCACCTTTGTGTCTCACCTTCCTTGCATGTAGTCACTCACACTCCTTGTATGTATTCATTGCTCAATTTCTTTTTGACTCCTGTGGACAGGTCTTGAATATTTATGTCTCATGTCACTTTGTTATCTGTCAAATGTGAAGGCATAGTTTCAAACACTTGTTTAAGTATCAGTTAAAATTTTGTTTTTCAGCTGTATTCCTCTGTTTGACTTAGAAATGTTCTTTCTGCTAATTTGGCCAGTTAGGCTAGTCAAAGCTAATTGCTTTAATGTTTTCTGTGAAAAGTCTTCTCTAAACACTATTTGAACATATTTTGCATGATTTCCTTAGCAGAATTTTTAATGGATGGAAAGTGGAATGTAAAATCACTGGAAAACAGGTGATTAACAGAAGTTAAATGGACTAGTTTGCAAAATCAATACCAAATTCTTTTTCTGTAGAACTGGAGAATGCACCCTCCTAGTATTGTTTTATTATTTTCTTGATCTGCTTTAAGTATCCATCCTTCCTAACCATGAACGATGTTTCCCATTGCATAATTCCTGCTTTGAGCAGAATTTGGACTGTCTCAGGTCCTTCCAACCTTTGTTATGACCAAATAATTATCACTTGCTGTGAAATGGAGAAACAGGATTGTATTATTTCTTTATTTTAGTTAAATTTCTTTTATTTAATATTTAATATTTTCTTTTAATAAGTATATACGTATCTACTAAGAATTGCATTCACCTTTGCTTTCTGTTTTTCTTGACTGATCCTAAGTATACAAGCCAAGGTGGGACATACTTACAATTGCTCTGCTCTGTTTAGCGGATTTTCCCATGTTTCTCACTTCAACCTCTGAGCTCCTGCTAGAGATGTAGGGACTAACATGCCCCAGGCAGAGTATCCTCCCATTCTTGTTCACACTCATGTGAATAAAGACCTCTGTGGCAAGCAGGAGAGGAAGGCTGAAGATGACACACCTGTCAGGAAAGCTGTGGTTCTTTATTCACTTGGAAATTGTTGGGTCTATGACCTTAAGGCAGCTTGGGAAAATGGGGTTCAAGAGGACCTCATCATCTGCACAACTGAATATTAGTCTTGCAGTTGTTTTTCTGTTATTTTTAAGAGCAATGTTGCAAAGTTTTCAGGGAAAAGCATCTGTTTGAGCTTTCCTGGAGTTCAGAACTGTTCAACTCTCCACAACCTGCTAAGTGAAGATTACGGAGATGTTCGTATCTGGTCCTGCAAGGTCAGGAAGACTGCTCACCTCTCCTAGAGTGCGCCAGTGTAATACAGGATTGGTGAAAGACTGGAGCCGGTGGTTCATCTCATGAACCTGACAAATGGAGGAACAATAATGATAAGGAGAGTTTGCAGTGTTACTTAAACTGGTTATCTGGGCACAGTGCCCCAGCCAGGTGGAGCAACAGGACAGATACACCTGACAGCACTGCTGCCTTGCAAGAGGCCGAAAGGATTTAAAAAGTCTCTGAATCTTTGGACAAGATCTGGCAATATCTGGTGATCATTACAGAGATTAGAATGGTGGTGCTGAAAAAAATCCAGCAACCTGTGTCACGCTAATGAAGTTCACAAAGTGAAAAACCACCTCTTTCTTTTCCTCTGCGGCTTTGGCTCTGCATCTCTCTTCACACAACATTGCAGCAGAGCCTGTCATTACAGCATCCTTCAGCATAAATGCTGCCATTTCCTTCTGTATGTCATTTGGCAGCCGAAAGTGTTAGTAATGAAAATGAAAAACACCCACTGTTCAATAGTTAAAAATAACAGCAGTTAGATTTGAGTATTTATATAAAATAGGAACCTAATGTTTGCATGAAAATCTTTTATGGTCCTCTATAATTTATTAATTAAAGATACTAAATTTCTGCTATTAGCCCATGTGCTTGATTACTGTTCACTCTTTACTGCTAACACACACTTGTAACTTTTCAAAAGAAACTTTTCTTAATAGTGGTTTTCTTAAAAAAAATCTCTCAAGAAATATTGTATGCTAATCCAAGTCCTCAGCTGATGCAAATTACTCCAGGTCCATTGACTTCATCAGAGCAATGATGATTTACACCAGATGGCCCACCATGTTTGATATTATTACATTAAGGTATTAGCATATGTATAATTTGCTTTGTACTTTTCTTTATCAGTTGTATTTGCTTTCTATCAACTTCAGTGCACTTTTGCAACCTTTACTCAGAGGAATAAAATTAATTCCATGTGAGTAATCATGTTCTGTAAAGGGTATATATCTAACTATAACCTACTAATACAGTTAAAACTTGGTGAAGGGTTTTTTAGTCTTAAGCTGTACTTTAAGCAGATTTTTTATAGGGGGTCGTGACTGTGGCTGGAGTGTACCTCATGTAAGAATATTGTATTTTTCTGTTTTACAAAAAATGTGTCTAATTTGAAATGGACAGCTCTATAGTAAATGCAGGCTATATAAAATACATTTCACCTGCATTTTCCCTTCAGCAGGGGCCTTTCTTTCATTAATAGATATAAATTTGTAATTAGGTTGTCGTAGACTACAGATAAGGAATTCTGCCTGTTGTAGTAAAGGGAAATACAGTTAAAGTGCCTTCATAAATAGCCTATAGCTTTCCAGAGATAGGGTTTTGGGTTGGCGTATTGACTTTGCATTTATGAGACAAATGTACGAGAACATCTGGTTTGTTTTATCATTAATTCTGGGAATGTCCATTAATAATGCATTTTTGAGAATTGTTTTTGTTATTCTTGGAGAGCACTGTAATGAACAATCCTATGCTTGTTCTGTCGGGAGACACATTTCAGTTTAGAGGTTGTTTTGCAGACTTAATTATATTAGTTGCTATCTCCTTTTTATTGCCAGAAAGTGTGCACTTTTAAAATGAATTGCTGAAAAAGCTGCCAGTGGCCATTGTGGAAAACGAAATTTCCTAGTAGTTTAGAAAAGAGGCATTTTGCCTTTTTTTTTTTTTCTGTAATTCTGGCCTGTATCCATACAACCTTAGGAAGAACACAGTATTAGTAACACCCACCTTTTTGGTTCCCAGTTATCAGTCTAGCTTTGAAACAGTTATGAGGGGATAAATTGTTCTTGCTCTTGGCAGGAAAATGAGACATCAAACACCTCAATGTTCTTCTAGAATTCCTAGCTTTAGTGTAGCCGGATCACATAACTCCATAAATTGAAGCAAGATTTTCCCAGGTCATTTAAGCAAGCAGTGGTACATGTTGGGTTGTGATCGAAGGTCCCACTTATGGCAGATTGGCATGGTTAACCAAAATCCAGAGCTCCCATCAAATTCCCAGGTGAAGGAGGTCTGGGACTCAGCACTGGAAAAACTGTATTGTTTGATGGTTAGGAGTACAGTAGGGAAACGTAGAGTCTATTCCCAATTTTGGTCTGATGCATTGCAATAATGAATCTAGTGTGAAGCTAATTAAGATAACAAGATTCTTTCCCTTAATATACTGGGCATCAGATCAGACCCACATACACCCTGGGGATTTCTACCTCATGTCTGTTTTGGAGTAAACACTAAAACTTCATCCTCTTCTCTTTTTATTTTAATTTTCATTCTCATTCTGTTTATTTGCCTGAGAAAGAGCCTTCTGTAGGTGCCAACCCAGCAGTGAGAAGCAGGCAGCAGTGGTGCAGTGGTGATGCTGACTGTCACAGGCAAGGTCTGTATGGTCCCGTGAGAAACAACACCACAACACACAACTGAACTCCCAACGGTCATGCATGGGAGAAAGACCAGATCCAGACCATTCAAACATCAATTTGTTAAAGAACTAGGGACTTTAACGTTTTGTTTTTTTAATTACACTGTTTTTTTAAACTCAGACTCAGATCACCAGCCTTCTTTTCAGCGCATTTTTCCTAGAGAAGAGGGAAAATTTCTCCAATTGCTTATGTATTCTACCAGCCCAGCAATGTATAATGGCATCACTTGCTGCACGGATTTTATATTTTT
Source organism: Aegotheles bennettii (assembly GCA_013398125.1). Classification (NCBI taxonomy): domain Eukaryota; kingdom Metazoa; phylum Chordata; class Aves; order Caprimulgiformes; family Aegothelidae; genus Aegotheles; species Aegotheles bennettii. The sequence continues at coordinate 260,661 of VZRW01014032.1, forward strand.
CCAGGACCAAGCGTAGCAGCCTCTGAAGAGATCAGCAGCTGGGGAACATTTTGGATATCCAAATTCCTAATGACCCCAGAGTAGTATTCCCAAACCTCTTGGCAGTTCCAAATTTCATGCCAAAAGTTGCAGGCATCTGTCTTACATTTTGAACATTTGTCATCAATATTCTTATTTAATTTAAACATCCGCTTAGGGGGGTCACGTATTCTCAGTGAATAAAATTAGCTGCATGTAACCAATCTGTGAGTTTGAGTTTAATCATAGAGCTCCGGTCTGGTTACAGATGTCTTTGTCCAAGGACTGTAGTTTACTACCGAATGCGTTCCCCATTAGCTTTGGGATTATCAAGCAAGGATTTATACCACGTAGAAACTTTTTTCCTTTCTAAATACATAACTGAATGCTCTCACTGGGGGGATTAAATTCAGGCTCTCTGAAAGACCTACAGCTGGTTATCTCCTTTAGCACTGACTTTGCAATCCACACTAAGGTGAGGGGCAGGGCATGGTCTCACTGCCTCCGGAACATAACAAAGATCAAGTTGCCAATGAAAGTCACAATTCAGTTCCTGATCCCTATTGCTCCTGGATGGAGGAACAAGGTTGCCACCACCTACTTTTCTGGGTCAGTTTATTACCTGCTTCCTATCTCAGCTGCCTTGTCTGAAGCTTTAGGGATGCTAAGATGAAGCTCCACTAGCTCTCGCTCCTTCATGTCTGCCTCTGCTGTTCCCTTTTCTTATGGTGCCCGCTGACCCTGTGCCCGCACCCTGTGCAGGTGCAAGAAAGAAGCGCACTACTGAGCCTGTGGAAATTGATGGGGTTGTCTCTCTCTTAGATGTCATTGTTAGGATGTGATAATTGGTCCCAAACTCCTCAAATCTTTCTTTGGATTATAAACATCCTGCACAGATGTGATTCCCAGTTCTTCACATAGCAGAAGTTAATTAATTCATCACTGTACTTCATTTTAGCAGAATTACAGCTTTGATATGACAGTAATGGCAGGGTGCTAGCAGTGCATAAACTACAAACATTTAAATTAATATTCTTATTTGTATCATATCAAAATTCCCAAGGAAAAGGCAGAAACAAAATGTGATATTCAGTCTCTGCTCTCCACCCTGGTGTAAGTAGTGTCTATGCATTTGTACAAAGTTTATCCCATGACATGTGTAAACCATCATGAATATTGACATATTCTGCAGATGAAACTGCAGTCCATAAGCTAGACTGTCCCACTGTCATCGTTAGATCTAGAACCAACCCTCCTTAAGGAAGAAATAATTCATGCAACCCTTGGAGCTTAAGGGTTGGTCTACAGAGTTGAGGAATAAATTTTAGAATCATAGAATCACAGAATGGCAGGGGTTAGAAGGGACCTCTGGAGATTATCTAGTCCAACTCCCCTGCTAAAGCAGGTTCACTTAGAGCAGGTTGCACAGGATCATGTCCAGGCAGGTTTTGAGTATCTCCAGAGAAGGAGATTCCACAACTTCTCTGGGCAGCCTGTTGCAGTGTTCTGTTCAGACGGAACTTCCTGTGTTCCAGTTTATGTCCCGTGCCCCTTGTCTTGTCACTGGGCACCACTGAAGAGAGTCTGGCCCCATCCTCCTGTCATCCATCCTTTGGATATTTATAAACACCGATAGAATCCCCTCTCAGTCTTCTCTTCTCCAGGTTAAACAGACCCAGGTCCCTCAGCCTTTCCTCCTAATAGAGATGCTCCAGTCACCTCATCATCTTTGTAGCCCTCTGCTGTACTCTCTCCAGTAGTTCACAGAATCACAGAATCCTAAGGGTTGGAAGGGACCTCGAAAGATCATCTAGTCCAACCCCCCTGCCAGAGCAGGGTCACCTAGAGTACAGTTCTTGTACTGTGGAGCCCAGAACTGAACACAATACTCCAGATGCAGCCTCACCAGGGCAGAGTAGAGGGGCAGGATGACCTCCCTCGACATTCTGGCCATGCTCTTCTTAATGCACTTCAGGATACCTTTTGCCTTCTTGGCCACAAGAGCACATTGCTGGCTAATGGTTAACTTGCTGTCCACCAGGACTCCCAGGTCCTTCTCCACAGAGCTGCTTTCCAGCAGGTCAACCCCTAACCTGTACTGCTGCCTGGGGTTATTCCTCCCCAGGTGCAGGACTCTACACTTGCTCTTGTTGAACTTCATGAGGTTCCTCTCCACCCAACACTCCAGCCTGTCCAGGTCCTGCTGAATGGCAGCACAGCCTTCTGCTGGGTCAGCCACTCCTCCCAGTTTGGTATCATCAGCAAACCTGCTGAGGATACACTCTGTGCCTTCATCCAGGTCATTGATGAATACGTTGAACAGGACAGGACCCAGTACTGACCCCTGGGGAACACCGTTAGCTACAGGCCTCCAACTAGACCCACTGATCACAACCCTCTGAGCTCTGCATTCAGCCAGTTCTCAATCCACCTCACTGTCCATTCATCTAACTCACACTTCCTAAGCTTACCTATGAGGATGCTATGGGAGACTGTGTCAAAAGCTTTGCTGAAGTCAAGGTAGGCAACATGCACGGCTCTTGCCTCATCTACCCAGCTAGTCATGCCATTATAGATGTCTATCAGATTAGTCAAGCATGATTTCCCCTTGGTGTACCCATGCTGACTACTCCTGATAACCTTTTCCTCCACATGCTTAGAGTTGACATCCAGAATGAGCTCTTCCATCACCTTTCCAGGGATGAAGGTGATACTGACTGGCCTGTAGTTTCCTGGGTCCTCCTTCTTGCCCTTTTTGAAGACTGGAGTGACATTGACTTTTTTCCAGTCCTCACCCACCTGTCCTGTTCTCCATGACTTTTCAAAGATGATGGAGAGTGGCTTAGCAACAACATCTGTCAGCTCCCTCAGCACTTGCAGGTGCATCCCATCAGGGCTCATGGATTTGTGGGTGTCCAGTTTGCCTCTAACCCAATTCTCCTTGACCAAGGGAAAGTCTTCCTTTCTCCAGACTTTCTCTCTTTCCCCCAGGATCTGGGATACCTGAAAGCCAGCCTTAGCAGTAAAGACTAAAGCAAAGGTGGTATTCAGTAACTCTGCCTGCTCTGTATCATCTGTCACCAGGGCATCCTCCTCATTCAACAGTGGGCCCACATTTTCTCTAGTCTTCCTTTTGCTACTGATGTACACGAATCACAGAATCACAGAATCATTATGACTGGAAGAGACCTTCAAGATCATCCAGTCCAACCATCACTTGATGTACTTGAAGAAGCCCTTATTGATGTCTTTGTCAATCCTTGACAGATTTAATTCCAGATGGGCCTCAGCCTTCCTCGTTACTTCCCTGCATACTCAGACAACATTCCTATATTCTTTCCAAGTGGCCAATCCCTTTTTTTCACATTCTGTAAACTTCCTTCTTCCATTTGAGTTTTTTAGGATCTCCTTCCTCATCCATACATGTCTCCTGCCTTCTTTGCTTGACTTCTTACTCATACAGAGGCACCAGTCTTGAGCTTGGAGGAAGTGGTGCTTGAATATGAACCAATTCTCTTGGACACCCCCCTTACCTTCTAGAGTCCTAGCCCATGGGATTCCTCCAAGTAGGTCTTTAAAGAGGCTGAAGTTAGCTCTCCTGAAGTCCAGGGTTACAATCCTACTTATTGCTCTGCTTCTTCTATGCAGGATCCTGAATTCCACCATTTCATGGTCACTGACCCCAACCTTCCCATGCCCAAACAGTCCTTTTTTGTTAGTACAAGGAAGTCCATTGAATTTTGTGCAAACTCAGGTGATTTTACTGTAGAATAAGAGATAAGAATGAAACAAATCTGAGGCCTCTCTGCTGTGATGATGCATACAGGTTCCTCAGTCAATGCTGAGTTTCCCCATGGAGCAGCATGGTCTCATTCCTCTTCAAGTCTTAGGGAGGATGGTGGACTCAGACAACTCTGAGCTTTGCTGTGAAGGCCCAATGTACCAAATGGACTAATGACAGTCCAAATGACAGGGCGAATACTTGCTGTGTTTTTCCTGAAACTTTTGCATTTAAAAACAATATAAATCTTTCAAACATTGCTGACATACAGAAAAGATGCAAATATGTGAATCCCTGTTTTAGAGAATTGCTCTGGATAATTCCTGGAATTAATTAAATATTCTGTTGTGATAATAAGTTCATACAGAGTAGAAATCAAGGGTCATGAAAATTACTTTGCTAAGGGATCCATGAGGAGCTAAATGTTTGATGTGCATGAGCTGTGGAACAAACTAATCCTCCTTCAGGTAATCCTGAGATGTCTTCTGAGACACATACTCTTCAGCCATTCATTAGCATCACCAGACCAAATTCGTGAAGTGTTTTTACTTGTTACAGTGGATTTAATTAAATTCTGGCTTTTGCACTGTCTGTACTAAAAAGCTCTCAGGAGCTGAACCGAGGTTGCTCAGTGCAGCACACAGGCACTGTGAGGCCAGAAGAATACACATTGCATTTGTCTTCCTCAGTTGTCACTGTCTGTCATAAGATCATAGAGCTGTAATTTGGGGTATGGGGTGTAAGCCTTGACCAGCACTCAGCTGGGCTGACAGGGGTTGTTTTTCTCTTATGCATCTTCTCACAGAAACCGTTTTGAGATGAACTGGAGGTACAGCTGAAGATGGTATCTTTCTGCACCCTCACAGATAAAATAGAATCCACAGTGGCTGCTTCACACCCGAAAGTCGCAATTTACCTCCTTAAAATCCTGTCTGGGAGCTGTTTGATCTCATGCTGCCAGCAGGACCTGGTAGGTGCCTGATGTTTGGCACCAGCTCTGTCGGGCTGCATGACACCTCTCATATCCCAAACTGGGCATTTCCTTTCTCCTCTGTGTTTCCCTGTTGCCCTCTGAGGCACTGTTTCAACACACCTAATTCTCTCCCACCCATGAAGTCTCTCCCTCTTGTCCCAGCCGTGGCAGCACGTAGATATCCCATCTCCTGGGACGTGGGGCTCTGACCCCAGACCTCTGTGTCTGCTTGACCAGACAAAGCCCAGAGTTTCCTATCTCACCTGATACTCTGGGGGTCCTCTTTTTCTGTGTTTTCTCTCCATGCTGTTCCACTTTCTATCAATTTACTAAACAGTTGCTAGCATAAATCCTGGACCCTGGTGACTTATTTTCTACTAGCAATCTCCCTGCTGAGATTAAAGAGTCTTGCTTTTCTTCTTTGCCTCCTCCAGCTTCTGACTGTGACTAATACAAATAAAATCAGAAGATGGGTTTGATGTTCTTTATAGCATATAAAAGGCACAGAGCTTCTCTTCTCCCTTACTGCTTTCCTGATTGAAGAAAATAAATGTCTAAAGAATCACTTTTCTTCACTCTGTGGCTCCCCAGAAGAGATGGATGCTGCCCAGTAATTATTTTGAGGGATGAGGCTTAGTCTATACTCTTCTCCAACGTTTTTTCAACATTATATTAAACATGCATTGGATCTGGGATTTCAGGCTCCATGCTGAGAAACCTGAATTCTGCCCATTTGCTGCTGAAGGCAGTGTGGACTGCAGCCCAGAGAGGGGACATCAGTGCCAGACAGAAGCCATCAGCAACCCATTCCTGCCTGCTGGCCCTGACTCTCTGCCCACCAGGGAAGTTGTGACAGGGGCATAGGGTACCAGAAGCAAAAGTGACAGTGAGTAGGGGCTGCAGGTATCAAGAGTACCAGTAACTGTGTTTTGTCATCTCCCTGTCAGCACTACATGCATGTGCAAAATAATCTGGTTGCTAGAGAATTGGTAACAGGAGCAGCCAGTAAGGGTTTATGCCTGCTTTCCTCCTCCCAAGCTATTATAAAGGTATGCTAGTTGCTGGGACAAGAAGCAGAAATTGGTGGAGCAGAGAGAGCTAAGCCCTCCTCCACATCTTCCTGCTTCACCCAGCAGCTCTGAATCAGACAGAGGCAAAGTGAGAGGTCTCTTAATGTGGGAGTAGATGTGAGCCTCTGTTTTGCCATTGCAACCACTCCACCAGGACTGACGGCCAGGACACAGGGTAAGGGTCCCTGCTGCTAGCTGTCCCCAGGCTGTCACTGGAAGGGGTGCACAGGAGGCCTACCTCTGGGGGCTGGAGTCTTAGTGAGGGCAATGAGCATGTCTGCAGCAAAGTAAGGTCCCAGAGGCTCCTGAACAAAAGGAGGTGTGAGCGTCAGTGGGGATGACATGAGTCAGCACAGCTCAGGAAAATTCCAAGGAGCAGGGCTGGAGGGCATGCCCCATCATGCAAGGACACCAAGGAGCTTTGCTTTTACTCCATCAGTCTCATCCAGACATTCTGATTTTTCTCCTATTTAATTACTTTAATGTTTGGTTCATTATTTTGTTCTATAATAAAAAATGCTTTAGGGATTGGAGATCTTCTGGTATGCTGGCTTCACAAAAAGTCTGGAGCAGCTTCACTTCAAAACTCTTGCCAGTTCAAGTCCCATCACAGCATTCAGCAGGGAATTGAACAGTTGGATATGTTTCTCCTGTCTCCAGGCTTAGCTCACTGTCTAGATTTATGTCAGCTCAGAAAAGCTAGGATAATTTAAAAAGCTGGAAAATAATGCCAGCTGTTTTAAAAGAGCCCAGTGGTCCTGGGGATTGGTACATGTGGGGTTTGTGGTCTGGACAGGGTCTGTATCTGCTCTCTTTAATGTCATTCTCACGGTTGCTAGGACAGCTCCAAACTCTCAGAGACTTTTCAGGCAATCTCAGTAGTCTTCCCAGTCCTGCCAAAAACTAGGCTCAGAATTAATATATTTTGTCTCTCAGCTGTCAACTTTCCTTTTAAAGCTCCTAGACCAAAAATATATCATTTTTTGTTAGCTGTAATAGTGACTTGGACAAGCAAACTCTAAGTACAGCTTGGATGCCCCTGGATAAGGAAGGTATTTGGCTCTGCATGGATTTGTAATCCTTTTGAATTTAATTATTTTTGCTCTAATCTCCACTAAAGACTCCAAAGCCACAGGACTATAATAGCATCTCCAAATCATAATAACATCTCCAAATGAAATCCCTAGGTTCTGCTCCAGAGCATGGAATGAGGACAGACATCCACAAAGCTGATAGCATTGCCTTGAGCAGACCCCTCTCCATGTGAGTGGAATATGCTCAGGGCAAGGACCTGTCCCAGATCACTCGCTTCACCCTACAGTGTGGAGACTAATCTCTCTCCTGCATGGGGCCTTCAACTCTTCTCTCAAAGTCAGTGCCAGCGAACCTTTTGGAAATAAGTCTGTGGCCATTCCCTTCTTTCAAAATATGGCTGCTCTTTTCGCTGACTCCAGTTCCTGGTTAAAGGGAGAAGCTGAGCTCTGCTCTCCTACATCCTGGTAGAGGAATTGCTTTCTCTTGCTGGTGGGAGGACACAATGAAACAAGCAGAAGAAGGCTGGCAGAGAGGCTACAGGCATTGTCTGTCCTGGTCTGCAGATCCTGGTGCACCCTGGGACGAGCAACAGGCCGCCCTGGACCTCAGCAAGACCATGCAGCTGCCCTTCAGCAAACCTTTAACCCTGTGAAAACTGAAGCACTTATAAAATGTCAATGTCTCCTGGGACACATAATAACTGAATTTCAGTTTTGGTCTTATGTATTTAGCCTGAGGTTGAAGCAGAATTTGTCCTCTTTTCTGTGTGGTCCTACTCTCTTTTAGATTAATTTAAACCCCTCAAGTTGGCTTTCTTGTTTCTTCTTTTCTGAAACCGGTAGCCACAACAAATTTTTGAGTTTTCCAAACTGTAGGAACTTCCTATGCCATGAAATGCGAGTGCGACATAATGTCTGCAGTAATAAAGATGCTTTACATCAAGATTGCCCTTTTTGGTTAACAATTGCAAAAAGTTAAGTGCAAAGGCCTGAACATTCTACAAAATGATGTAATTTTCACACTGGGATCTGTTTTACAAAACATGACATGGGTTTCTGTGATTAAATTATTAGTAGATAAACTAATGCATTAAGTATGTGGAAACAGCTAATTGTGTGAGAGGACCAGGGAAAAGGTTGCAACCAAAGTTTGTGTGATTTGTCTTGTTATATGCAGTTAGCATATATGCATATATGCTATTATATGCAGTTAGCTACAAGCACTTCTGTTGACTGTTTGAAGCTACTCGAGAGCAAACTTTAAGAAGCTCCACAGATGAGGTATGAACAAGGGAAGATGATTTACAGTCAGAAGGGAGATTATGCTCTGCCGTGCTCCCTCACTTGGGAACAGGCAGCAGGGAAAGAGGTTGTCTTGGAGGTTTTCTATCTGCATGGTGACTGAAATATTATCAAAGTGATGTGTAGAAGAGGCCAACTTTATGAGAAAAGGATCGTGGTCAGCTGTGTGAGCGTTTCAGATAAGCTGAAGATGGTGAGGCAAGGAGGTAAGGTCAGAGATCTCTCTGAGGCAGGTCATTACAGACAGCTGTGAGCATGGTGTCAGGGGCAGCAAGGGCAGACACTGCACTTAAAGCAGTTCACAACAAAATAGGAAAAAAGCTCCAGACGGTGGCTGCAAACAGGGCTGCCAGTGCTCTCTTGGAGGAAAAGGTGATGAGGTGATAACTGCTGAATCAAGTGAAGTCAAAGAGCTGAACTGTTCTTTAAAAGCAGAGATCATCTCTCACTTTATTTTGAGGAGAGAGAAGCACATGAAAAATGACAAAGAAAAAATATCCGTATTTTGTCTGTTTTAAAGGAAAGCTACAGTACTGCGTTAAAATCTCCCCCTGAGCTGCTGTTTTGTCCTCATGGTTCAACTTCCTGGCTTGTGCTGGTTTAAGCCTGCCAAAGCCTTGCAGCTCCTGGTTACCCTCAGCTTTCGCAGGGTGACTCACTGGAAAATCTGCTGCAGCTACTTCTAATGTGTTTTTCCTTACAGTGTAAGAACTCCTTGCAAATGAAAAGAATTCCTGCTGAAGACCTAACTTTGATGCATCTCAGTCTCCTCTGAACAAAATCCACTTTTTCTATACTATCAATATCATATCAATTATATTTCTTTTCCAAGGCTGATTGGTTACTGATCTAGGGACATGTTTGTCAGGCCATACACATCAGAGCACTGGAACAGGCTGCCCAGAGAGGTTGTGGAGTCTCCTTCACTGGAGGCATTCAAAACCCGCCTGGATGCGTTCCTGTGTGATGTACTCTAGATGACCCTGCTCTGGCAGGGGGGGTGGACTAGATGATCTTTTGAGGTCCCTTCCAACCCCTTAGATTCTGTGATTCTGTGATTCTGTGATCTTTTATTTTAGATCAGATCCTTGCTTATAAAGCAACAGCTAATGTCTCTTATTATCCATAGAAATACTCATATGATTTTATTTAGTCACATCAATCAATGATTATTTCAAGTTGTCAAGACTTTTCTCCAGACAACTAGAAAAGTTTTAAAAAAATATACTATTATTCAGTTTTCATTAAGAGAGTAAGCCTGTAAAAAGCAGAATTTCTAATGGATAATTGGTGGAGGTTTAATAAAACATTCCAAGTGGATTTTATGATCAGGTGCTTCTTTGTAGCCTTTATACTCACTGAGGGTAACAGATTCAATCTGAAGGGGGATGTGAAGGTCACTGCAATGTTGAACCACTCTGAAATGGAGGATTGACATAAAGGTTCAGCTGTAAAATGGTACCCACAACTTACTGAAATTCCTTTAGGCAGCATGATTTACTAAGGGCTGTGAATGAAGCAGTGTATATCCATTGCTTGACAAGACTAGAGTCTGTGTCCTGGGGATGGGTTATAAAAGGAAATTATGATTTTTCTTGGAAATTTTCTATTTTAACTTTGCAAACCTTTGAGGTAATAATCATAAATATCTGACCTAACGGAAACTGAATGCTGCTCAGTCTTTGAGATCTGAAGTTTGCTTTTCACTCCAGACAGTAGTTCATTAAAGACTGCTTGACAGTTATCCTGGGACTGTCTCCTCATCTGGTGGGAATAGGTGTAGTTCCACGTGCTTCAAAGGATCTGTCTTTCCTTCCTCCTCTTGTGCTTAAACAGCCTCTTAAACTAATGAACAGAGATCTCAGGTTCATGACAGAGTTAGAAAGGGAAAGGAGATAAGATGAAGTCATCTAACATTCACATCTTGAGCCTCAGTTGTTTTATTATTTAGTATATCAGAAACAGAACTGCAGCACTTAGTGTGGGCTAAGGGTAGGTCCGGGTAGAGTGCACAGTTGATTGCAACACAAAAGGAGGAACTTTTTTGTTAGCAATTTCTATTATGTACTCCTGGAACTAAATCTGTGCATCTGGAGAGGAGCTCTACTGAATGAGCAGAGTGCTGGATAGTGAAATGGAGGTGCATGACTAAATATAGGAGGTGCTTCATAATTTCTGAGGTAAGGGATAAGCCAGAGCCCAAAGGTTCACAGCAAGGGGACTCAGCCTACACAGGAAAGTTCTCTCCTACAAAGCCCTCACTCCTCAAGCATCATCTTGAGCTATTTATGTTTTGTTCGGGCCTCAGCACTGCACTTAGCACTTCTACCTGAGCAAACAGGCTGAGAACAAACACTTCTCCCCACCTGGTAAAATGTCTTTTGCTTAGGGACAGTGTTTGTCCCGACCACCATCCTGCAGGAAAGTTGCCATTGCCTGGAGTGCTGTAGCAAGATCACAGGGGCTTTAAAGGGCAGCAGCAGCAGTGTTTGTGGTCTACTCAGACTATGCCTTCGAAGGAAAGATGGACAAGTATAGCTTATAGATGGGTTTCCTGTTACAGAATTTGATATCCATGAATTTTAGCTCGTTACAAATGTACTTACATGCTAACTCACTGATTGTTTAAAACCAGAAACAAATAATTCTGCATGCTACATATAACAATTAATAGCCTTTTAATAGTCTTCAGTGCTGGTTTTCAGGAAATAATGTTGTACTATTAACATTCCTGTAAAACCATTAGTCTTAAATGCATGTAATTGATGGCAGTACTAATGTTTGTAAAATGAACTGAGGCTGATTTATAAGTCTGATAATAAAATAGTTCAGTAAAGGGCTTTGATCTAGTAGCTGTGAAAACAGTACACACACCTTAAAGATTATCCTTGCAGATATCCATCCTCCTTTCAACTTTTACTAGCTTCAGACCCAATGATTTGGAAGGGAGAAGTCTCAGCTTAATACATCTTGATGGAGATGACTATTGATCAGTTATACTCTAGTCTCCTTCCAGATATGAGCATTCAGTAGAACACTGACTCCTTGGGCCATTTTAAGTGATATTTTTTTCATTTCTTATTGGCTGAGGTTAAAGAAAATAAACACTTTACCTCTTTTATCAACTACTAGAATTGGTCAAAGATTTCACCTACATTGCATATTGAACTCTAGCAAACTGGCTCCTCCAGCATGATCTTTATCCCACAAAAGTACTTATACCTACAATATTATCCATGGTGAAATCCCCAGTTGCTTTGTTCTGTTGGATCCACTCACTTTGCCAATTTTTCTACCCTTTTCCTCCTTTCTTATGTAAATTTTAATTTAAAAATAAAAATCACATCACTCAATATTCATTCATTTTTTCCACAGTATTGAAAGAGCTCGTTTTGCTCACTAAGTAAATACTTTCAAGTAATTTTAAGGACATTTAATAAACTCTAAAGTTTGTATTCATAAAGCTAGTGAGAGGTAATATTCTTCCCATATACATCTCGCTATTTACAGTGCTTAGCTAAGAGTCCCTCCTCTGTTTTCTAGGACTAAGACTTGATAGTGCACCACAATATATTACAAGCTGGTTGTCTTACTCTTAGATGAAGATACGGTCCTTTGCATAAATAATTCAGCATTTTTGTAGTTGTTCAGTGTGTTGACTCTCAGCTCCCTCCTCAGCCCCTATCTACCACAGCTCCTCATTCAGGCAATGTGTAAACAGTTTAGAGTGGAAAAGGTTGAGGAGAGGATCTACTCCTCTGTGTAACTCCTAGTCTAACAGGTAGCACGCCCACATAGAGAGTGGGAGACCTTGCATTAACTCCCTGTGCTGAATCAGGTAGCAGGAGGACAGGAACTTGGATCTCTCACAATCCATGTGCGTGTTATTAACTACTGGGCTGGAGAGGACAAGCAGGGGGAAAGGGGAAGCTGGCAGCACAGCATACTTCCTCTGCTCCTGTGCACTCAGTCTCTGAAATCAACGTAGATGATTTAGAAAAGTTGATGTCAATCAACTCCTTCTCTTCTCTTCTCTTCTCTTCTCTTCTCTTCTCTTCTCTTCTCTTCTCTTCTCTTCTCTTCTCTTCTCTTCTCTTCTCTTCTCTTCTCTTCTCTTGCCTCGCCTCTCCTCCCTTGCCTATATATGTATATAATTTTAATTTTAAAACTGCTCAGACCCAACAAAGCAGTGTTTTTGCAGAAAATGACCAATTATGAACAAAACAAAACTAATTGTCCTTCTATGTGGACAATCTTATTTAGATTAGTAACTTTGCTGGCAAGCTAAAACTTAGGCCTTTATTTATCCACCTGATTGAATCAGTTCCTGAAAAACTGGAGTGGAATTACTTCATTTTAATAACATAACTTTAAAAGTATGTAGTGTGGTATCAATCCTCAGAATTCATGTGGGTAATAGACATATATCACATTGCAGGTTGTATTTACTTCTCATTAATTTCTTCTGCTCTGAATGAAAGTATTTCTAGCAAGAATCCAAATCTATTTCCCTGCACAGTGAAACTGCCATTTACTATGCAAAAATACACTAGAATTGCCTCCAAAAACACCCTTTGGATTTGTCATCACTCTTTGAGTGATGGTACCAGGAAGAATACTTCATGGTTGAAGTGACTTCAGCCAGGAGGAGAGCTGAGTAAACTCTGTGGGCCACTCACAAGCTGGATGTTCACTCTGCACACAGCTCCACAGACATTAGTAACGTATCTGTGCATGGCTGACTCACCCACCCATATAAATCTGCTGCGGAGTAGGCCTGCGTTTCTGTCAAATTAGCCAGAGCAGGAGCTATAGTATTTACGCAGGCTGCGTGCCGGCTTCTGGCTATCCGCCAGCCATGGGAAGACAAAGCAGTGCTGGAGCTGGCACCGGCTCCCAGCAGTCCCAGCACAGGGTATCTGATCTGGCCTGAGGTCTGCTGAGACTAATTCACCCTGTTAGAAATTTTTGGACGTATCTTACGGCACAAAATGCATTTGTGTTGGTTGAACACTTGGACTTGTGTACCCTCAATGGTTTTAGTCTCATCGGAGAGCCCCTGAAGCTGGGTTTGCTGTGGAGGTGTGGGACTGCCCTGTGGTGTACAAGGCAGGGTCAGGGGCTGGGGCTGATGCACAAGCCTGGTCTTAGGTCCTGAGATTGTGCCTACAGTGAGGCATGTAAATCCCTTCCAGCTTTTCTTACTCCCTTTCCTGGTGTGGGGGGCAAACTGTTAATCTAAGTGGTAAAAAGACAAATTCATTAAACTGGGAAGAACTCTGAGTCTTGAGTTGCAATAGTGCAAAAATATTAAAAAAATGTAACTGTATGGTTAAAAACTTGAAGATAAATAAATAACAAGAAGCTACTCTCTAAAGAAATCTCTAATAATTCTTAACTTTGTATCAGTGACCTTGCCCTATCCTATGTATTCTTAGTGACAGGGAAAAGCAGGCTGCATAATGCCTCCCCATGAAGCAATTTAAGTTTCTCTTCATTAGTTACTTCAGTGGGGAAGGGCCACTGCTCCCAAGATTTACTTTTGCTTAAATCTGAGTAGTAAAATTCAACATTTTCTGCTGGAACCGCTCTATATACAACCTGTCCATTAGTCACCTAATACATTTTTTATCACTTCATAGTTCATTTTCTTCCTTTGACCTTTGAGGATTCCCAAGGAATTCTAAAACCCATTAGTATCTATGAACACTCACAGTAAATCCATAAATGATTGCCTAATGGTCATTGCTAATCAGAATTAAGCAATCTTGGCATAGCTAAAGCTTTTGTATGTTTTGGTTGTTTTTTTTTTTCCTGTGATACACATATTTTCTCTTTATTTATTTACAATAGTTATTTTAAGTATCAGATGATAAAATAAATTTATATTTCTGAAAAAAAGCCAATAAAATACTGCACGCATCAAGTGTTGAAGTCATAAATGCATTTAATGAGAGTCTGCATTTTTACAAATGATAGAGGGACTGTTTATGAGCATCACAGGGAGCTTACATAACTGTGATAGGGTTGGATGCAGAATCTCAAAGCAACAGATAACGGTGGTTAGAGAAACTTCAAAAGTTTTGATTTCATGTAGATAAACTTCACAGTGTTAGGATGTTTATCTGCAGTTTATCTAATCTGGATGGCTCAGGGCTGTTGGAAGTCTTACATGAGTTCATAAAGGCCCTGGTACCTCTGTTTCCAGGTAGGCTGGAAATGAAGTGAGAATCTGTACACTTGCAGCATTTTGGCACTTTTGCTTTTATTACCTGTTGCAGAGGTGAGAGCAAATCAAAAGTAGCAAACCAAACACAGCCCCATCAGATCTCCTCCATGCTGGACACTGTGCAAACATAAAGGCACAGATAGCCTTACCTGCCTCAGTGAATTTACCATCTACAAAGGAAATGAGGGAGGGCTTGCACTGCACAGAGTGGAGATAGGTGTTGATATCCAAATGTTCTGTAAATTCTGCAGTTTTCTGGATTTGCAGCAAAGTAAAAATTTTTTTTGTTAATTTTTAAATATTAAATTCAAGCAGAAGATATGAATGATGCAAAGCCCCGAGATGCAGTGAAAGGTTCCTGATGATTTCAACAGACACTTCATTATCTCTCTGGATGACAGCAAAGTTATGTATGTGAAATTCATACACTGAAACGCCAAAACACTGAGCTGTTTTGGTGCAACCTGTTTCTAATATGAGAATCTAAGCTTGATACCTGTTTAACCTGCCCATGTGGAGTAGTGAAAACACAAACCAGTCTTGGGAATTTATTGCTGGACTCAGAATTGTTGGTTGCCCCATCCCCTGGTGTCAAGTGAACAAGGGAGACTCTCAGTTGCATTTTAAAGTTGTAAGTTTCCAGTTTTAATGACTGTGGAGGTATGAATGCCAAAACATAGAGAAATTAATAAAAAAAATCCAGCTTTTATTATTTCTAAAAAGTCTGGGTTCTTAAAGCCAAATGCTTGTTTTCAAGGCTTGATTCACGATTTTGAATGTCTGACACTGGAAACATTGGCCTAGATATTCATGATTCACATGGAAATTACAAAGATGTAAATAGATTTTGCTTAGTTTTGATTTTTATAGCTGGATTTCCATTGTGCACCAAATAATCTCTGCTTGTATTTAAGATAAACAGTATTGGAAACGGGAACCGATGAATTGAAGTTATCTGCTGTTGGGTGTCTTGGAGGAAAGGCAACTGAATTCAACATAAGAATTGCTTGAGCCAGAAGCAGATGTCACACTCTAAACATCTGAGGCTCATGATTTTTTGGCTGCCTCATTCTGTGCCTTTGTCACGCATTGTGTTCCAGTCTCAGTTTGGGGGGAGCGGTGATGGAGCACCAGGGCTGCCTGATGTCGCTCAGTGTTGTCACATTCCACTGTCATTTATGGCCAAGTTCTTCATCCAAAGCCCCGCAAGGTCCAGCAAGAGCCTTCCACCAACCTCTGTGGTGTCAGAGCATGTCCCACGTACCCAGCATGTCCCATTTGCTAAAGTCTGGGTTCTGCTCAGCTTAGCCTTTATATATGGAAAACAACTGCTTTTCTCTCCTATAAAGAATCCATCTTTAAAAACAGAAATTTCCAAATATTTTAATGTACTTTTAATTTATTTCAAAAGACACATTTTAGATGAGCACCTACATTTGCCTTAGCTAATCCATTATCTAACTATATATTTAAAATTAATTACTTTCATCAGTTACCGTATCTGTTCTGTTTTTCTTCTTCGTTGATGTGATGAAAGAGGGCTCTTGCTTTCCTTTTTATTTCTCACAGTTTTCCTTTCCCGGTTATCATGCATTGTCGTGCCATAGGGTGTGATTTGGGGATATGCGTGCACTGTGAATGTCCCTTGGAAAGCAGTAATGCAGCACGATAAAGAAAGTCCTCATTTAAGGTCATGGTCTCCAAGGTGCAAGCTGGCTCAGGAAATACAGCACCTTGAAGGCTTGGGCCCTTTGCAAGGAGCAGCAGGGGAAAATATTTTATTAGTACTTTAGCTGACTGATTTTGTTTCAAGAGACTACAGCAGAAGCAAACAGAATAATTGAGGAAACTACAATAATAAACCCTTTTCTGAAATGGTATTTAACTAGTGACAGCTGATGAAATGAGTCCAGAAACATGCATAAAACAAGAAAGGAAGAAAAAGAAAAACATGTTCTTGTTCATAAACATTGAGCAACTTGGCCCAAATCAGTCTCCATTTGGCTTTATTTCAGCAGGAATTTTTTTGGTAAATCATAAATTCTTTCCCAAAATATACAATACACTAGTTTAAAAACAATCAATCATTCATTAGAAATTGAGGACGAGTTTGTAGAGACAACTGTCTCATTTTCAAGTAGCTCGTCTGGGGTGCAAGTGGGACTCCTGCCTGCAGAGAGGACTCAGTGCCTACAGTCTGGCCTCCACTTTTGGGGCTGGACAGAGAAACTGGAGAGGAGGAGTGCAATGTGCTGGAGCAGCAGAGCCTGTTGCTGGTTGCTGCTGCGAGGTCAGTGCCAGGGAGCCCCTCACCTCGTCTCAGGGCATGTGGTCTGGCTGCAGACACTCTGTTCCGCACCTCCTGTGGGTGTACCTTCATTTCATATGCAGGCAGGCATATGCAGGCATATGAAGGCAAAAAGCTTGCAGCAAATCACAGAATTGCAGAATCACAGAGAGTTGGAAGGGACCTTAAAGGTCATCTAGTCCAACTACTCTGCCACAGGCAGGAACATCCCCCACTAGACCAGGTTGCTCATAGTCCCATCTAACCTGTCCTTGAACATCTCCAGGACGGAGAATCCACCAACTCTCTGGGCAACCTGTTCCAGTGTTTTACCACCCTCATGGTGAAATATTTCTGCCTTATATCTAACCTAAATCTATACTCCTTCAGTTTAAAAAATAGGGTTGAGTCCAACCTTGCAGGTACACCTTATAGAGCACCCACAGACATAGACATGGAAAATTTCAGTGAGGTCAACACAATCACTTCCAGGCACAAAGTTTACAAGCTCAGGTCTTTTAGGGCAGAGATGGAAGAATGTGGCTGGTGTGGCTAAGGGCTGGTAGAGAGGGGTCTGGAGAATTGCTTATGACATCTTCAGAGGTTCTGAAAGAACATGTGCTTTATGTATCTGGTATTCCCTAGTGCAAAGGCAGCTTTCAGTCTGTGTCTTACTTCAAACTGCAAAATTGGTCTCCATCTTTCCCACCCACACCACTTTTTAAGAAACCTTTATATTTGTTTTTTCTATGTTGTTTTTCACATCTGATAATTGTGTTAGATTAAGGATGAATGCTTTGATCCTCATATACTGTAAACTTTGTTATAAATCTATTGACAAGGGTGGAACCAGAAAATAAAAAACTACAAATAACTTGGAATAGTGAAACAACAAAATTGAAGAAGTAACAAAGACAGTGCTTTAAAAAATAGAAAAAATTTAAAAGCTTCCTATTTAATAAAAGGAAGCAATGTTTGAAGCATATGCCCACAAAGATCAAAGAGAGTTCTTACATCAATATTATTGAAAAAGGAGATCTCTTTTCTTTACTTTTTTTTTTTTTCCTGATATTAAGGTTTTTGAATCCCACTCTAGAAGGTTTTGGAATTACTTTGGATTTTCACCAGTCTAATGAGATCAGAATCTTGTCTTGTGTAAATAAATGATTTAAAACCATATTCCCCAACGGTTCAGCCTCCACTAGATACTGCTGTTGAAAGGCTGCTCCCTTTGTTTGTTTGCCAGAAATGTGTGCATGTGCTTTGTTTTTGAAGTCTTACTATTAGTGGACATGAGTCTGCTTGGCCTGTCAAGTCCTCAGCCAATACAGAACTTGAAGTTTGCACTTCTGTTTCAGATCTGGTGAAGCATCTCCATTTTGCCCAGTTATACCTCGTGGCCTAGCAAGGGTGTTCTCTTTACCCATAGACATTGTCATGCCCCATCCCTATCAAGAGTTTTTTATCATTTCTCAAATAGTCATGGAAGAAGATTTCTGTTTTTTTTTCTCTGATTGTTGTAAACATAATTTTACTGTCTTTTGGATCTTTTCTTTTACCTTCTGGACTCATGGGTCCAGAGCTGCCTGCTCAAGATGTTTCCCCATCCCAGGTGGGAAACTGCTGCAGCATCTGCAGCTTGTAACACTAGCATTTGCAGACATATGAGTCAGTCGTGGAAATGCCCATAAAGTATTCCCAGATACCTTGAGTTGAGTGTGTTTGTACTAATGGATCTACCTGAACAAAATTTGAAATAATGGCCTTTTTCAGGAGAACTATATAAAATCCCTGGTGACAGCTTCTCACTTTTCCACATTAAGAATATAACTCTTGTAAGGAATTTTATTAATTACACTTCGTTCAGTGAAAAATGATGCTCACGTTGCACTAATACGGAATTGCAGTACAATAGTTTCAATACATTCATAGTAAGAATTATTAATAACAGTATCAGTATTTTACTGACTGATTTAGAGTGGTTGTTCTCCGAAACTGCAACTATATCTAATTATAATCTCTTCTGCAGTGATGCAAAGTCCACGAGACTTTTCCCCTGTAGGCAAATAAACTTGTATGTGTGAGGAGTTCCAAGCCAAAGACTTAACTTACAGACATGCAAGTTTCTGAGTAACACTGGGTAAATGATGGCAGCACAAGTGATAACAATAATCCCATTTTGTTCAAGATTGACTCTGCTATCAAGGTTCCCTACTTAAGTATGATATTTTTCCCATTAAATGGTGTCTTCTGTATCAAAAGCAGTAAGAAATTTTTGAAAGATTTTGTTTTCAATATATGCAGGAACGATGCAGTTTTCTGAGTACAAGCAATTTCATGGGACTAAAGAAGATTTTATATCCTTGAGCCACATTGCACAATTCTTTAATGTCAAAGACAGCATGTATTCTGAACTGCTCAATCTGCAACTTAAAAGCAGGTAGGTTTGGATCCCAGGCTTCCTAATTGGAATTGAGGCAGAATTTCTTTCCTCTGATGGTCAAGAAACTTCTAACTTTCTTCAGAATGTATTCATGAAAAGTTGACTTTTCTTGTTTTAATGTGAGTGTTACTGGGTATCTTAAATATTTTTCTGTGCCTGTCCTTTCCTCTCTTAAAGTGTTTCTACACAACAATCATCTCCTCATAAATAATCCATATTATTTTTTCATTTATTCTGTTAAAACAAATTTATATTTTTTTCTTGGAAGTTATATACACTGTTTTCCTTACTAACCCATATGTCGCAGATGCACTCATTGTCTGCTACAGCTTGAATTATCTTTTCTGAATAGTAGAGGTTGTTTTGGCTAAGGTCTCACATGGGTATAATGGCATTAATGTTTTTTTGTTCCATTTGGATACTATACATCCTGCAGTTATACCTGTTGTTTTCTGGGTTGCAAATGGTTAATAGTCCTAGTCACTCATTGTCAATTATCATTACACATTTCTGTTTTGTTTTTTTTTTCAAATATTACTAAAATCTTCCTAAATTTTCACAATTTGAAATATCAGATTTTGTTACTGAAAACCTTTCAATAAATTAGATGGAAAGTCAGATAACAAGAAGTTTTGTGGGTTTTTTTCTAACTCCTTTCTGAGTTTATTTTTAATAATTTTAATTTGAATCAACATTGTAAAAGACTCAGGCAAACAATACTGTTTGAAATGGTTAAATGTTGACAAATATGCTAAATATGAAGAATATTCTTCTACAGCATTGGCTATAGTGGGGATCAGCAACATCTGAGCACCTGCATTGGTGCAGGATATTAAAAAAACTGAATCAAAGTGACTTGTGTCTTTCAGATTTCATAGAATTTGAATTCTTTATTAGTCAAAGGACGTTGCAAAATACAATTTTTTTTACATGCCTGTTGGCTGAAGAGGAGAAAAAATAGTGCATGGACTTGTGAATTCTATGCTGTGTATAATATATTCAGAAATATTCCAGTCTGCCACTTTGGCTTGACAAAATTACTGTGACATGCATGGCAGACTTAAAAAGCCCCACCAACATCAATGTGTTTAGAAGTATTCCAAGAGATCACAGAGCAGTCAACCTTTTGTGTGAATAGCAGCGACTGTTAGGATTAGAGAATATTTGAGTCCTTTATAAGCAACTCTTGTATCTTCTCTGATTTGATTTACTACCATTTTTATTACAATAAAAATTACACTTTGATAAACATCATGTCAGTCCAGGCATTATCCTAGTCATTGTTTATTTCTTACTCATTGCTGCCTCTTCAAACTTTGTCACAAAGCAGGAGGACATAACTGACATACCTGTTAAAGAATAAGTTACGAGGGTCTTCAAGGCTGTGATGAGTGAGAAGGCTGCCACAATAATTAGTGTTACCTAGACATAAAAAAATTAACAGGAATAGCCTCATATCCAGGAAGGGTTTGTCTCACAGTTTATAGGAAAAGGTGATGAGCAAATTTTTCTTCCACTCCCTTAAGCTTGATTTATCCAGCAGTTTGTTACTATTGAAATAATTTCTTACAGTGGAAAGCACCAAAGCACGATGACATGCCACTGAGCAACACTGAACTTCACACCCAGTGCCTAGAAAAGACTGAGACAAAATAAAAATGAAGCAGAATTAACTGATGTAGAAGTCTGTGTTGCACCTTGTTTTGTTCACACAAGAGGGGCCCTCATACATAGCCATCCTACTCATCTGTAGAGGTGCCTAACTTTCTCTACAGACTATGTAGGGACATGCAGGCTGCTACCTACATGAGCTGCTGTATTTCTAATGTATGCAGTGCAGTTTTCATGCCTCTTCTCTCATGCTGTTGCAGAAATGTTAATTTTGACCTGGGAGCAGCTGTCACTCATTGATCTCTTCTGTATCTTCTTGTTGGTGTCATTGGGTCTCACCTCTGCACAGAAACTAAAATCTGCATTTGTAACCTGGGAAGACAGTGGAAGATAGCAACTGATGTCAAAAAGCAGCGACATAGTTACTTTAATCTTAGCAGATGAAGAGAGGAGAAAGACTATGTGAGAAAAACAACTTTTCTGACACCAAGGTCAGTGAAGAAGGAGGAGGTGCTCCAGGCACCAGAGCAGATATTCCCCTGAAGACCATGGTGAAGACCGTGGTGAGACAGGCTGTCCCTCTGCAACCCATGGTGGTCCATGACGGAGCAGATGCTGACCTGCAGCTCATGGAGGACCCCACGCCAGAGCAGGTGGACGCACCCAAAGGAAGCTGTGACCCTGTGAGAAGCCCATGCTGGATCAGGCTCCTGGAAGGACCTGTGGCCCTGTGAAGAGAGGAGCCCAGGCTGGAGCAGGTTTACTTGCAGCACTTGTGACCCCATGGGGGACCTGCACTGGAACATCCTGTTCCTGAAGGACTGCATCCTTTGAAAGGGACCCACGCTGGAGTAGTTAATGAAGAACTGTAGCCCGTGGGAAGGAGATGTTCATGGAGGACTGTCTCCTGTGAGAGGGACCCCATGCTGGAGTAGAGGAAGGAGTGTGAGGAGGAAGGAGCAGCAGAGACAACATGTGATGAATTGACCACGACTCCCATTCCCCATCCCTCTGTGCTGCTCAGGGAGAGGAGGTAGAGAAAATCAGGAGTGAAGTTGAGCCCTGGAGGAAGGGAGGGGTGGGGAGAAGGGTTTTAAGATTTGGTTTTATTTCTCATTACCATACTCTGATTTTGATTGGCAATAAATTAAATTAATTTTGAATCTGTTTTGACCATGGCAGTAATTACTGAGTGATCTCTCCCTGTCCTTATCTTGTCCCCTGAGTCTTTCATTGTATTTTCTTTCTCCTGCCCAGCTGAGGAGGGGGAGTGATAGGGCAGCTTTGATGAGCACCTGGCGTCCAGTCAAGGTCAACCCATCACACCAATACAGATACAGTGTGCAATGTTTCAGCATCCACACTTCAGAAAGGACATTGAAAAACTGGAAATAGTTTGAAGAACTGTAAAGAGGGCACTGGGTTAAAAATAAATAAATAAATTTGGATCCCTAAAAGAGCTGCACATATATAACTTACTAAGAAAGAAAGTTTAGGGGCAATCAAATGACGTTTTATTGTAAATAATCCTGTTGGTAGAAACTGTTGGTAGGAGATGGAGATCTTTAACAGACCCAGAACCAGGAAGCTAAAGCGAGCAGAGTGCAAGCAGGTAGTAAGATCATGTTTATGGTGAGAACTTTAATCCTAGAAAGAGTTAATACAAATTTATACTAAATTATTTCCAGCCTGAAGTATTTAAATGAGCCACTTTTCCTTTTGTGACAGGACTGGTACTGCTCACATAAACAAAATCCAGGTGTTCTCCACCATGCTATGAGTATTTCCAGCCATGTGGAGGATGTGTGTGCCATGCAGCTGAAGGCTGCTCACGTCTCACTTTAAGGACAACATGCATCTGCTGTGTCACTGAAAAATTCAGTATTCCCCCACTGTTTAGCAGGCCAGAGGACTCTATTCATTTACCTAACTCTATTCATTGAATTTCATTTGAATGTGGAAGGGAGTGGAACATCTCCCTTATGAGGAAAGGCTGAGGGAGCTGGGTCTCTTTAGCTTGGAGAAAAGGAGACTGAGGGGTGACCTCATCCATGTTTATAAATATGTAAAGGGTGAGTGTCAGGACGATGGAGCCAAGCTTTTTACAGTAATGACCAGTGATAGGACAAGGGGCAATGGTTGCAAACTGGAGCATAGGAGGTTCCATGTGAATATCAGGAAAAACTTTTTCACTGTGCGAGTGACAGAGCACTGGAACAGGCTGCCCAGAGAGGTTGTGGAGTCTCCTTCACTGGAGACATTCAAAACCCGCCTGGATGCGTTCCTGTGTGATGTACTGTAGGTGAACCTGCTCTGGCAGGGGGGTTGGACTAGATGATCTTTCGAGGTCCCTTCCAACCCCTAGGATTCTGTGATTCTGTGCTTTTGACAGAAGAGGAGCCATATGACAGAAGAGGAACCCTCAGATCTGTCAAAAGAAGGCAGCAGGCAGTGAAGCATGACATGTCCTGGGCCCTTAGCTACATCTGAAGGACCACGGGGAGGCTGGAAACAGGAATCTGAGTAGAAAAATCTGACAAACTAGAATAGGCCCATGCTGACCACCCCTTCTCAAGGACAACATTTGACTAGACTCAAAAATTGGTGTTGATTTTTGTGTGGAGGCAGGATTAGATTATTATAAGTGCCTAGCTGATTTGAACTGCCTATACAATTTGCAAAATGCAAAGTATATATAAAAAAGATGGTATTTAAAATTGGAAAGGGATGGAATTATAGAATCACAGAATCATAGAATCATTTTGGTTGGAAAACACCTTTAAGATCAAGTCCAACCACTAACTCAGCACTGCCAAGTCCACCACTAAACCATGTCCCTAAGCAACACATTTACACATTTTTTAAATACCTTCACGATATGACTGAAAGACATATTTAGTGCAAAGGAATAGATTAAAATATTGAGTCATTTTTTAAAATGAATTTAAACACAGAAATGTTGCAATTTCTATACTAGATCACACCTGTAAACTTTAGTCTATTTAATTTAGTATTTAGCTTTAACAACAGTGGTCAGTAGCAGATATGTTGGTAAGCAGGCCATCTATGGAATAATATGCAAGAAATTTCCTAGCTCATGTCAATAAGTCACTTGTACTGTGATGGCTGAGTTTTGGCTTTTGGTTTTTAATTTAATGTAACTCCCAGTCTGCTGTTCATTTGGTATGTCTGTTGAGAAGAGGCTGAGTGCATGTCCCTGTGCCTAGTCTGGGGTGTCTTCTATTTTTATTTATTAGCCAAAGTACATTATCTTAAACTGATTATTTTGTGCTGCTGTATGGTAAAGTAACTGGATAGTTTATTGTATTAATATGTATTTGATTGGTTGCTAGTTTTATCTTAACTTCAGCACTGCCAGAGTAATTTTGTTTGGGATTATTTTAAGAACATCTAATCTCAGAAAAGAAAAGTTGTTGTTAATATTAAATTTATGTTTCCTCTTTGGCTTGATGGTGCCTGTTGGCAGTGAATTTCACTGTGTTATGCACTGTGAGAAGCGGACATTTCTCATAAGAGTTTGAATCTTGCTCTTTGATTGTGTTGAAAGTCCACTGTACAATGTGAAAGGACCTGGAATATCTGTGTCCTTTCATGTTTATTACTTTGACTCTCCTTTCTCCTTAAAATGACTTTTCCCTTTAATAACTCTTTTAATTAATTTTATGTTTCTTTGTATATATTTATATTTCTTTTGTTTGACACAAGAATGGGTTTTTTCCTTCCCAATAACTATCTAAAAGGTAGTGTCTACTCCAAGATAAGTCATCTAGGATATCTCAATAGGAAGACTGACATCCAAGGAGAATCTCACTGCATTGAATGATGGGTGCTTGAAATAGCTCAGAAAATTCCCACCCTCAAGATCTGTCTGCCTGTCTGCCTTTTAATTACAGAGTGAAGTGTAGTCTTCATTATAAGACTTCACACTGAAATTTTGGACAGCTAAAGTTAGGTAAGATAGATCCTACACACATGACCAAACCTGAATCGCTATTATGGATTTGTATATAACCTAATCTTTTCATTATCACATTCCATACAATTCTTGAAAAAAACATAAAATTCACTTTTTCTTTTTTCCTTTTTTTTTTTTTTTGACAACCATTGCACAGAGTCATAGAAAGATTTAGATTAGATGCAGTGTCTGGAGATCATCTAGCATAACCTTCTATTCAAAGCGGAGCCAATTTAGATCAGATCACTCAGAGCCTGGCTCAGTTGAATTTTGAATACCTCCAAGGAATACTCCTCAGCCTCTCTAGACAGACCTTTCCAGTGTCTGACCACTCTTATTATGAAGATTTTTCCCTTATAACTATTTTATCTTTCCCTTGTTGTTATTTATGTCCCTTGTGTCTCATTCTTCCACTGTGCACCACTGAGAAGAGTCTGGCTCGACTTCTCTATATCCTTTCATTAGGTAGTTGTAAACAGCAATGAGGTCTTCTCTTAGCCTTCCTAAGGCTAGTTCACACTTTCCTCAGCTTCTTCTTGCACTTCCCTCCTTGCTCTAGCCCCTTAATCACCTTCATAGCCCTCTGATGGTCTTCCTCCAGTTTGTTGGTGTTGCTTGAACTGCTTGAACAGAGGAGTCCAGAGAGGGACACAGCACTTGAAATGTGCTTTCCCTCTCAAACCGAAGGGAATAAACACTTTCCTCAGCCTGCTGGCTATGTTTTTGCTAATACAGCCCCATATGAGCTTGGCTTTCCTCACTGCAAGAGCTTTGCAAGAGCTGTAAGCAAAGCATTCCTAGAGCTGTGCAACATGAAGCCTGAGTCTTTTTCAGGGTTAGTGTAGTTACTGCAGAGCTCATTAGATAGAATTCCAGTTGTGTCTTCCAGTGTGAAACGCTTGAGGTGATTCAACATGATATGCTAAGTGCCATTGCTCAGTCACAGGGAATGGGATAATATCAGCCATCATCTGTGGTTGCTCTATGGACAATGGAGAGAGAGAGAAATCTACAGAGAGTGATTCTTCTCACCTATTTTAGAGCCTTATTTTATGAGGGAATGATGTCTTATTGCAGGGGTCTGGCTCTTTTCTTTGATTACAGAATACACCCAGAGAGTTGGCTTAAACTAAACTCCTGATCATTTGATAGATTTTCTTAGGTCAGACAAATCTTACCCTTTCTGCAGGGTGTCTGCAGTCTTCTGTTTTATGGGCTAGGCACAATGTGTTTACAAGTAATCTAATGCCCATAGGTGCCATCTTCTTGCTGTTATATATCTAAATGTTTTGTGCAAGTTTGACCTCCAGAATAATCAGATACAGTGAGATAGATGAGCCTACTTAAAATTTTATTTTACCAAGAAAAACAGATAAAACTCAGTAACTCTTTATCTAATTGCTCTAATAGCCTCATCACATGACCTCAGTGATCTGATGTTTTCCACTCTATTTCACTCTTGTAATTCTTGTAGTAGAGTAACAAAGAACCAATGCCAAGTCTGAGCAAGAAGAGATTCCCCCAGAGAACAGCTAGCACTGGACAGATGTTGGCTTTTGCTTCCAGCTTATCGAAAAATCAGCAGCCATTTGGTTGACTGGTGCATATGCCTGCCATCAAGACTGATAGCTGCTCAGAGCTGCCTGATATCAGACAAGGAAATGGTAGTTGAGGTAGTGTGACTTTAGCTTTACATTAAAATATTTAATTTTTATTCTCTTTTTAAAAGGGTTGTTCTACTTTCAGGTCATATCTTCACTAATGTTATTTATAATGCTTCAATATTTGAAAGAAGAATTGAATATTTTTTTCCAGAAGGAAGTATTAATTTTAAATTGATATGAATAGCTTTCAAATTCAGAGCACTGGCTAAGCCCTTTGTGGGTGACAAAAGTGAGGTATTCTACATGAGGTGGGCCTGTGCTACCTCTGAACATACGGTAGCCTTTGAGAGCTTCATACCCCTAGCTGAAAAAGGGAACATCTTACTAACGAAACTGAACTTAGAAATGTTGTAGCCTATATACATAAATTCCCCTTTCAGAGGAAATCAAGAAAAGCTGATGATTAAGCACCTCCTCACATTTCTGCCTGCCTGCGAGTAGGGCAGAAGCAGAATGATTGCATTCTTTCCTCACCTGGAAGACCAGATGGTACTATTGTAAAATTCATTGTCAGCTTCAAAGGTTCACTGCTGTGCTTTGTGCCTTCAGTCCCTTCTCATGCTCAGGCTGGTGAGAAACACAGTGAGGCAATTAGGCTGTGTTGTCTTTAACCTACAGATGATATCCAGGTTTGAACTCTACTGGGGCTCACCTGAGCATCATTCAAAATTCACAGCTTTTGTCAGATATTGCTTTCATATTGTTAGTGACACATCTTATTCAGAGGGCATTATATTCGTGCTCTTTGAAGCATAGAATTTGTGTTTGTTCTTGATCTGAGGGATGAGTAGGGTTTAGCTGAAACAAAAGACCTCTCAGAGTGTAAGTGTGCAAGAATATTGCTTACTTTGCTATAATGTATTCCTACCTTGAAGTAGTTTGAATAGTTTATTCAAAGATTGAATAGATAAACATAGTCTATTGTAGAGTCTCTACCAACCAAGTTTTGTTAAAAAAATGTTCCTAGCTAAAATCTTGGTGATTTAGAACGTAATTTACATTGTGAAGTAAGTGCATGGTATGTCTACAGAGGAATTCACGCATTTCATATGCCCCACCTCAAGAGGATGTGATAGTAAAAAATAGTTTCGGAGGAGGACAGCAAAGATAATGACATGTATGGAAGAGTTTTAACATCAGGAACAAATAGTCTAGGACTCTTCAGCTTGGAAAAGGGATAAATGAGTATAGATAAGACATATGTCTATAAAAAAATAAATAATGTAAGTAGCAAATGACTGCTCACTGTCTCTACATTAGAAGCAAAAACCATCAAATTAAATGACTGAGTGATAGTTTCAATTAAAGAGAAAATGAGATTTTTTCATCCCTTGATAGTGAAGCAGTGGAACACAGAGTTGTATGGTCAGAGGTGGATGCCAAAAGGTTTACATAGCTTCTAACTTGAGTAGCCAAATTCACAGGGAAACAAATGGACAGAAATCCCTCAAGAGCTATTGAATACATAGATCCTTTTTCTGGAAAGGAGGTTGCTGAGCTGCAGAATGCTGTAGGCTGGAAGAGGAGGCTGGGGAATCATCACTATATGCTTGAACTGCCCTTGGACTCTTCTCTTGGCCTCTGTTACTGACTGTTGACAGAGTTTGGCCACCAGATCTTTTGTTTGACTCCTGACAGCTGTTCTTACACCACTGCACAGAGACCAGCAGCACTGTCAAACGTGTCAGTGTGGCCTCTATAAATGTCTTCAGCTAGAACACCTTAATTATAAGCATGAACTTACAGTGTTCTCAAAGTGAGCACAGTACTTGTGCAGAGCAGATCATTATACTGCTAGTGATATCCAGGAAACTATATTGAAACAGATTTATGGGCAACTCTAAGACTATCAATTGTTTGCCCAGGATGTTGAGGATCTAAAATTCTTTGTTAATAATGGTGATAATAGGCTTCTTGCCATTTAAACTCCCCTCAATTTATAGCTGAGTTAAGGCTGAGTGTCATTTGTAACACCTAATTCAACAGGGTGTTTAAGTGATTACCAAATCATCATACCAATGTATATTCTTTGGTAGTCCTTAGTTAACTGCAAATAGAATGACACCATTTGTCAGTCAAGAAATAGAGTACCTATTCTTCCCCTACATCCTGCATCTCCTGTAATGTCTTAGTGATACTCACCAGTAATAAAAAAAGTCTGGCAGTAGCAGCTGCTTTTCTAAAGGAATGAACTGCCCAAGACGTGAATGATGAAGAGGCTCCAAGTTTCTTCTTACATTATTCCTGCCATCCATAAAGCAAAGAAAAAAGCTCCCAGTGTTCTAGTAAACTCAGACTACATACATTTTTCTACTTCATTTGCCAGCAACTTGAAATCCCAATATTTGCCTTGCTGACAATACCAGACTTCAACTTGGGGGTGAAGAATATCTGGGAGGACTGAAAATACAATCAACTTTAGAATTACACCTGGCAAACTGAGCTGAAATCAATCAACAGGATCCAGTAAAGGCCAATATGAAGTGGTCTAAAGGAGAAGAAATCATGAAATAGATGAGAATACGTGAAGAGAGGGAAATTGGTTCAGTAGTTAACACAGAGATTGGGAGTGGGGGGATTATTTCTGAAGATAAATTGAACAGAGGTCAATGAAGAGTGAGACACTATCATAATAAATTGTTCTTACTGGAAGAGTAATTGAAATGGCTCTGTTAGCTTCAGTGGGAATTGGACCAGGCTCTGTAAACTGCTGCAGGAAAATTTAAGTTAGCATTTGGCATTTCATTTTTATGGACTAAAAATGCTTTCAAAGGAAGATCCAAGAACTTCCACCATTGTTGACAATAGTGCTCTATTTGAATTAGTTTCAGACTAATTGAATTAACACTGCTGAAATGTAGGAATATCTGTGGGTGAGTTCCCCTGAAAAACACTTCAGTCTTACCATTGTTCTATTAAATCCGTGAACTTCCCTATTTTTCCTCAATTATCAAAGCCAAAACCCAATATTGCATTTTAATATATATTAAAGTTGTAATAATAATAAAAAAGTAATAATGAAGTTGCAATAATAATATAAAATTTGTAATATAT
>VZRW01014032.1:290138-321619 GCA_013398125.1 Aegotheles bennettii
TATATTTTATATATATATATAAAATACTAAATTGTCGTATGAAATGAATATTCAGTAGGTCCTGGACTCGGAATCCTTGAAAAAAGTTTTGGACATGAGTACCTCCATTTAGGTGAGCAGTATTTTAGTACTAGTCATTTATTTGCTGGCAAGGTCATGCCCAATAGTTTTGACCCCGTCTGTAAATTTTCAAGTGTTACTAAGGGTCTTCTCCAAGTAGTTACTCTAAGGGCAGATGGTATGGAAAGGAAAGCACTTTAATGGAGCTGATAGGTTCAACAGCAGGTGTGTTGTTAGATGAATAGTTGAAGCAGGAGGAATATCTTAAAGAATGATTTGTAGACACTGGACATAAATTGATTTATTTTTTTTTTCTCTCTCACATTTCTATATGATTGTAAAGCCAGGGCAAGAGAAGGACAGGCAGGAAAGTAAAGCTTTTTCAGACTACCATGTTTAAAATGAGTTTGGTTGACAAGCGAGTTTTGATTTTATCGCTTTGGATGCCTAGTACAACTACTGGAACATCTGCTATTTCAACAATTTCACATCCACCTGGCTATACATTCCAAATAAGCCTTGTTAACTTGGTGTACATGATCTGACATGAAAACAGATACACTTCTGTTAAAAAAAGTCATGGCAGTAGACATTAAAACTGCTGTGGTAGCTGACGACTTGAGACTACTTCCCTTAAGATCAGTGGCAAAACTCCTGTCCCTTTCAGTGAAAGCAGAAATAAATTCTCTGCCAGGAACTTACAATATCAAGTATTTCTTTCTGTTTTGATGAAACTCTGTCTACAAATGTCCCCTGTTCAAAAAACAATACTCTTATCATGAAAAGGACTTATACACAGTGTAAGGAGAGAATTCCAGGGTGTCATTTCTAACTGGAATATAACTAATAAAAATGAAAGGCCACCTCCTATTTTCTGAGCAAATAAGCCTCACAAAACACAGTCTTACTCTAAAGAAGTGAACAATATTAATTAGATGCCAGGTAATCAAACAAAGCAAATGACAGTGTGGTAAAACCCAGTCACTGATCCTGTGAAGCGTCCGTGTTTTCTCAGATGTGTGGAGCTGTGTCAGCTTAGATCCACCTAATGTGAAGGTGAAGATAGAAAACAGATGCAGAAAGACTTTGGATTAGATTTATTTTTAGGTGCTATCTCAATAAAAGATGTGATTAACTGCATATCTTTACATGTTTACAACAGGGGAACAAAGCAGAAAACCACACAAAATTTCTCATCTGGGATAAAAGATACAGTGAACACTGCAAAAATATTGGGAGATTTGTTGTTTTGTTTTATTGTTGTAGTTTGTTTTGTTGGGTTTTTTTTTGGGGGGGGGGATTTGAAAGGCAAGAATAGATACAGAGTTCTTTTCGCTCATTTCTTTGGATTTTTCTTCCAACTTTTCCATCTCCCCCCATGTGGTTCCAAACACAAAAAGAATTAGACGTTATTGCACAACTGAATAAAAAAAAGAGAAAAGGGATAAAAAACCCCTCCGTGACAGTCACTAACAACTGGCAATTTGGTGTGCAGATACAAGGACTCAAGAACCCGGATGCTTTGTAAACCCATGGGGTTTTCAAAACTGTACCCAAAATCCTGAGGCAGCAGGTAACCCAGCATCTTTCGGCATTCCAGCTGATTTTAGAAGGTGGAAGCAGAGAGGTGTATGAATGTGAAAATTACATGGGTTCTTTTAACCTCAAAACATTTCTTCAGCTCTGAATTATGTTTCAGGTCAGTTTGTAAGTTATATGAGCCAGTTTGCTGATCCCTAGATATGAGACTCAAGGGAGATAAAGCCAGACTCCAAAACAATCATACAAAAATCCAGTCAGAAGAAGGATGAATATGATACTTTTGGGGATGGTGGCCTGTGGAGGGAAGAAAAAGAATTTTAAATGGGAAATTACTCAGAATAGCATAAAACCCAGCAGGGCTAAAAGAAAAAAGGAGATCTCTTTCCATTATTGGAAAATATTTCAATCTGAAAAAATTTGAAAAATAAAAAGGTATCTGACTTTCCAGCTCATACTTTCCCCTGAATTTGAGGTGGGCCCAGCAGAGTGTGGGACTTCTCACTGTGCGTGCTGCCCATTCAACGCAAAGATCATTACAGAACTCTTTGGTAACAGCATCACCAAAGGTCTCTGTTAAAGGTTTGCTTCAGTAGGTTAAAAAACATACATGGCTTTGGTCAAAAAATAAGCATATTTCGGTAGTTAAACAGGCAGGGTCACCAAAGCTACCTGCACGGCTGTACCAAATAATCCTACAGATTTCCTTCATGAGCTTGAGGCCTGAAGTTGAGGAGTTTAGGGGTTACAAATACACATACATTTTTAAATGTCTTTTTTAGCCAAACAACAGCTGGATGTGGATTAAACCATTCATAGGTTTGGTTGGTCATCTGCACCTGCAGCTAGTGAAATTAAGAATTGTTTTCAGCAATAGGCCTGCACTGTGCATGCATATTTCTTCACTGAAAACAACTGAAAATTTGGCCTACAACCTCTTCGCCAATGTTTCCATCAGGAAGTGTGGAGAAATTGTTCCTTCAATAAGCACCCAGGGATATCGTGAGGCTAAATGAGTTCTTTTGGAAAGCACACTAAAATCCTTGGAAGGAGAACACGATGTAAGTGCAAAGTATTTTTTTATGTAGGCTGAGTCACATTCCCCTATCCTATGTGTGCAGCTGAAATAGCTGTTTATTATTAGGCTTAATTAGGAAAAGCCTGCAGTGTTCTCTGTGCTGTATGGTATGATCATCACTGATGTAACAGCACTGGCACTTGAGGTCCTGTCTACTGAGTACTTTCTTATGAAAAAAACCCCTCAAAACCAGGAACACAACAGAAACACAGGTGAACCCCACATTTACCGATGCATACATCTGCTGCAGATGCCCTGAGCCTGCCAATTATGTAGATTTTTCACACAGAAAATGGATGTGTTGTTTTGGTTTTCTTTTTAATTGATGACATATTACAAAAAGGTACCTATTATGAAAACATCCAATGCAGGACAGAGGACTAAACTGAGGACTAACTGCTCTCTGTCACTCCTGAAGGACACCATAACTGTGACAGCCACAGCATCAAATGAGCTTCATCTCCTTGGACTTTATCCATCAACTGACATAGGAAATTAGCTGTGCTTCAGTGTGTCAGATTAATTGTCTCTACAAACTGAAGCTGAAAGTGAGAATGGGATTTTGATCTGTAAAGGGGAGAGTTGAGTTGGGGGGTCTCAACTTCTGTCAAACTCTGGCTGAGATTTTCAGAAATAGTTGTGCATATTTGGGTAATTAGTTCCATCCCTATAAACCTAATTTTTAAAAGTGCTCTATCTACTGCTGCATTTATGGAAGTTAATATTTTCTTAGCCTATGTGTTGATACCATGAGCAAAACAAGGTCATAAAGACCCTACAGGCTTCTTATCTACCAAAAAGTGCCATAAACATGTTTGACACGGTGTGATTAAAAAAAACAAAACAACAAAAAAACAAACCCAAAAAACAAACCCCAAAAAACAAAACCAAAACACAACCAGAAAAAAACACCCATCTAGAAGCCAAGCTTTCTGTCCGGGACTCCATTTGGCTGCAGTACAGTAGCAGCAGCTCCTGGCCTGCCAGGCCGATTCCAGATTTCAAGTGGTCTAGTGAATTGTGACAGACTGGCGTCAGTCTTGTATTCCTATCTTATGAAACATTTTCAATGGAATATTTTAATTAAGATCAGCTTTGTACACTGGCATTGGAAAACTCATAACTTTCCCATAATCAAATATCAACTGAAGAAAGCAGTAAGCAGTTGACTACAGAGCTGTTGTTTACCTTTGAACCAAGGTGGGAACCCACTCCAGTTTGTCACACAGTGTCTAGCTGCTGCCCTGCTCTTCAGGTTCAGCTTTGACTCCTCTGTAAGACAAGAGCAATATATAAAAGCTGCCTGAGTGTCTGTTCCACAAATACACAAATCACTCCCTGGGTTCAGATGGATTTTCTGACATTTAACAAGTAAATCTCTAATGGAGTTGGGAATTAAAATTCATTAAAAACAGGGCCATTTAAGAAATT
The DNA here is from genome assembly GCA_013398125.1 of Aegotheles bennettii. Classification (NCBI taxonomy): domain Eukaryota; kingdom Metazoa; phylum Chordata; class Aves; order Caprimulgiformes; family Aegothelidae; genus Aegotheles; species Aegotheles bennettii. The sequence continues at coordinate 294,247 of VZRW01014032.1, forward strand.
CAGCGTCTGCATCAATTTGCTGTTGTTTCCCCGTGGATTTCAGTCACTGAGTGCTATGTCCAGCTCGCCGTGTCGGCAGTATTCACGGGATCCATGCACAGGCTGCTTGAAGAAATCAGGTTGTTTTTCAACAAAGATGCAGACTGCGGTCACTTCATTTTTTAAACTTACAGATTTCAGGGTAGTTAAACTTCCTTTTAAATGAAGCAGTTGTCTCGGTAGATGTAGTGGCCAATCACCACTTCTCCTGTTAATTTGCATATAATGAGTCTATTGTTTGTAAGGGATTAGCATCCAGAAACTGCTGGCTCGTCAGGCTCCTCTCTGACAGATTACTTGGACCTGTCATGACTCTTTAAGGATCCCTGCTAAGATGCAGAGTAAATTACCCTCTGCTGAGCCCCGTGCTGCTGTGGCTGCTCTGTGGTTCACTTAAATCGAGTTCAGCTATTACCACACCACACTGCAGCATATGCTGCAGAAAAAGAAGCATGGGGTTTCGTGCAGCTTGGGCAGTGGGGCTTGAAGGTTCCTCGAGAGCTGTTGGTTTGACTTGGCTTTGGTCTGGGGGCAGATCCTTAAGGACTGTTCATGGTTGTAGCCTTGGTGTCTTTGGTAGCCCTAAGTGAAGTCAGTGTCCTGGGCCATCCTTCTCTTAGTGTCTGGTAACTGCGGGGAGTCACTCCCATGAAGGAAGAGCTAAGTGTCTTCAGCACAACAAGGAGACCACGGAGGCAGGTAGTGGAGAGTTATAAAGTGGGGTGTAATGGAGTAGGTGGATACATTTCCTCACCTTTCCTGGTGCAATAAGTGAAGACATCAAATTAAGCTAGAATGTGATGGGTTCAGACAGATGAAGGGAGACAGTTCATTGCTCAGAGTGTGAGGGCACTGTGGGACTTCTCACAACTGGAGACTGTGGGAAAGTGGTTCCCATAAGTTTAAGGAGAAGCTGGATCCATTATCGAAGAAAATAATTGATCACTGAAACTATGAAGACAGTGACCCTCCCTCAGAAATCTGTCAAGCTGTAAGATGCTGGAGGCTATGAAAGTGTTGGGCATGTAACACCAGATCCTGGTGCTGCTCCTATGTTCCTCCTCAGAAATCTGCAGTCTCCATCTGCCACTGTTGGAGACAAGGCACTGAGCAACACTCTCCATCCACCCAGAATGTTTATTCCCCCATATGTCATGGATATGTCCCTTGCTTCTACCTACTTTGAAGCCACATGCTAACTTCATTGTTCACAAGCCTCTTAGTTAATACAGGTTGGTTTCCACATTGCAAATTAAGAGGGAGATTTACCACAGTGCATTGGTCACTTCATAATGCCCATGTTACATATGAGTTGCTGCCATTGGAGTTGCTGTCATTGGAGTTGTGTTGGCTGATGTTTTGTGGAGAGTCTTCTGCACTGACAGATCTACTCCTCAAAGTTGAAATTTTTAAAAGGATTTAATAATAAGTCTACTAGTTGTCAAGCTAGTGAAAACACATTGTTGGTACTGGCTTTGGGCTTTCCATACAGAGAACATATGCAGTTTTAATTATTTAAAAATATGTGAGAGATGCCAGGGAACAAAGCTACATTAATCTGGAGTTACTGCTAAAAGGATATAGAAATCTGAGGAGTAAAAAAACCATTACAGGAATGTTGCTATTATCTCAGAAACAAGTCTTATGAATCCAGGACATGGAAAGTTAAGTTTACACAAAGTAAGTTTATACTTCAAAAATAAATCTAGGCAGATGAATATGTGGGAATATATATTTAAGACAACTGAAAGATCATAGCAATCTCACTAAAACAGACCTTTAGCCCCAATATGAAAAAAAATGTGACAAAAGTACAGTGTGTCTGTAAGTCAGTTTAATCTAATCTGTGACTATGCACATTTCTGACTGCAGGGAAGGCCAAGGTACCAGAAGGTTACATATCACTTCAGTTAGAGGTAGGATGGAATTTGCTTTTGTCTTCTTAATTTACCGATTGAAAGCCTGAGGTGTCAGTGGCACAGGCTTTACCTGTTAAGCACACATTGAGTGTCCCAGGATCCTGTAGGAGATGCCACAAGCACATGCTGTCTTAGCTTCGCTGCTCTTCTGAGCTAGCCTGAGGATTTAAAGCCAATTTGGATATGTCTACATAGACTGTAGTAATTACCCATCTCTGCATGGACTGATTCATCCACTCCGAGACTCCACCACTGGGATGCTGCCTCTTCTTGGGGGGCAGCAACAGGAGGCTGCTATGCAGATCCAGGCCAGGTTGACTGGAAGCACTTGACAGTACCACAAATGCTGCCAATGAGGTATATGGGTTTTATAAAATTGCTTTTAATAGAAAGTTGTTTATGTAGCAAAGAGGATTTTTTGCTATAGTTTCCAAGTACTAAAATATTCTCCTTTGCACAGTCACAGCCTCACTATTTCTGCCCTTGTGGAAGGCTGATTTCAAAGATACGACATTTAGAGACCTTAGATTTGAAACTGTTAAAATTTCATGGTAAGAAACAGTTCTTTGGAAAGGTATTTTTTAAATGTAAAGCTTTAAAAACAGATAGTAGCCTAGAGGCATGAAGAACCCTTTTGGTCTTCTAAGAGCAAAATACCCTATATTATTATGGCTGTGGTAATATTATGCATACATAGTTAATGAGCACTTAATCTGGGCTGCCGGTATCTGAAGAAATCATTCTAAACCAGGGAGAACACTGTGAACTTTTTGATGAAAATGTCTCTCTGCATGGGAATGTGTTGATCCAGCTCCCCTGCTGGCACTACCTCTGAGCACCCAACCTCTCTAGCCCCAGATACCAAGCCATGCCTGCAGAGGTAGCGAACTGATGAAGAGGACAAGAGAGGTTTAATGACGATTGTTTAACTTGCTCTCCCTCCCGCACCACTCACACTGCTGGCTGTCCACACATCTGCAAACATTTTTTTCTTAAGCAAGGGATTTCTGAGTTTGTATTCCAGCTGCGGGTGCCTGATCCTTTCAGGCTGGAGCCTCTTCTCCTTCACAAATGAATAAATGCTGCTCCCTGCTGGAAACTCCCAGTATGTTGCAGTCTGGTGATTTTCCTTATGAAAAGGAGGTGATGAAAAGTGCAAATATGTATTAAAAAATCAGACAAGAGCAGTCCCCCCAGAGGAAGAAAACTCTCCATGGATCAACATTAGTGCAGTGCTGCCAGATCTCGCACTGCCCCTCCTGTTCTGCAGGGCTGCTCTTCTGCAGTGCTGAAAATGCATCCATAAGTGCTGGGGCACCCTCTCTACCAATGACCTGGCAGCACAGAAGAGAAATGAGAGAAACTGTACAAAGACCACCTGGTAGCTGCTCTTCTACCTCAGGTGAAATCCAACATGTCTACATACCTACAAACACAGAGCTGTTCCTATTGACTTACTGCATAAAAAGTGACATTATCTAGCAAATATATGAAATTTCACTGCATTTCTTATACCAAGCACAGAGAAGCAGGCAAAGAGGAAGTGTTTCTTCTATGACTGATGAATATTGACAACAATTATGAACCTGGACCCTAAAGTTATGACATTTGAAGTGTGCCCATTGATGTCTGAAGGCCACATGGTGGGAGGAGACCAGGTCGTAACGAAATCAGAGGTATGATTTACAAGAGATGAGCTAGCTTGACAAGCTGTCATGCAGACCCATTTTATGTGGGCTAATTTAAGCAGAAAACACATTCAAATGCTGTCTCTGATTAGGCCAAATCCTGAACATCTGTTCCAACCTGCTTGGTTTCATTGCACGTAAGGTGATGGGAGCAGCACCCTCTATCCCCTCATGGGAAGATGCAGTGTGATAAGATACTTTCACAAAGTACAGAGTCATCCTTAATAAATTTAGTCTGGGAGCCCTCAGATCGGGGGATATTACATTCCATCACACACAGTACTCCTGCCTCACCTCTCCAGGGGCTGTGTTGCTGCACAAGAGAAGGACTGTGGTGCCAGTGTGCTTAGATGTGTCTATACCTGTGAAGAACTGAAAAGACTAGAGCTCTTCTTGGGCAGATTATGTGAATTCAGGTGTTGATTTAACAGTGTGTGTAGTGCATCTGTAATCAAGAAGACATTTGCAGAGAGAACCGTGATTCAAGGAATAAAAGACACATCAGAGTATAACAACATGTTTGCCTTCTTCTAGCAGTAGGTGATACTGGACCAATTTCAGTTTAACTTTCACATCTTTCAACTTCCTTTCCATACCTTACTTTGGTGTAACAACCATGTTTTTCCAGCCCTCACCTCTAGCAATCATTGCCTCAACCTTTGCCTCTACTTCTTCCTCTGCTCTGGTTTCTGAATATTGAGACATCTCTACCCACTATGTACAAAGATTCCTTTATAAATACGGTATTTACTAAGGCCTTAAGCCAGTGCTTGGTGACGTTGGTGGGATTCATTCCACTGACTCCAGTGGACTTTGGAACACACTTTCTCTGTGAATTATAATACTAGTTTAATTTCTTAACCCTTTTCTCAAATGATGGAATATCTGTGTCAAAGCCAATGTTTCCAAGTGCAAGCCTTTTCTTGTCAGTTCCCGCAACAATACCTGGAGAAGATGTACTACATTGGAAGGAAGGCAGCCAAGGCAATATGGAAGAAAGCTGAGGTTCTGTTTTTCCAGTTATGCGGGAAGTGGATGATAATTGCAGTAACTGTTGTTAGTTTCAGGCCAGAGTTATAGCTCCTGGATTGGGTCTCAGTCCCTGGTTCCTCTGAGGTCAGGTTGGAAAGGATGAATCAGAGGTGAGCTCCAATGATGTAGTTAGAGCTTTCCCAGCAAAAACAGAATTAGAGGAACAAGCAAAACCAAATCCCCTCAGTTAATGTTCTTTCTTAAAGTCCAAGAAAAACCAAGGATTCCACATGAATACATTAGTCTGCAACTTGAAACAGGAAATAGAGGAGTAGGTGCATCATCGTGATATTGTACACTGAAACTACAAACCACTGGGCCTGAGCATGTTGCAATTCTTTCTTTCACCTTTTATCTCTTGATTCTCTCAGAAATTCAGCTTTACCCCTGTGAAACCACTTTTGTAGACATTCACGTCTTCTGTGTCCTTTTCACTAGGCTGCTGTTACCTGTGGGTGCTGTTTGTAATTGTCTCTCCTGTTCATGCAACTTGTATAATTTGTCTTCTCTTAACCATTGCCCAATCTACACTGCTCTACTTAAGCTCTTCTACCGTCCTATGGCATTCATCTTCTCATACTCTGTATAATTTCTGGTAACTACGTTTCCAAGTGTAACCAGAAATCCTCCAGAAAGTGATGTGAATCTTATCCACAAATGCTTATGGATTATATTAGCCATGCTCTACCTGCAACTTTAACATTAACTTCCCATTAGAGGGAGCAATGTCTACAGAATACGTAACATTTCTGCATCTGGAAAGAAATTATGTTATGTGTTTAATGCTTCTGTCTACTTTTATTTGGAGTTTTGTCTTTAGTATAACACCTATCCATGTGGCATCTGGACATTTTTATCTTATTCCTTGTTAATGTGCAGCAGCATCTTTCTTATGCAAATGTTTCTTATTGGTGGAAAGGTAGAAAGTGATTACTGACTGACTCAAATAGAAATGAGGACAGAATATGGACAAGAAGGGGTGGGTATTTGCTGCTTTTTCTTTTTCTTTTTTTTTTCACTTGCCATTTAATTAAAAATTTTACAGAAGAATAATTACAGCTTTAATCAATTTTATAAGACACATCAAGTAAAATGTTTAAACCTCATTATTAAATAAAATTACCCAAAAAAATCTTTATGGAGAAATACATGTTTGATAGAAAGTTATTAATATGACATCAATGCCACTCAGCCTGAGTAGTTTCCTGTTTCACTTGTGGTAATTAAAACACTGTAAAATGAAAAAAAAATGCAAAGAAAGTAAAAGAGCAGCAAAGGGGTTTTTTTATTTTTTGAAGACCAATGGAGTGGCATGGAAATTGTAAGGGTCCAGAACCAATCTTCACAGCAGAGACAAGAGGGAGCTCACAAGCTTCAGTCTGTATTAAATGTCCAAGGATCAAAAGGTTAGAGGTGGTGGTATAGGACAGGATCTTCTGAAGCTGATTCTGTGTTTTAGTACAATTTGAGACAAAGGGATGACATGGCTGTGCTGATGGCCATATTAACGTTTTGGTATGTTTTGGGTTACACCATTGAATGGTTAGATCTTGTCATTCAACATCAGAAACTATATATAAGAGATGTATTATTAAGACTGCATTTTTCTGTTCCAAATTAGAAGTTAAGTCTCTCAGTAGAGGTGGGAGACAATGCCTCTTAGAGAGGGAAAGATGATACTGATTGCTTTTCTGACACCCCTTTCCCCTGTGAGATGCAGCAGCTCCTGCCAAGTTCAGAAGAAGAGGTGTGAGCCATGCATCTTGAAGCTGCTTCTTGCAAATGCTTTGGCTCCTAGACCTAGGGAGCCCATTTGTGCAAATGAAGAAGACCTAATTGTTCTCTGCAGCTACCTAGTGGGGTTATTAGAGAGGAGTCAAAGAGAGGTAGCTGGCACAACCTGTGACATGAAAAATTCTGGTTATATATATAAGGAAAAATATTCTTTATATGTGGTTCAATGGTCTGGAATCAGGCACCCACAGAGGCTGGGAAATGTCCATCTTCAATCAGTGGACATGATTCTGAGCAGCCTAATCTAAATTTAAACTCAGCCCTTCTTTCAGGAAGATCTTGGCCAAAATGGACCACAAGAGGTCCCTGCTAGCACAAATCATTCTGTAATTCTATTATGCTGACATTTATCCTATATAACCCAGGAATCCGCTCTCAAACACCTTTACCTGATCTACCAATTGCAGGTAAAAGTGAAGGGGAAAGACATCAGATTAAAGTGGAAGATGAAGGAAGAAACACAAACATGTCTAGAGCTCCAAAATATTCTTCATTGACTTCCCAGAATGTAAGAAATTAGGAATTAACTTCAGCATAAGACATTCTACAGCAGTGCAAATACTTACTGATGACAATAATAACTATAACAAAGGATGGCTTAGAACATTGAGCTGTTTTCTATCACAGTAACAGTGGTGGAGGGATGGAATAACGACATTGTGTTTCTGAAATGAAACATGGTTCAAAGAGAATACATCCAAAATAAAACCTCAAGCTAGGGATTCTTGAATGACACCTATGCATGCAACTCAAACTGAAGATACTGCCTGCATGTGTTGATGAAAATAGTTGAAGAAAGTAATTGTTCTGAATTATTTCTGGAGATAAGAATAACAGCAGTAAGATGAGGATAAGGCTTGAATAATAGGAAAGACCAGGAAACCCTTTCTAATAGGAGGTTTGTGAGACAACTGAGAAGATCACTTCTGATCTTCTGATCACTTCTGAAGATCACAATAATGGACTGGACATGATATCAGCAGAAGTACTGAAGAGATTCATCCTACATTTTTGTGGAGGTATAGTGGGTGATCTAAGATATTTGCTTTATTACTAGAGCAAAAAGTGAATTGTAGAAGCTAAATCACAACCTTCAGATATGTGTGAGCACATACGTGCATCACATGAATGATGAACTGCATTCTGTGAATTAATATAAGCCGTAAGGAAAACAGAAATGTTGAGAAAATTACACTGTTCACATGGGGTATTCCCTTTTACAAGTTACTTTATACTTTTTTTTGTTGTTTTTGTTTTTCCTCATATTGCCAGGATCACTGCTTTCTGAATACATAATTAGGTGATTTCCTTTTCTAGCACTTCAAAAACACTATTTTGCTTCATTCTCAGTGTTCAAAGTGCAGTGTTCATTATGTACCTGACTTCTTCCTTACCTTATACAAAGGCAAAAGTAATTAATCTAGCTATGAGATCTAATTTTTCATGTCTATTAACATTTTATTGGCATGTTTCTTTAGTCGGTTAGAGTGTCCATGCTGGGACTGGATTATAATTAACTGAGGACATTAAAAAAACCCACTAACAATATAATAGGAGGTGCCTTAACACCTAACTCCCTACACAGCATCACCTCCTTGCATCACATAAGTATTTTCTTTTAGTAAGAGTGTGTGATTTTTTTGTGGCTCCCTGCCTACTTGCACAACAGTGTAACAGGGTTTATAAGGGCTTTGTCATGTAATTGGCCAGTTTGGTATCCTAAATAAGTGAAACTAATTCCCTGGACATATAAATGATGTACAGTATTAGATTCACTTGAGTGGAAAAGATGAATTTGATTATGTTTCTCCCTCCTGCCTGTGAAAAATAGTTCCCTTAAGTCTCTTATCTAATATCGTGTGGCTTAAGTGCCGAGGCTCCTGGTAATTGCCTTGCAGGACTGTTCCTCATCTAAGAGACATCTGCATTTTGTGACTGTCTAGCAGTCTACTGAGAATTCCTTTACACTAATTTCCATCTCTAACTCCTAATTTGTCTCTCAGGCTAGTCTAAGAAGTATCTTTCAACTTTTTGTTTCTCCAAGGAAATTCACCAGATGTACTCATGCACAAGGGTAGGAACCAGAGAAAGGCATCTCAGAGGCCACTTTTGATGTCTGTTCATGATCCTGTGCAGAGAAACCAGTGTTATCTGGAAGCAGGTAAGGTGGTTAGTGCAGTGGGTGTCAGCTTAGGTTTAGATTTGGTGTAGATAGACTAGCAGCAAGGGAGAAAGGGGCTGTAGCAGGACAACTCTCACAGAAAAAGCTGTGAGAGGCTCAGCAAAAGCCTCTGGCTGTGCTTGCTTGGAATAACCCAGCATAGGTTTGAACTCTAGGTTTGGAACTGGATCATCTGTTTATCAAGTAAGAGATGAATCCAAAGAGCTTCTGTTCATCCTTTCTGCATTTCACACTATGTACAGGGAGAAAACACCCAGTTCCTGTTTGGCATTTGCAAATGGATGCTTGTGTAGAAGAATGAAAGAGTTTGGAAGAGGTTATCTGCTGCCTCTGGCTCTCATTTCTATTGCATTGCTTTAAGAGGTGCAGAAAATGCTAATGACTGAAGTGAACTAAGAAGCAATAAGTAAGTAATGTTATAAAATAGCTTAATAAAATGAGAGACATCTGTCAATTCGAGCTCTGCATTTACCAAGAAGTTAAGAAATAACTAATAGGAAACTGCAGCAGAGACAGTACAGAAGTCTTATTTCTGTAGAAAAAGATGTCTGTATTAAAAGCTTTTTTTTCCTTAGCTGGCATTAGGCTAATTCCCTCCTGTCCATTCCTAGTAGATTGAATGCTTGGAGTTAAATACCACTTGACCTTGTAAAAATCTGATCAACCACTGGAAGAAAACCAAAATCTAACAATACAGAGTCTTTCTGATCTAAGTAAATAAGGGTCCCTTACCTCTTCCCACTAACCTGATGTACTATGTTGGTGCATTCCAGAAATACTGAAGCAGCCTTTTCTATAACAACCATTTATCCCGAGAGACTGCAAGATAGTCAGAGCACTCAATAGAAGCCTCTCCTTCTGCCTGTTCTCAGGGGTTAGAACAGTAGCAATTTGTTTTATGGGACATGGCACCCTCCTGCCCTGCTCATGCAAAGAATCAGCCTTTTGAAAGGCCACTCTGTGCATGCTCAGTACCAGCAGATTGCATTTCTTGGCACAGGCAAGCATTTCAAGAGGGAATGTACACGGCTCTGTTTTGCCTGACAGATATTATATTCATGTAGGGCTGATTTGTCTTGTTAGCCATAGGCCCAAGTAAGTGTGATACATAAGAGTTCTGGCTCCAGGTTAATCTGGGGACACTTATTCAGAGGAAGCTCCTCAGGGAATATCCTCTCCTCCCCTTTTTGTCTAGGAAATGCATCTTGCACGCATATTGTACTTTTCCCTGCAAAAGAAAGTGCTTACTCCACTCCATGTGCCCACTACTTCCTTGGGCTGGTGCACAGGAGCAGAGAACATATGCTCAGATTGCTCCTTCCGCAGCTTTGTACTGTGAAGCAGGGATATAAGGTGAAGGAAATTATATGTGTGCAGAATTGAAGCAAAGTAGTTATGGTATGTGACCTGCTCTAATTCAGGCCAATAAAGCATGCTAAGGCTTCAAAGAAGAGTAGTTACAATCAATTACTGCATCTAAGGTCACAAGAGACACTAATTATCTCTCTGATCTCCTGTATTACATGGCACATAGGGCTTCTATTATAATTATAATCATTATTGTAATTAATATTACTATTATTTTAGGAAAACCATCCATCTGGTTTTTAAAACTTCCAGGGATGCAAAATTCTTGGCAAAGTGTACACATGATACATTACTCCAACTTGCTTAAACTACCAGTGCTGGTCAGGCTATAAATCCAGGTCTGCTAAATCAAAGAGCCCTATACTATTGATTTCCGGTCGGTCGTAAGTATGTATGGACTGATGTGAGAGTGTCCTGTACTTCTGCGTGTGCACCTGTTGTTAAACAATACAGAGCAAAGGTTTTCACTCTGCCATGACAAAGGGCTTGAGCTGACATGGTGTTGTTTGTAAGGTTTTGCTTTACTGGTGCTACTTGAAAATGTCAGATCATAACCTTTCTTTTGTCCTTCACTTGCTAAAGATCAATATATCATTTTCTGTGGAATCGTGCATAGCAGCATGCCCTGCTTTCCATGTTTGGTATAGGACAATACAGAGATCCTCTCTCTGTCTTTGTAGATGGGTATATACCATTGAAGTGCAGAAGAACTTAGAAGCAAAAGACAGTAATTACTGTGTCTATAAATTTCCCAGGAGGGACTAATGTAAGAAACTTGGTTTTCAAAGTGCCTTTGTTTCAGACCTTGTTTAATCTGTACTTTCTTCCTGCTTGCACTGATATAATTTTAATGGGTAATTACTATAGGAAAATACAGCTTCACCTCTGTACAAGGTTTATTAACAAATCAAATATCCTACCAGAATTGGGAAATGCTGAAAGCATGCACATAAAAAAATCAAGTTCTTATACATTGCAATCACATTCAGCATCCAAGAATTGTTACTAAAATGTTTTTGAAACCCAGAATTGTTAGAACTGCGAATATAAACAAATCACAAAACACTTAAAAAAATCCCAGCCTGGTTTGTTTTAGTGATAGTGTCTTTTCAGTAGGCCACTTCCACACAGCAAAATGAGGTTCCTGCACTTACCCTGTATTCATATGTTCATATGTACATGTCTATTGGCAACCTTTCTTCCATAGATTTTAATCCTATTAACTAACCCCAATCTAATTTGATGAGGAGATAAATGCCATATGTATTGTTGCATTCGGTGAACATAAGCAACTGAACAGGAAACAGGGACCTTTTAAGTGCTCCAGCTGAGGGAAAACTGTAGCGGCAGCTCACACCTTGTTAGACACCAGACAATACAAAGAAGCAGAAACAGCGACTGCATCTTTGGAAAGGCTTCAATTAACGATGAGACATAAATCTGCTGGAAGCAGAACTTGCTTCATCCTGGTGTTCAGAGAACCACTTAGCGCAGCACATCCCTGGAGGCTTTGATGGGGGGCAGGAAACAGAAGGTGCTCTCAGAAATCACACTGCAGTGGAGACACTGTCATACTAAGCAAGCACAAGTTGGGTCTCTGCATCAGTAAAATCAATTGCAATTGTAACCTTAGATTTCATTAGTGCTATATCTGTTTTCACAGCTATGGAAGAAATACTTCTTCCTTTTGGAGAATTTTACAGAATGTGGGCCACAGACGCTGGCAAATCTCCCACTGATTCAGGGCCAGGGAAGAAATCTCTTCACACGCTGCAGTTAATTACAAGCTGTTTGCATTTTTAACTCATACTAACAATCCAGCTGGAGGATATAGTTTTTTATTATTTATTGCTTTTTTATCTTAGGTCAGGAAAACTGGTATTAATCCAAAAGAGTCTGAGCATCTCCTCTGGCAAAAAAAGAAAGGAAGGGAAAAAAAAAAGCCATGACACTTAAAACTTCAGAGGAGAGAGATACTTTATCACAGAGTCACCTCCTGCATTGTAAAAAGTAAATAAGAAAGTGAATGACATCATTTATGAGCTAAGCAAGTGGCAAAATAATGAAATGCCTTTGCTGATGGGAAGTATGAATTGATACATGCCTCAGATACCTGACTCTGTTAATTTAGAAGTTGCTTTCTTCAGCTGAAAAAAAAATGTTAAAATGCTCAGTGTATGCATTTTGTTTCTGGTGTTCATGAATCAAACCCACACAAAAATGAGGAGATCAAAACGCACCAGAGATTAATAGTGCTGTGAGGAGAAGTAAAATTGTCAAAGACTGTATATAGTTCATGACTAGTTTTGGATTAACTAAAGACAGGGGATTTAATTTCAACATGCATGTGCAAAAGGCTTCAGCTTCTCATTTCACATATTTTCATTTCAAACTGACATAATCTAAGCAAAATATTTTGGTTTTGTTGTGGGGAAGCAAAGAACTGAAACTCCTAGAGCACTCTGTAAGTGCTTGCTTGTGCTGAGGAAAATTTCCTTTTTCCTTTAGGAGACATCTCTCTTGGAAAAGTGCATCCCTTTTCATCTCTCTAGAGGCAGAGATCTCTGAATCCAGCCAGAAAGTGCTACAATTTATAATTGCTGGAAGGTCTGTGCTCCTTGGTGCTTGATGGCTTTAAAGTATGATGCTTTGGCTTTATCACAATTAACTGCTCAGCCTACAGAAGAGAAGTCTAAGAGGGATCTTTTCTGTGTGTATAAATACTTTAGGCAGGGGTTAAAGAAGACAAAGCTGGACTCTTCCCAGTGGTGTCCACTGACAGGGCAAGAAGCAGTGGGCACAAACTGAAATACCAGAAATTCTGCTGAATGATCAGAAAGACCTTTTTTACACTGCAGGTGGTCAAGCACTGGAACACTTTGCCCAGACAGGCTATGGAGTCTCCATCTGTGGAGATATTCAAAACTTAACTGGACAACCTGTGGGCAATCTGCCCTCTCTGACCCTGCTTGAGCAGGGGCTGGATGAGATGAGCTCCAAAGGTGTCCACCAGCCTCTACCATGATTCTACAAAATGGCTTCTTCTCTACCAGTAGTTTTTATGAAACTCTGAAAGCAGACTGACACACTGAGTGTCATCCAATGATCAACTCAAAGGAAATGAATAGTCATCGGGGCATGTTTCTGAGCAAAGAAAATGATTTCTTTACTTCTAAGCAATCTGTTTCAGCAAATTATTTATCTGTCAGCTTGAGACATAAGATCAGACAATGCCTGTGCTTCCCATATGTTTTTTTTTTGCTGCATATCATTCAGCCAAAGGTTCTTGAATCTTAATCTGACTTTTAGATTATTATTTTGAAACACTTTGGATAAAAATGTGAAAACCAAACTTTTCTGCAGGACATGTAGACTGTTTTCCTACTGCCAGCACTGAAAAGACAAATTAGCTTCATTGCAGAAGAGCAGAAGACATTTTGAAGGTTTTCTAGAGATCAGTTTATTTAGCTAATAAACCGAATGGAATACACGTATTTCCTCAAGATAGCAGAAATGCATTATCTTGAACAATAAGCACAGCACTTGCATGCAGCTCATGACAGCTAGAAGACTGTGAGTAATACAAGAAGTACAGAATTAACCAGAGAGGACATGCTGAGGGAGGAGAGGGGTGAAGATACAGGTAAATCTGGCAGGTCAGCAAGGACAATTGCCATGATGGTTAAAGACATAAGGCTACAGAGGCAGCCACATTCAGTGCAAGTTCCCTTCACCCAAACCTAGATGAACCATGCATGAGGCACTCCCACTCCACAAACCACATAGCTGTGCTAACATGCTGAGAGGCACAATATCTTGCTTGGGCACTTTGCCATACTACAACAGCTCTGCACCACCTGGAACCAGAGCTGGACCTGTGTCTGGTTAGCTCAAAAGCTTGTGTAGCTCAAGCAAGGGTCTGTCTGTCCTCACCCACACAGGTATTGTCCTGAGGAGCATCTTAGTTTCTTCTCAAGGTGAGAAGCAAGTGGAACATAGGAAAATGAAAAGGAGAGATGATAATTTTTCTAATAACCATGAAATAGCCTTCTGCCACGACTTATAAGGAGACTGCCAAGACTTCTGCATCAGCTTATAAAGGGGATTGACAATCATCAGAGCTGGTACACAAGGAAGGGAGGCACTGCTTGGCTGGGAGAGGTGAGGGAGTAGTGAAGAATTAAGAAGAGGGAGAGAATGGAGGAGAAACAAGTTCCCCCTTTGGAATTACCAGAAGACTGATGGACTCGTTCAGCTGCTCATGAAGCCACTGCCTAAGTTTTTGCAGTAATTTGTGCCCTTAGGGAAACTTGGAGAATGCAGAGTGTCCTCAATTAATTGCAAAATCAACTTTTATTCTGAAAGATGACAAAACGATGTGAGAGAGAATTTAAGGTCTGTCCAAAGCAATTAAATTCAAAGAAGTCCTTGCCGTTACTGTCACTAGAAACATAATTGGTCTTATATAGTGTAGCATAAGAAACTCCTGGCAACCGACTGTCCTCTGCATTAAAACAGAAATGGATAGGGACCTTTGAACACACTGAACATAAGTAGAGGACATATTTTATGAAAACGAACCATTGCTTTCAAAATCAGGACTTTTTATTATTGACAATAAAATGTTTTACTAGTATAAAGAATGACTAATCTGTGATTTAAGCAAATAGATACATTGTGACTGAAAAACAGTTGACCACCACCAAAACATCCCTAAGTCATTGCTTTAGTACTGCTGCCTAAGGGCCTGCCACTGGTTTTCTTTTTTTTTTTTTTTTAATCTACATTCTTGATTAGCCTCCTGTATTACAACAGCATCAATCAAGCTGACTAAATTCAATTCAGTATGAGATTTGAAATCTATTTCCCCAATAATTACTGATTGTAGCTATTTCCATTATGAAGTCCATATTACTACCTTCTCGCTGACAAGATCTTCACCTTCCCTCCCATTTTCTTCTTTTTAATTCCATATACTTTCTCTGACAAAAGAAGAATGAAAAATATTTTTCTTATGATGCACAGGTAACAGTGTACACTTAAAATACCTTCATTAAAACAGGAACTAATCCAAACATTTTTCTATATAAATGACAGTAAACATCTTGGAAGAACACAGCAATTAGCTTGGTGATCCCATGAGAGAAGCTTCAGTTCAAGGTAAAGAGAGATGCTCTCTCCCTCGGCGCTGTGACAAATTCACATCCTGTGGTGTTTGGATGCAGACCTCCTTAGCTGCGATGCATTGGCTCATTCTGTGTGTAAATAAATGACGACAGTTATTTATGTAAGTTTGTTATTGTGTGTTGTAGCATGTTTAAATTGAATGTGAGGCATTTCCAATGAAGGATTCTTAAATATTGTACAAACTTGCCACGTCAGTCCTCCATGGCCTGGACTCTACCCTTCACTCCTGCAAAAAAAAGCCACTAAAACCTGTTCTGTTTACTGTGGTTAAGACTGTGATTTTGAGCCACAGCCCTGTGCTATTACCACTGTGCTGTGGAGCATCCCCAGGAGCTGTTTATCTCCTGGAGTCACAACTCCTTTCATTTTGCTCTGTGCAGAAGTAGTAACTTATTACTGGCCTCAAATTGTATCTCAGGCTACCTCAGCCACCCAGCTGAAAGGCAGGTTTAATCCCATCTGAATTGGAGGGCACATACAAAATAATTGCCTTTTTATTCCTATGCACTGGACTCAGAACCATATAATAGGTAGGACAGCCAAAAAGGAGGAATCAGTTCTTTGTTGGGCTGCAGAGCACACACCACGGGCATGTCCATTGATAGACCAGGTTTGGGCTCTCCCATGAAAATGTATAAATGACACCTCTACGGATATTTAAAAGGATATTTAAGACAGATATTCTGAGAACAGAAACATATTCCATTATCCAAGCTCATGTGTGCACTCCTGGAGCTCTGGCGGTACCATGTGTCAGACAGACACTGTCTGCTGCCACCAAGGCAGTGGTGTTCAAGTTGCTCCGTGTCTGTGCCTGTGTACATGAGGCTCACGAAGGACTGTGGAGCTGGCATCAAAGTGTAAGGCAAGAATAGCACAAGTAGAAATAATTTATGACCCCGAACCACCCCAGACATGAACACAAATGGATGTTGGCTGGATAGAGAAAAATTGACAGCTCTTTGAATCCCAGCACTAAATAAAGACATGCATTTGTGGTGCTCCTAGAAGGGCTCTGGTTCCAGAAATCAATGCAAAGATTTATTCAGCCCAATGTGTGGCGTTTTTCTCCCCTTCTCAGACATACTAATTTTACCTAGAAACCTGCTGTTTGCATTACATGTCCTCTTATTTTTCCTGCAGGTGATAAGGCATTGTCCAAAACTGACTTAATAACAGCAATAACAGAGATGGATTATCACTTTAGGTTACTCGGACAGTGGTTAAAGTTAAGAGAGGTTCAAGCTGCTTCTTTGTACTGCAAGTGCTGCACAACAAACCAGCCTACTGAGGAGCCCAGCTGGAGGTTCTGGGCCCCAGATCACTCCTTGGATATCAGGCTGGTGGCTGCAGCATTCATTTTCCCATGAAGACATCTGACATTTGCTTCTCTCCATACCTCTCTATCACTGCTGGAGAGGTGAAAGTGTAACACAGTCAAAGTCCATCTCTCTCACACCAGGACAAGAAATACCATTAGTATGTGAATGATGTATGAGGTGAACAATTCCTGTATTCCCTCTCTTTTGTTCAGGGGTTGTCCGCAAGCTGTTCCCTCTCTCCTTCCCTCCCACAGTCCATCATGGATCTAAGGCTTTGACCCTCACTCTCTGCAATGCACTTCTCCTATGCACAACTGCTTCCCAACAGGGGCTGCGAATTAGGCATTAGACAGCAGCATATGACAAATGATGCTTTTTGTAGACTGCGCAGAGCTGGAAGTCAAACACACTATTAATAATTCTCTGACTTTTAAAAAGCTGTATTTCCTCTATTTCTTGGCAACATGATTTGAAAGGTCTGCACAAGCCACTTAAAACAGCAGTTGAACAGAGGCATTTCAGCACTGCCCAATATTGATTTTTGCCTTTAACTTGCCTCTTTGCTAAGACTGGTTTCAATATCCTGTGAAGTTTAAGTGAAGACATTTCCTATCTCAACAGCGGTGCGCTGACATTTGATACCACAGATATGCCAGTAGGATTTTCCTTAGCAACCTGGTTTGGCTTAAAGAGCAAAAGTGCCACAGAATCTCCCTCCTGGACCATTGTTGCCTGTATCAAAGAAAGGCTGAGTGAGAAACGAATGGAGATGGGCTGGAGTGGGGAAGCCAGCCACCAGGCTGCTCGCTAAGGGCAACCTGTACCAAACCGAAAAATGAACACAGTACAGAGCTGGTATAGCAGATTATTTCTGCCTCCAGACAAGGGGTCCCAAGGAAGAAGAAACTTCAGTAAATTCAAAGCACTAGTTGGTGTGCTCCCACGAAACAGAAGTTTCAAGGAAAAAGATATTCAGGAAATTTAGCAAATCCTTAACCAAAATTGAAGAAACAAGATAAGCATACGTGAGATGTGAAAATGTGAAAGAAAAATAAGCATTGTAAATGGTTTGGCTAACAACAAGAGTGACCGAAAATTTAAGAAATTTCCCCACTAGGGAAATTAGGACATGCATTTCATTTATTTTTTTTTTTTGGAGGGGGGGGACAACAGGCAAGGACAGCAAGTGAGATCCTCCTAGAAGAGAAAAAAGGGTCAAGAGGAAGTGTTCTATGTTTATGCTAGAAAGAAAAAAGACAAAGAAAGAATGGGTTTTCTGTTTTGTGGGAAGAGAGCGAGAAGCACAATTGAAAATGACACTGAGAAGGCTGAAGTACTTCAGCTTATTATTTTTAATTTACCTCATTAAAAAAATCTAAAACAATTCAGACTACCCGTAGACTCTAGAACTTATTAAGAACTTAGGCTGGTAGAGAGCAGAAAAAGAGGCTATGTAGATACATTTTATATCTTCAAAACATGTCTTACAAAATTCACTCCAGAGCACTCAGGGAATTGAGCAAAGCAATTTCACAGCCATGAGCAATTATCTTTGAGGACTGATAGAGGGTGAATGAAGTTCCAGAAGACTGGAAAATGACCTCTCAAGAGCTTTTCCAGCCATAGTTACCATTCCTGCAAGGAGAGAAAAACAAAGGTAAAACTGTGACTTATTGATCCATAGTTCCTTCTTCGGTCAGGCTGGATCAAATCAAAGGTCCACTATCACAAAATTGTCTCAGATAGTAGCCTGCAGCAGATACTGCTCTATCTAAAACAAAGTGTAGGGCAAGCATGCACCAGCACACTCCCTCAACTCCTAGCAATCAGAAGCTTAGGGACTTAAAGAGCTAGAGCCTTTGCATCTTTCTGTTAATAGCTTTCCATGACCCTTAACAGTCCTTTACAATTACTAATCAAGAGATCTTGAAAGTGCTGTCCTTATTACATGAAATCAGAAGATAATACATAGAAACAAAAAATAGTCACACACTTTCTGCTACTCTGCCTTTCACTGAATATATTTTTGTTTCTAACTTGGATATATTGTTATCAAGTATACATTAATTTCATGAACAGCTAATCCTTGAGAAAAGCAATACCAAAATGTCAGGGTAGCTACTTGGTATTATTTACATTCAAGCACAGTTACTCTGACTAGTTTTTCAGAAGCTGCTTCATGTTACAGTTGAACAAAATTTATTTTAAGCTATAAAGAGACAAAAGACAATCTCCTGTAGATGGATACACTGCAGTTTGGGAATAGTGATTAAAGGACTTTATTTACATTTCTAGCTGATAAACATCTTTTAGATACTTCTAATGGGAAGAATTGATTTTTTTTCCTCTACAAAAGGGACTTAATCAATTTTCCTTCTGGAAATGTTTTATTCAACAATAGCTAAATTTCCCTGCATTCACATCTGTCAAAGCAGAGTCTGTTATTGGAAAAGAGAAGCCTTTTGCACTGATATAAAGATACCTGTTTTATTGTTTCAACAGAAGCCTATTGATTTTTTGAAACCTTAGAAAAAACCCTTACTTTCATAGAAATACCTTAAATGTGTAAAAACTTCCCCAAATTCCTGCAAATATTAGCAAAATTTAGCTTGGGTTGACTTTGACAGGATTTTTAAATTTATTTTGTGCTTGAAATTAAACTTTAATGGCATTCTTCAGAAAAAAAATGTGTTTGCCATCCCTTTTGGATTATTTTCTTCTAGGAATTCTGTAATAATTAAGCTCTTTCTGCATTGCTGGATTTAAGAGGCCTTAGTTTCTGCCCTCAGCTCTCTAGCTGGCTCTCTGGGCAAAGGAGGTGAGCCACTTCATCTGTAAAATGGGGGCACTATGTGCTCTATACAGAGCGTTGATATCTACATGCAGGAGGTTTTTTGAAAACATAATGTATCGTGCTGCACGGCACCTTGCTTCTCAATGCAGATGGAAGCACTTTCAGTACTGGTCTGTGGGTTATACACTGGGTGCAGGTGAATAAAAAATACATGTGTTTGTTAGATTGCAATGCCATTATTCACAACAATGACCAAATGCTTGTGAAGTGCAACACAGTTAACGGCAATACCTCAGTATTTTTACCATATGTAAAGGTGGACAAATCTGCACATAAATTAACAGAAAACTCCTTACACGTCTTTAACACAGTAAGTCTGCATAAGTATTTTAACTGCGGATTTGTATTGAAAACCTAATAAAAACATGCATTATTTGACTGAGTTTCTACAGCTGGCACTATGTTTATGTTTACACAAACAAATATTAACAAGGTTCATTTCAAAGAAGAGGTTCTTGTCTTGTCTGGTTTTATGCACACTTATAACAGCCACAATTCAATTTAAACTGATAAGAAAATCAGAGCAGTCTCACTTCCCTGCAATCTACAGGACTCTTGGCCTTGCGAGGACTTACAAACATGGGAAAAAAAGTCCCTGTGAATTTCGTACATGACAATGAATCCTTCAAAATTTAAAAAACTAATTCTACAAAAGAGTGATTGTTTCAGTTAAAAAACCTCCCAGATCTTAAAACTGATGGATTGTCATATCTGTAAATACATCGACTCTCCTAACCTCTTACTAACCATCAGTTGCACACCACAGGCTACATCTGGCACCAGTGCAATGTTACTGCAGCCAATTCCGTCACCTCAGGGACACATTTATTACTGCTATAGCAGTAACAGCCTGAAACCTGAATTGCGAATCGGGGCTGTGTTGTACCTGGTACCGTGGAAACTGGTAATAAGAGCAGACAGCCCCTGCTTCAGCCTGGACCCACACCCACTGTGGTACTCCCACCCATGCTTTGATTCATGCAGCAGTGGCAGGAAAAGGTCTGATCCTGTCACACTGGAATGAAAAGTGACGTTACAAGGCACAACCTGCATGGCACACCTTTGTATTGCATCTGTGGGGGAGTAGGGGTTGTCAGAGGTGGTTAAGGTGCTTAACTGACATGCACTGGGGATCCGGGGGAAACAAAGAACACAAGCCAGGAGCAAACCATGGTTCCCTGGAGATTCTGCTCAGCTGCTGGTGCTGGTCCCTGCTAGCCCTATACCAGCACCCCCCTGTCACTGCCCCACTTTGGTGCAGCTATAGCATGCTGTGTCCCTTTTAGAAAGGGGAGGTGAAGCCACCACTGAGGTGGCCATGCCTGGCCCACAGCCCTTTGGGAGCACCGCTCCTGCCTCTCTCCACACCACCCGCTGCCACCAGCGTTTTCTGGGGACCCTGCACCCACCTATCGTGGCTGGCACTGGGCCCAGCACCAGCTGCCATCTTGCCCTGCCCTTGGCCAAGTTGGGTCAGGGTGAGGATGTGCTACTGACATGGTGATGCATGTGGTTATGGTGGCTTGGCACCCACCTTGTGCCACAGCACCTCCCCAGCTGCCTGCTCACACAGCCTCGGCTGGTCCCTCCCTCCTCCTTTTCTCTTTAATATTGTGGTTATATAGAGTTAGGTAGGACCCTGGCACAGCAGGGTTTTAAAGCCTCCATTGTCTGGCACTTTCTGACTGGGAAGGATGTCCGGCAGGGACATGGTCACTGGGAGAGCTCGGGACAAGCTCAGCATGCTGGAGCAGCTGGATCTGGTGCTGTCCCTTGCCAGGCAGCCCTGCTCCCCCCATGGGCCTTGCCATGGCTCCCGGCAGCTGAAAACGAGGGGCTGTGCCCATAGCACAATGGGAGAGAACCAACCACTGCAACATTGAGGAGCAAAAAGGACCACGACGACAGCACTCAGCTTTATAGACTTATTTTTTAATCTGTACAGAACGCTGTTGCTAATATAATAAGGCATGAAACGCACTATTGAAAAGCTCACGATGGACTGTGACGTTTCACCCTGCTGTGGGTCAAAAACGAGTTTCACAAGATTAAACCAGCTGCTTTCCCAACCAGTAAACTTTATATTCATTACAGACAGATTTTTAAAATAATTACAAAGATTAAAAAACTGTAAACATATCAAAACCAGCAACAACCGAGCGTAGCTTCCTAGGCAAGAGTCTCAGGATGTCTGCTGCAGGGCCAGCTTCGGGCTGGCGGGGAGAGGGAAAGGCCGGCTGTGCCCGAGAGCCATGCTGGGCGCCCGCTGCCCCTGCCGGGCTGGGACCACGTGGCCACGCACCTCCTGTCTGGTGAGAGTCCCCAGCAGGTGCCAGGCAGTTCCCAAATGGCCAGCCTTGGCCACAAACATTTAACCAAGAAACGGAGAAAAGGGGTCACCGGGGAGCTGTTTGCACAGCAGGGAGCCAGCCACAGGCTGCCGGCCCCTTGCTGCGGAGGAGTCCCATCATGGCGAGGGGAGCGTGGGTGCCTCAGGCCTGGCTGAGGGCCTCCAGGTCCACTCCGGTGGGAAGGCAGAGGCCAGGGCAGGACCCAGCCCGCAGGCATGTCATGAGGTAGAAAATGGGAAAAGTGTTACATTTCACTGTTAGGGTTGGTCAGGAATACACTGACTGATGGCACAAATCCTGGTACGTTTATGGGGCACTCCAGGGGGCACCTCAAATCCACCCAGCACACCCCAAAATTTAGATCCCCAAAGAAGAAAGCTCTCCAATGATCCATGCAACAGCTTTAGTCCAGGCAACGAAAAAAACCCCAAAACTGTTTTCCTCACACTTGCACCCTTAAAGCATTTAAATTTTGAGCAGGGGAAATCAAATTGCGAGGGTGCACGAGAGGGCGATTAATTTCCCTTGGCCTCAGCCTTTGGTACCACCTCGTGCGAGGTGAACGATGCGAAGGCTCACTCACCGGGCAGCGGGCTGACACATTCATTTCCCACCATCAGCCACCTGAGAGCAAGTGTTTTGGTCTCTGTTGCACCACACAGCACGAGAACCTGAGAGTCCAGAGATTTTATATCGCACCACCAACCCACACAGTCCTGTAACTTGTAAAGGTACTCTGTTGGGTGGTCAGAGAAATGTCCTGAGAGTTTTTATCTGCTGAACTCCTGCACTCTGAAGGCCTTCCTTCACCTCTTTCATAGTGCACGCTAATACCAAAATAAAGAAACTGGGTTAGTCCTGTTACTTTTCTCACTCCTCACACTTCTGTAGAGTATATTTAGATTAATAGGTTGACTTACGCTTCCTTAAAACTCTCAGAGAAAATTTGAGGGTTCATTTAAGTATTGCAGGCTCATGATCTATGCCAGGCATTTTACAAAGTGTCAGAAAACTTCTCACTTGATAATAACATACTGACAGTTGGGGGAGCGTTCCCTTTTCTAGTGCTAATAACCAGCATTAAGGCATGCCATGGTTCCTACAAGAAATCTGTGATCCTTACAGCTTTAGCTGTCATCTTTCTGCAATAATGGATTGTATTTCAATTTTATGCATTAAAAAAACCCCAACAATGGCTCTCAAAACCACCAGCCTCACTTTTAGAGCCTCTGCTGCGTAAGTGAGTACAGAGATTCCTGCTGTGGACCCAGGCTGGTGAAAGGGTTTCCACTCCCTGTGAAGTCAGTCCCATGCCCCATGCCATCAGCACCATCTGCCCTCTTGCTTGGCACAGCTTTCTCTGGACCTTTGGAGGCCACAGCCAGCCCCTTCCCATCCTCAGGGCAGGACAGGAGGCAACACTGTCCCACTGCCCCACCTTGAGCTGTGTTACAGGCCCTGCAGGCAGTGTCCTCATACCCACCAGCAGGCAAAGTCCAGCTAAGCCTTCCTCCTCCATGTCCTGCTTCTCAGGCTATTTCCTTCCTCACCCTCACAGATCACAACAGGCTGAAGCCTCCTTGTCACATCTGGAAGCTATTCCATTTATTTATCCTAGAAATGCCATCCTGAATCCTTGATGACACATCCAGAGGGACGCAAGCTCTCCAAAGATGACTGTGGAGATGCTGGCCACTGTTGAGTTCCTGCCTGTGAACACGCTCTGTATCATGACATAAGCTGGCAAAATCATCTACTAGGCAGCAGCAGTGCCTAATAAGGCTGCCCCTTTAATTACCAAATAACACTGAACTACAGCAGCAGTTACACCAGATAATATTTGAAGCAGCATCTCTTTTGCAGGGCCAATGTTAAAGCCTGGGTACCACATCACGCTATTTACAGTGATCAAAGGCGTGAACCTGGAGCAGCACAGCTCCTCAGGCCCTCATCAAAGGTACCCACACCAGCACCCGTGGCCAGCAAACAGGAGAAACTGAACCAGGTGAGTGCCAGACACAGGTGCTGCATGTGTCTGCTGTCATGAACAGCCAGAGAAGAGGGAATGAGGAACCAGGTGGCAAAACAGCATTCAGTCTCTCCCCAGGAGGACCCCACGTTTCCACCTGCTACTTGTTATTCTGAACCTTGTGCTGCCACATTCTCATGGGTAAAGGAGGCATAAAGGAGATCTCCTCCCCCCTTCGCAGAACTCTTCTCAGGTACGTCACAGCTGGGAAAAAAGTAACATTTTAAAAATATTTGATATTCCTGATACTTGAGATTTAACTCTCAACTCACAAGGCTGTGACTGTGAATCACACGTTTCTACTAAGACTCCACAGCCAGGGGCTGTAGAGACAGAGCTCTATACTCACGTTTGGCTTTGGCAGGGACACATACATACATACATATATATATATATATTAACATACATATATATGTTAACAGGACATATATATATATATTAGCCACTGTACAGTAAGAACTGACAGCAGTGCATACAACAATCTTTGTTGGTTTTCCCAGCACTGCAAGAACACAACTCTAATGTTCCATAGAAACTGGCTGATAACAAACAGCATCAGTGTTACAGGTTTTTGGCTACTGTGCCACAGAACTGTGATTAGTAACATGTACCCTTCATCATCCCCTATGTCAAGCGAGTCCCACGTCAGCCAGTCCAACTGCCTGATATTTAACCTTTGTATTGTCTGACCATTTTTTATAAATAAATTGGTTTTTACTGAATGAGCCCCAGAAAGCTCCTTCCTGACCTTTTCTCTCTGGTTAGGAAAAGGCTGACAGGCTTAGTGACATAAACCTGAAGTTTCAAAAGGACTAGTAAGATGCAGACAGCTCCAGTACAAGCAAAGCCGTGCAGCTGAGCTTCAATCTCTTCTGTCTTCTGTAATGAAGGAGAAGTGTTCAGTCTCAGCATCCCGATGCTTTTTTACTCTTTGGGTCTTTTGAGACTCCCAACAAGAGGTCAGTTAATTCAAGTTATGGCAGTTTTCATACAAAGACATCTGCCCACCAGGAACTAAACTTCTTTTATATGGGCCACTATAGCTATCAGAAGTTACTGCCTATCAATCATTGCTAATCTCAACTGAAATGTAGCCACTGACCTCAAGCTGAAAGAGCCTTTTGTCTCCAACCAATACCATGAGCTATATGGTTCCTTGCCCTTTGCCTTTTATATTTTAAATAATGACCACTAATTGTACAATTGTTTGAAAATATGAAAGATTTGTGGCAAGTCATGACCAAGTGGTGTTCTTTTTCCCCTTAGCTTTCACTCAATAGAAGAGGAGGGATCAGCTTAAAATTAAAAGATAAAAAAGCATCTCTCAATTAAATATTAGTCCTGCTATTTGATTATTGGTCCTGCTTCTTAACAGTCTGTTAACAATCCTGCAGGCTGCAATAATTAACAGCCTCCAAAGTGTCAAGGTCATTCCTGTTCTATATGGGAGTAATAAGAAAATTATATAGGCAAGACACCAATGGAATGCTTTATATTATGATAAAGGAGTATCTGAGGAACCTTCTTATCACAAATATCCTTTTATTCAGTGGTTTTCATTATTCTATATCAGTTGCATTCTCTCTGGCACGATTTCCCTTTACAACAAGTGCTCATATACTGCAAACATTCAATTATAGAGCTTAAGAAAAAACCATTCTTGTCAGACAAAAAAACTGCATCACCAGCTATCTTTAGCTGCATCTGTTTTCTTTAATGAAACATATTTTCCTGTAGAAATGCTGCCTTAAAAATCACGACCACGCTAATTATTGACGGCAAGCACATCTTCCTCAACTAACGACAGCTCGAGCATATTATCATTTGCACCAGACTTCATTCTGAAATTGAAAGACCCATAGAGCTTTGCAGACTCCTTGGAGGATGCAAACCTGCTCCTCCGGTACAGCTCCCCTTTCCACATGGACATCATCAGCAGGCTGGAGAGCACCACTCCCCCCAGGGTTAAGAGACACAGCCCAGCAATAACGCAGCGGTCCAAGTGAGCCCCGATCCTCGCACTCTCATTCTCCAGCCTCTCCATCTCCCGGGCAGCCACGGTGTTGGGATCCACAGTCACGTCTCTGGGTACCACGTAGGAAATGATCACCAGCAAAATGCCACTAACCAGGAACAAAATGGCACTAATGAACCCATAGTCCACAGACTTCCCAGCTGCCACCTCTGAGGCAGTGTCGTCCTCCTCAGAGACCAGGGAAGGAGAATTATGCACCCACTCAGGCGGCAGCTCCCTGCAGGAGCGCTGCTGCAGAGGGGCATCCTGGCAGCGGTCACCTGTAGGACTGGGGGAGCTTCTTGCATGCTCCAGGTTTACATTTTCATCCACGTAGGTGAATGACGTCTCGAGTTCCTGGGCACAACAGCAGGCTTTCTTCTTCCCTCCGTCCTCTTCCCTGGGCAAGTGCTCGGGCAGGTGGCAGGGCTGAGAGGTGCCGTGGGGTGCTGGGTGCTCCTGGGGTGAGATGCCCTGAGGGGGCTCAGCCACAGGGCCCTTCTGCAAGGTCTTGCAATGCCTTTCACAGTGCAGGACTGCCACGGCAGCAGGTGCTCTGGGGTCCACCTCATCCCCCTCACGCTGCTGCTGCTGCTGCTCGTAGGGAGGGGAGGGCAGGCTCCAGCCAGCAGCGGTGCCCAGGGGTGCCTGCCTGCTCTCCTCGGCCAGGTAGAGAAGCTCCATGCAAGCCATAGACCTCATCCCGGTGAGCCCTGGCTCCTGGGCTACTGCATCTTTCAGCAAACGCTGCCCCTGACCCACTGATGCGGCTTCACGGTACCAGAGCTGCTGTATCCCAGAAATCTTCTACTCTTTCACCAGCGTTTTGTTAGGGACATGGCTTGTGTCAGCTGTTAAATGATCAGACAAATCCTCTCTGACATTCATTTCTTTTCGGTCTGCAAATGAAATAGCAGAGAGGAAAAAAAACAACAACAACAAAACCAAACCCGACAACCTCATGATGAGACATTAATAAACCCAAGAGAAGATAACACAAATGCAATACATCAGTCTTCCTCTCAACTGTTCCAGGGGAGATGGCAAACACAATTGTTTTAACCACGCATTTAAAACTGCAATCCTCTTGCAGATCCAAAACCTATTAGGAAGCCTAATGAACCTTTGACACCGATATCCAATTAAGGCAGTAAGGCATCCAGAGAGCACAGGATAACCAGGGCAGCTGCCTACAGTGTCAGGGAACAGAGACACCTCGTCTTTTGGAATCAAGTAACTCCTCACCCCCTTCCAAATAAAGAATTTTAAACTCGGATTCTCGGACTAATTAGAGAGAAACACGCAAATCCCCCGTAGCACAGTAATCCGGGATCTGTATTCTCTGGTGGAAATCTGATAATCCCACGGGAGCGGCAGCGCTTCCCTACAGCAGATCTCCAGTTTGATTAAGAGCTTTCGGAATTAAATTTTGCCTCAAAGACTGACGACTCAAGACGGAGATTACTTCCCATCTGCAATCAATTCGCTATCAGCCGCTTGTCCTGCGCCCCGCGGCCCGAGGCCGAGCGCCCGGTGTCCGCAGCAGCCCGCGGGCGTGCGGAGGGAGCACACGTGCGCCTACGGCTCCGGGCTC